>JADLZK010007470.1:0-486467 GCA_015847255.1 Hyparrhenia diplandra
TTAATGTTTGTAGACAACATATTTAATGCAATGCTAAAAGCAAAATATGAGATAAAATGGCTGAATTTTATAGAAAATTTGCAAAAGAATACATAAAGAAGTGGAACCTAATTACCTTTTGGAGAATATGCGGGGCAAATGGCTTTGACGCCTCTAAACACCTCAGGAATTGGTTTTGCAGCATCAATCTGATAAATGAAAAGTTACTTATATAGGGGCTAAAGTGAAAACATTGCAAAAAGACAGTTCATCAAGTAATTGAAATGTGGACTATAATGGCCATTAGCAAAGGAACACAACAATAGATCTAAAATATCCTTCTAACTTCACGTATTTATTAATTTCCATCTTATTTCTAGTTTTATTTCTACTGTATAATACATCACATATTTGTGTCATCGGAGTACAAAGAAGTACCACTCGCAAGATAAAGTTCATCAATACCTTTTAACCTTGTTCCTTGAGTAATGTATCCACGACAGGCAGACTTGATTCAACAAAGGTTTTGAACCTTTTTTTTGATAGTTTCAATGTTATCATCCAACTCTTCCTGCAAAGCCAGTAGGAAATATTGGAAACAAGAATTTTTGTGACTAAAAACACAACTGTTTAATGATGAAGGAAACCTGATTAGCCCCCAGAGACGTCTCTCCATCTCTTCCTCAGAACAATCAAGAATAGCACAAATGCAGGAGAAATTTTGGTCTGAAGAAATGAGAAAGAATTAATAGTCTATCAATTCATTTATAAGTAACTAAAAGAACAGAACAAAATTTCCTTAAGCTTCATGAGAACCGGACAAATTTTGTGTACAAAAAAAAGGCCTTACAACATTCTCAAATGCTGCTGCGATTCTCCTCATTCCTTGAAATCCATCGATCAGGAATTTGTCATTTTTCATTTTATCATTGCTTCCTGCAACAGCTTTATAGTCACCTCTGATGGAACAATCTTTCCCTCCTTTATCATGTTCTCAATCATTGTTCTGTGAAACATCAATGAGCACCATAGATAGAGAACACACAAATGTCAAATGTACAGCTCCAACAAGACTGATCTTTGTGTTTCTCTAAGCCTTCACAGAACTGTTCAGAAGGAAAAATAAATAAAAGTTAGCATCCTTATAGAGGAAAACATACCCATTCTCAGAGCCAGATTTAATTTCTGCACGCCAAAGATCTCGGCACTAAGATGGGTGAATCCAAAGTACTCCACAATGTTGGCACACTGTGTGCCCTTTCCACTTCCAGGACCGCCTGCGTGTAAATTCTTGATCAGATGCAAAAAAAAAAAAAAAAAAAAAAAAAACATAATAGCCCCATATAACACATGAACTCATTTATGTTCAAAGCTGTTATATGCCTCCTTCAATGGTGGGGACACAAATAACCCAAAATTATTTAAAGACAGAACATATACCTAGAACAAATACAACTGTAAGCTTTCTTGCCACCCAACATGTTCTCAGTGACCTGCACATAGAGACATTTCTAAAGTGAACCATAGTAGTCTATGAATAGCACAAACTGTTGATGTAACAGAAATTTAGAAACTTAGAAAGGCCTGACTATTAAGCTAATAAAGGGTTCAGCAATCTCATTATGTTTTGTCAATGAAAAGGTAAGATGCTGAACATTCTCAATGAACCTAGTGGTTTGCAGCAGAGCCAATTATTTTGAATACATTAGGGATCAGGAACTCCAAGTAATTGAGTAATGCAAAGTACCTCCTCAGCCACAACTGCTGGGAGCAGAATCCCACAACTGAGCCCATGGCTCAACGTTATCTCTGCAGTTTGATTACAATTGGTATTGCATCTTTGTACAACAAAATCCCAAACTTGCACATAACAAATGTGAAAAAAAAAGGAACCATTTCATTGAAAGAAAAAACAAGTAAGCAACCACTTTTTCTTTTTGAGAAAATACAATGTTACATAATTGGGATACTGGATAAATTATATCGACTAGGTTGTAACACAGATTAGCTTATACGGGATTGTCTCATATTTGCAGCATTAGAAGTCAATCAGCTAAGATATTGATTCACCACCAAGCAATTCAAGCGCAACCCATTCAATGCATTCTATAGAGCACTAGACTCTTAGGAGTGCAAAAGGTGCTGGCTTTATGAACTGATGAGATGAGAAAAAAAGTATACAGCAACCTCAACGACGTAGGCATCCTAGGTAGGATCCGACAATGTTCTACCTATATTAAACAGATGCACTGATTCAAGTCATTAACAATCAGATGATCAGATAATCATAAGTCATACATAGCCTGATCTGAACTCCCTGATCTCGTGGGCAGCACCAGTTCTGTTTGTAATATTTCTGACAAACTCCCGCCAATAACATAGAGCAAGAGCACCTGACGCATCCTAGTAGAAGCAGAAAAATCACGGGCGTCCCTATACTCCCATTTCATTAGCGGAAGGCGAAACCAGCCCACTACCCCTAGATCCGGCTCAAAACGCCCCTTCTCTCTCTGGATCCCTACTCACCAGATACGCACCCAAAACTACCAAATCAACTCATTCAAACCGAGATCCTCACTCCCCTCGCCCCCGAGCAACGCAGATCGCACCCAGAAGACTCGAGGAATCAACCAACCAACCAACGATCCATGGACGGAGAAGGTCGGATTGCCACAAGCATTAGCCAAAAAAAAAATGGTGGCGGGATCCGCGTTCGTACCTTGAGGGAGACGCGCGAGATCTGGGCGAGGGGAGGGAAGGGGCGTGGAACGAATCTGTGTGCTGGTCGCTAGGTGCGTGCGCTTCCCTCGGCCTTCGGTGGCGGGCGGGGAGCGAGGTGGCTGTTATTAATACGCGCGCGCGCGGGTTCTCGGGTCCGGGTGGGCAGAGTGCTTGAAGATCCGGCAACGCCAACGCGGCAAATGGTCGGTGGTGGTGGGGTGGTGGCGACTGGAGACTGGAGAGGAGAGGGCGTCGGCGCGGCGCGGAGGGTGGAGGAGACTCTGGCCGTCGGAGAGGCGGAGATGGGACGGGAGCGAACGAGGGAGGGAAGGCGTGAAAGGAAAGCGACACGTTCCGTTCCGTTCGTTGCGTGATACTTACGGTTGGGGTGGGCAAGCCAGGTGCCTAGTGGGCCCGTCTAGATTTTTTTTTCCACCAGAAAATGCAGGCCAGTTTCTTGGTTCGAAATTTATGCTGTCACTTCAAAGTTTTCAAATTCAAAGCAGTGAGTATTGGCCACCATGACAAGTGCCTCATGTTTTGGGTTTTGGCCGTTTTGGCCTTTTTGGGGGAGAAGGACGGGTGCTTGGTTTTAATAAGCATAGACAAAATCCAGTTCGTGGTCTTCTGCCAGATTTTAGGTACCAGTTGACTACTAGACTTGATGCTGCTTCCTTCTTTTGATTTCTTTGATTTGAAGTAGCATGGAGAATTGGTGATTTTTTCTTTTTAACCTCAATCTTCTCAAGGGCGAGGGTTATTATACCCCTCCGCTCCAAATTGTAGAAGCTTTCTCTCTTTTCTGTGATATTATTGATTTCGCTTATCGACCTGGTTATACACTACGCCTGCATACATAGTGAAAAGGAATGGACTAGAAAGCCAAAGTGGAATTACAATTTGGAACGAGGAGAGTACAAAAGATGACAAGCCATTTTGTTCCTATGATGCCATGAATTACATTGACGACGAAGAAATGGTGAGAGGATATTTACCACAGAAATGGTGAGATGACAAGCAAACAGAAGGCCCTTTGGTCACCATCAGCAGGCTACTAAAGATGGGGGCCACGTTATGTGATGTTCTACCACACAAATTGCAAGTCCATTGACGAAGAAATGGTGAGAGGATATTTACCAAAAGATTCCCACTGAGATTCCTTAGTTGATGTAAATGATCTATCAGTAGTGTTTGCTTTACGCCTCCACCTGGCACCTGTGTTGTGTGGGAATGAGAAAAGCCATTGGCAAAGTATCTATTCTTCCTCCACCGAAACTATTATAGCCAAGCCACAAAAATGTGACTTGGTCTTCACTTGGTGTTCCCCTGGACCTGGAATCGAATTCTGTACGTGCTAAACTGTCCGAACACACACATCATCTATTCATCTCAGGACCATGATTTGATCCATACAAAGACGCGTCATCTCTTCCTAAAAATCTCTGCTGTGGACGTGTCACGTGTCCATTCATCTATTCCCTGCTGTGGCCTGTAGGACTCATTGGAAGTAAACGCAACGTCATGACCATTCGTCAGTCTTTAACCAGAGGAGGAATAGCGTATAAAACGTAACAAGCTTACGAAGACCTACGTAGTAGTAGAGGGGTACCAGATTAAACTTCGCTCAGAACAAAGACCACCTGCAGGCGACAAAACAAACAAATCCGAAAAAGAAAAACTACGGTGGCAACTGTGTTCAGGCGCTAGTGGCCCATGAGGCTTGAAAGGGGGTGGCCCAACTGGGTCTGTTGATTGAGGGGCGATCTTCTTTGTTCGTGAAATCTGTCCTAGCTGTCTCTTCGGTTAGTACGCAAAATCCGATGTGCAGCAGACCTGCAAGAACAACAAGATCGCCCCCTGTCTCCCCTGTCAACCACACCAGTAGACACTACCATGTTCATAATACTCAGCAGTTTTAAACCACAAGAATATCATACTATTTTTTTATGACGTACATGATCAAACCTACGAACATATATACATCAAACTACGCATTCTACAAAACCACTAGATGCATATGCATCATCGAACAATCATATGCCAATCTCGTAAGCAATCTCAGTTCCAATGGTTCGAGACCGAGATGCTCTTCTCTATCCAAAATTTGTGCCGTTCGTCTGGAATTCTAGTATTCCCCGAGCAGTTGTCTTAGGTAAAATCCTGAATCAGTTATAATACATCTAAGATGTACATGTTCTCAGACACGGGAAATCAGACCTCCTGCTCTTTGTACAAATGACCCCTAAACTTTGCAATGTTTTTCCTTAATTCAATGTTTGACGCCCGCTCTGCCTCCAACGCACGTTCAAGCTGTCAAACATACTCAAAGATATGATAGCGAGAAAAGGACAAATGGCATAAATAGACAATAGCACTGCACCAAGATTACCTTTTTGCGGCTCGAGCACTCCATTCACCGAGAATAGCTCTGAGCCTGTCATTTTCTTCAACATACTGCATTGAACGTGTTTATGATAAAGTAATCAGTGCTTTTCAAACAAATGTGAGGTAAACCCAATCTGTCAGCACTCTATAGTAGACCCTTGATTGCTAAACAACATACCTGGTTGTTGCTCAGACGGATACGCTGGATCTCTGATTCCTTTTCATCGATCAAACCACGGGCAAGTTGAAGTTCGGAGTGCACTTGATCCATCTGCACGGCCAGTGTGGAATTACTGATTTACTTCTATCAACAATTTTTTTTTCTTTTTTTACATTCTTTCTCATCATCTAGTCATCTAATACAAGTTCAGTTCAACTTTTCACACTATAAAGAACTAACCCAAGCATGTCAACAGGCACATTTTACATCTGCAAGAAGCAGATCACTTAGTAACTAAAACTAATGTAAGTAGTTACAAGAAGTACAAAGTAGGCAGCGATAGCTCTTCTTGAGGGTCTCCATAACTCATTTACATAAGATCATAAGATGGCAGCCTGGCTTATGTATAATTTATAGGCTTATGATAGTAATATAACATTGCATCACAAACCACTAGATATACATGGTATCCATGTAAGTCATACTTTCTGAGGAATGTATAACATGGCAATGATGCTTCAATAAACATAGTTACCTCAGCAGTGAGTGCTCGAAGTTCTTGATCACGAGTTGCTAAAAGATGGGCAAGATCAACCTGAAGATTAAAAAGAATATCCACCATTTGAAAGAGTTGGGAGTTCCTTTCTGTCTAAACATGGAACCATCAGACTGCTAGCAATGAGGTACAGCAAACCTGAGGAGTGGTTCCAGCATCAGTTCTCTGGTATTTGTAAAAGCATTCTTGCAAGCGGAGGACCTTGCAAGAAACAAAACAAATTTTAGTGAACAAAAGGATTCAGCATGATGGAGAAGGCAAAAAATCCATCCAAAATCCCTTCTTCATGAAAATTTTCATTATTGCCGCTTGAAAAAAATTGAAACAAAGAAACAATCTAATCTTTTTAGAACAAGCAGATAGGCTACATATCCTGGAAAAAACAGTTTTACCAATGGTACTCTCCTACAAGCTCATAGAGTAAAAGAATCTGCAAGATATGCCCTGTTAGCTTGGGTACAGGCCCTTCATTAATTTCTGTTTGTTAACCCCTCCTGTACAGTTTCTTGTGGTTTTAATATAAGAAACTGAGCTTAACCCCTTCCTCTAGAAAAAAAAATATTAAAAGCTACTCTTATGTATTATAGAGATGCTGTACATAACGAATGTGACCTTAAGTTTATTCGTATATTTGACTATCACAGCCTTCATCATGCCTGTCCTATCCATAAATTCCTAAGACTAAATTCTGTTAAATAATTTGCATGCCTAAATAGTGTTTTTGCAATGTCAGAAATCAAACTTAAATCCATGTAGTTAAAATATTTCTATTATTCTTACAGAAGTGAAACAGAAATTTGGTGGGTATCAAGTATCAACTATTTTGCATGCAACTAACATGTACCTCCTCACTCAGATAATGAATATTCTCCCTTTGGTACTGAAGTAACGCCATCTGCTGATCAGAAAGACGGGCATCATGATATCTAGAGAAAAAAATGTATATATCAGCTAGCCAATCTCTGTGGCAGTATGTTAAGAGAAAGAGGACTATTCAAAAATACATGCTTATGGCTGTGATACTTTGGAGTCATATCTGTTAGACATGAGATGAAGACAATTTTCAAATATAATTTTTTTTGATAAGTCAATGGGAGGGGAGAGGATCCCCACCTGGAATTTGTATTAATTCAGGGGCTCCAAAGCCAGATGTTGCAAAGTACAAGGTTACATTTTCAAATAATTCTAATGGCTATGCAGGTTCAATACTAGCATTTTCCACTGTTAGAAAATAAGCCACAAATTGCACAAATAAAGCATTGCTTGATTGTGCAGAGACAAGAGTAAGTTTGTGATTTCTCAAATGTTAAATATAGAAACTTGTCGGATAACACGAAAAAAAGCTCAGTATATTTTCTGTGCCTAATGCAACTGTACCTTCGATCTTGAAAGTACTAGATGGCTGGAGTGCAGAATATAATGACATAAAATATCAGGCTGACCATCCAAAGAGTTGTATTTGTGGATGTTCCTGCAAAAAACAAAACAAGCAGACATATGCCACAAATGTTACAAAGTCATGTGGGATACAAAGCATGCATTTTAAGGGCAACAGAAAAAAAAACTGATATATAACAGTATGTGCAACTGAAAATTAGTCCCCCATATATTCTTGAATATAAAGATAAATATTAAGAACTCAACTCACATATGTATAAGCCCATAAAACATCCAGCACACACCACTTCAACTACAATGGCAATCCTGCATTATAGGAAAAGAAGGTTTTAGCTGCAATGTTCTAGACATACACAGAATCTCATGTGATGCATGCAAGCTAATACAAACATACTATCATCAGAAGGTTTTGTTGTTGTCGAGTTTATCCAACAATCCAACCTACTGACTTAAAAGTAGAGCAGGGACAAATTATAGGAGATAAACAAAATGGGAAGCCATTATATGCCTAGATGAAGATCCAAAGCCATAAGCACTTTGCCACTAATTTCCTTGTAAGGTTTAGTTTGCATATACACATCACAGGTTTAAATATGGCTTATGTGAACAGTCACAAGCATACAAGCTTACAATAGCATCATCGAAATCAACTGAAACTTCACAATACAACAACAACAGAGCCTTTAGTCCCAAACTAGTTGGGGTAGGCTAGAGATGAAACCCATATGAAAAGAATAAAAGACCACACACACACAAGGTATAAGACAAAAGGTAAAGATGGTAGATAGAAAATAAAAAACAAATGTACTAAAACATTATCTAAAGAACTCAAAATGTATTCTCTATTTCCTTCCCTGATGAACACGACTGCTCCTATTTATAGAGCAATCCATTAGATAAATTCAAACAATTTACTTGAGCTATATAAAGATTGCAGGGTGCACCTTAGAAGCAGTGAGACTGATAGTATATGTACAAGAGGCTGCCATACCATGATTAAGAGCATCAAAGCAGTCCCTGCAAAAAAAAATGGATAACCATTACCACTTACCAGTGGCCATTTTGACTTCCAGGTAACAAGTGTGAATACAAAAAAACAGAAATGAATACATTGTCTGTTCTAGTATAAATACGTTCTCCTAACATGTTCTTAAATGAGCGACAACTAGATAAACACACCATATACACAAATTCATATTATTGTTCTCCAGGGATAAAAGCAATAGAGTGAAAACAATCATACTAAATAAAGATGATACTATATCTTATCAACAAAAAGGAAGTGGCTGTTCACAAAGTGACTGATGTTTGTAATAAGTAAAACAAAATAATGATAAATGCTAGCACTAGAGCGTCACATAGATTTGTTGGTGATTCTCACCACAAGCAATAGTAGCAAATGGAAGTCGAGCAATACGCTTCAGTTTCTGGCTAAAATCGTAATAGCCCTGCATGCAAACATAGAACACATTAATTAATTTGAAAATATATTCTTCACCAAAATTCATATACTAACTTACCATGTCTGGTAAAATCAATTATTACAACTAATGCATCGATTCCATTGCATGAGATATGATTGAAACAAAACATAGCCAAACACCCTTTTGACTGGTAAATACCTGCAATCTCACTTTCCTGACCTGGTGAACCCAATATTGTTGAAAAATTCCTGCATTGAATACCATGTGAACCATTCTTCACAGTCATCAGAAACATAATGTGAAACAAATAAGTAAATAGTTGATAGAATACCCAAAGGAAGCAGGTACAGAAAAAAGAATACCTGTAAGAACGAGAAGGATAGCGTTGGAGCTGCATAGCAATGGAGAGATCATATCTGGCGCGAAGAGAAATATCCATGGTGCTGAAATGGCAACAGCAGCAAAACCTACCTACAGAAATATAAATAAACAGCAGCTATCATATAAAATGAATATAGGAGTAAAGCAATGTCTTGTCAATATCCAACAACAGCCACATGGAGATGACACAATGCAGAATGTTTTGGTTCTTTTGTATAATTCACTCTATCATATCTGAGATGAGATGGTCTTCTGTTAGGCATAATAGAACATGGGGGTAAGAAACTTCCACTTACCAATAAGATACAGTACAAGGTCCCACCAACTATGCTTCTAGGTTCCCGGTGACCCGACAGGGGCGCTTCATGTAGTAAATCAATAAACCTAGATAAGAAAAGAATTTCATGTGCTTCAAAATTAACTTGCCCATCTGCTTTAACACAAATTTAGCAAATAAATGCATTAGTATAGAACTTCGTCTATAGTCACAAAGTTCCTCGGTTCAAGGAACATGGTACCCTACATGCGAGAGGTTTTACACAGCACGGTAGAAAATGACCCCGTGTTGCAGGACCGGGACAGCATTCCCAGGTCAGGGTCGATGCCTTCAACCCTTTCAGGAACTATTATTCAGTCAAACTATGAGGTCATGGAATACTGTAGTACAGATAACACAAGGAGCCACCACTCATCCTAGTAATAACCACAAATCTCACAAGCAAGCCACTGTGATCCCCTGTCAACTCTGCTCTCGCATTCACCACACTCAATGGAAAAAGCAGCCTAAATCGCAGACGCATGCGGCATGAACACGAGACACCAAACTACCGATCCCGCCCCGCACAAAGCCCAGACATCACGAAAATCCTAATCATCAACGACCTGGACCAAACTTGCGCTGCCATTTGCCAAGGGTTTCAGATCAAAGGTCACCAAATGCACAGTCGCAACGTCCGGTGGCATGCCTACTGAGACCTTAGGGTTCACAGGTAGCAGACTCACAGCGCGTCCTCCTCGGAGGTTGGAGCCGCGGCGTAGGTGGATGCGGCGGCGCCCCGCTCGTGCGCCATCGCCACCCCCGCTGCAGGCCCGCACGGGAGACCTTGCAAACCTCGCCTCCCCGCCCTCCTCCAACTTCCGGATCCGAAAGGCAGGAGCGCTTAGCGTCCTGCCCTGTTTTGTAGCGCTCCAATCCAAACCTACTCCTCCTAGCCGCTCTAGCTTCGACTCCCAGCCGCTCTAGCCTCCCTAATTTTCTGCTCCCCTCGCGACGTTGATCCCGGCGAGGAGCTAACGGGGGCGGAGGCGCTTTGGCAGCGCTCCTCGGATTCTCGCGTGGAGCAGAGCCGGTGTCTGTCTACAGTATATCGGGTGAATTGGAATTGACGTTTCCGACCTCCGCGGTCGGTAACTTCCGTTTTCAATTCGACTCTGCTCCACGCGGAAGGAAGAAGACGACGCGGCGCGGTGGATTGCGGTGCCTTGTAATATCCCCTTGGTTACTGTCAGCCATCAAATGTCATTGATCATTATTACTGTACTTACTAAATTTTCTCTAGATATTTTATTGTGTACTTTGATTGGCTAATAGTTTCTCATATTAGGCTTCCACTGGATAACAAGCTTTCACTGGATAACAAGCTTCCAATGAATCTATCTACGAATATTATTTATCTCTAGTGGTGACGCTAAGAAATGTCAATATGCCCGCTAACAGCCGCTCTAGGAGCGTCCTCGGCGGGCATGCCCCACGGCGCGGACCGAGACCTGGCTCAACGGGTCCTTGCCGTCGGTGGTGTTGCAATGAGTCGTGTGGACGAGCTCCGCCGCCACGCACCGACCGTGATGGGCACGAGCCATGGTGGTGCGCGGGAGGGATCGCGGGAGGAAAACATCGGTGAGGGAACACCGTGAATGCCAAGCGCCATTACCGCGTGCAAATATGCGCGAGAAGGAACTCATTTTTCGACGTTGCCTAAATTGTCAAGCTCAATTGCCAACCTGTTGGAGACCTTATTTTGAGGTTTTGACAAAAATAAGAGAATGTCAAGTTCAAATGGGGAAATGTTGGAGCTGAATCATATGAGGGAAATGTTGGAGCTGAATCATATGATAGACATATCCCTATGGGCTGCAAATATTTTGTAATTAGTGCCCAGCTATGTAAATTCTTACATTATTAAACCATTGTTTCTCAATCACGCACTCTTTCTCTCGTCTTCCTTTCCTCCGGCAAAAGAACACCACGTAACTTCACGGATCAACCAAAATGGCTAGGCTAGCTAAACTTTTTCGAATAAGAAAAACAAGCTAAACTACTTCGACCTACAAAATTAACCTTCCAAATACAAATTTACACAACACCGGTGAAATCAAATAATCTAAAGTTGTTTTAGAAAAGAATCATTGATTTCTTCACCATTTGCAAACTGTTACAAGGACGTGCTCGGGAAATTAAACAAGGAGCAACGGGGTAAACAAAACGTAAATGTAACCGACAGAATTATATTACATGCAATTGGCAATTCGCACGGCAGCACAAATTAGCTCACTCGCTGGATTGGACATTGCCTCATGCTCCTGTTGCGTCGTCGAAGTCGTCGAAGCTCAAGCTTAGCGTTTGCAGTTTGAACCCAGCTCCTGGATAGTTTCCACTAGGTTCGAGGCTACTCCAGTAGCTTGCACAGTTGTCTCCTTTGTTAACTGAAAAAGACCCGACAACAAGAATGTACTTCAACCACATCAGACGATCATTGTAATTGTGACATAGAACTTGGAGATATTTCAGAGGAGAACGCCATCTACTATTTTTAGAGAACATTCTTAATTTATTTCACTGAAACACTGAAGCAGTTCGCAGTACATCAACTTACTTGCTGTTAGTTTACCCATGATATAGGTGGTGCCTACAAATTGCGGGTTTCATGACCTTTCTAATTCAGAGCCCATATATATGCTTCACATAGGAATGAACACAACAGTCTGAGTACTACTCCTTAGTCCTTAGTCCTTATGAAATAAAATAGCCAAAAAATCATGTCACTTAAGAAGTTCCAGCCAAGTTTGACTCAGTGATTACTATTTCTTCAGTGCCTACAGATTTTGCTGTTACAGTTTGTGTATTGGAAGTCAGCAGTCAAAAGGTTCCATTTTAATTATATTTGCCTTTTGCATCTATGGCTTTGTATATTGACGATGTATAGAATCTTTGTCTTGTTTCCTATCCTCATCAAATCAATAAAGTATATGGTCATACAACCAAACAAATCCAATTTTCGAGCAACATAACAAATTAGTGCCACAGAAATTTGAATACATATAAAGTTGTGTGCGTCTTGCAGAATGACTATGTTGAATACATAAAGTTGTCCAATTACTTCATTTGCAATGAGATTGAAGTGATTTAGTCTTTTATACTTGAACAAGGTTCTATATGCATAACATGATTTGAAATCTGGTTCAGAGATCTTGCTTTAAATATTTAAACCTAAAAATAGGCTTTTAGAGAATAGCTGGCGATGCTAAAACTCTAAGACTCTAGTGTCTATTTATTTTCTCTTTTCATTTAACCTTGGATGCTTCAATATAAGCTTCTTCTTTACAGGTGATCGTTTTGTTCCTATATACTATACTGTTCAAGTTTCTGGAAAAGTGTGCCCCACCTCTAACTACGGATTAAACTCTTTTCGTTAGGAGAAAAGATCAAACTGTATCTCGACATGGTTGCTGAGACAGTTTGAGCTCAACTGCCGCAATGTGCAACCGAAAACCAATGCACAAAGATGAAGCGCACTAATCGACGTACCACAACACTCGCGATGCCTTCTTCAATGAGCACCTCTAGGTCCTTGACTCCTTCCATAGCCTTCAATAAAGAAGATATATTTCCTCATTTATGATTTAGTATTTAAGCTCTGCAAACTAATTTGCAAGAAAATGGTAATTAGCAGTAAAATAGGACGGAAAAAGAGCTAAGCCGGACCTCAAGAGTCTCAGTGATCTTGGGAATGGACCTCTCCTCCATGGTGCCCTCCGCCTTGAAGTAGAGGATGAGGGAGTCGGAGGTGTAGGCGGGCGCCGCCGCCTCCGCGGTGGCCGCGCGCACCACGGTCATGCGGCGGCTTCTTCTCCTCCATCCAGAGGCAGCTCCATCGCTGGCGCAGAAGAGCTGCAGGGAGACGCGGCAAGGGAGGGGGGGATACCGCGGCGACGGCGGCGGAGGGGAACAGGTGGCTAAACGCCGTCGACGACATTATCCTGCTCTGGCCGTCCGTCGTAGGCTTTCTGTTTAGCTACCCCTTTCGCTCGCTTGGCTGGTTAGTTTGTAGGGGAAGGGGATTTCTTGGATTTCTTAGCCGTTTCGTTTTGGATAAGGTTTTCTTCCTGTTTCTTTTATCAAACACCTCATCATGTGGTAACAATAAGACAGCCCAAGCAAAATTTTCTAATTTCTCCTATAAAAAATTACAGGTTTATGGGCCTGTTTGGTTTAGTCCCACTAAAGTTTTTTTTTATTCACTAAACTTTAGTTGCCTTAGTCATAAATGGACAGCCAAAAGTGACTAAGATGTACATATATGGTATAGCTACTTTAGTGATCTTTAGTGAATAGAACCATTTCAGGTTACTATACTTTAGGAGCTACTAAACTTTAGAAGAGGAATCATCTTCATATGGCCTAGTGCATCCATGGACAAGTCCATGTCCGCATGGCAATCGCTTATATGTTTTACTCTTACTTGGTGTAAAAGGGTAACATGTCACATGACATATATAAGCTGATCTGAAACACGGCAAAACTTCTGGTCTTTGAAATTCCTGCGTTCCAAATAGGCCAATGCTCTGCTTCATGACGATCATGAAAGAAAACAGGTGAGCATAAGCAAGTGATTCGACCTGTTTTTTCGGCACATAATGGAAAGGAGAGCATACAATGTAGGTTGTCATATATCTTGGAATTTGCACGAGTAACTACTCCCTGATACTGTTTTCCAAAATTGATTTACAGGCCAGGAGTTTTGTGTACAAAATTGTTCCAAACAAGCCCCCAGTTGTATAGAAAAGTAAGCGATTTTCCAAGCTCCACTCGTGACCATTGTATTAGTTCGACAATCTAAAGTAAAAACTTGCTGCATGCAAAACTTTGATTGAAGCTGGAGTTCCAGGCTACTGCCACATCTATATACGGTCTTTTGTCCCCACGTGCATAGTAGCGTTTAAGCCCCTCCAAAAGAATGAATTCCACCAAATAGTCATCAGAAAAAAAAACGGTTCAATAGGGTATGTTGAGTGTTGACATTGCTCCTTTCAACTGACAGCTGCGGCAGCAGGTTGTGGCTGCAAATCAATGACACCATAACACCGACCGCAAAGAGTAGGATGGTCATGGAAAGATCCAACGTCCTGGGTGTAATTCCAACACCTCTCACACTTTGTACCATCAGCATGAGTCACACCAATCCATATGTCTCCAGTGCGTGGGTTACTGAACTTTCCTGTGTATGGTACAGATGATGTAATTTCTTCATTTAGGATGGGAAGAACATCCACCTGCAGAAAATGAAGGAAATGTTAAGCATCTTATGTGCAGATAGTGGAAGATGGGTGTTTTGAAAAGCATGTCTGACCTGAGATGTAATGAAGAGGCGATGCAGAGCGTCTGCATCATTAGATGCAGAAGATAGCTCCTTCAGCTTTAATACTGTATCCGAACTTTTCGGTATGGAGATAAACCTTTGCATCTAAGCTCGAACCAATCAACTTTCCAGTGCGAGCATTCTCCAAAATTTTGTTGACCTCTGACCTCAGCTGCATATACCAACACAATTTTACAATTTACATCATAAAGAATCAATTTTGATAATAAAACCAAGTGCACAACTGAAATATACTAATAAAAGGAGTTATCATGAATTCAAGATTGAACAACACACCTATCTATTGTATGATCAGCAAATTTAGTAGAAATGCTGACATTTCACATCATAAGAGGTTTATTATGGTCAAGTCTTTTTTTTCCTAAGTTAAATGTTCAAAGTCAAAAGCAGATTTCTGACATGACTAGTTTTGCATGTTTTTTTTAACCTCTAGGAAATACAGATTTCTAATGCTCTAGAATATGAAGCCTTATATATAGAATGAATCATATTTGTGGAAAGACAATTTCTTTCCATTTTTGAGGGCAAAACTTGACTACCTCCAGGATAACACCCAGGAAATCAACATCATCCTTCGGGGCTGAGAGCCATTCTTCATTCTTTTCTGGCCATTTCAGGTCAAAAACAAAGCTTGCATGGGATCCATCCTGCAAGGTGTATTGAAAGGGTAGGTTCTGCCAGACATCCTCAGCTAGGTGAGGCATAATCGGGGAAATGGCCCTAACAAGGTAGAGCAGATGTGCCATGAGGACAGTCTGACAGCTTTTCCTTGTGAAGCTAACTCGGCCTCTGATAAGACAGAAATTGCAACATCAAAATTCTGAAACCATATTATCCAACGACAATGTTCTGAGAATAAAATTAGGAATACTCTGTATGACAGAAAAGCCATACCCAACATAAAGCCGATCCTTCGCAACATCCAAATAGAAATTGGACAAACCAACAGTAGCAAACCTTTGAAGCATCTGAGACATGAAGGATAAGAAGTCATCAGTAATGTAAAAGCATAAAATATATGTAAATTAGAGCATCCTGAGAACATAACAGAACAATTAGGAGCATATTAAGTCAGTGCATCAAACACACAGTATAGTACAATCATGTCATGTGCTTATGATTTGAGAACATGCTAGAAAATTAAGAAAGCTACAGAAGCCACAGATTCAAACGGCCAGGGAGTTTATAGAACAACATATTGCCACTTTTAAGCAAAAACTATAAATGTTGATGCTTTGGACATCCAAGCTATGATTGATAAACCATTGCCTAGAAAGAAGTCAACTATGTGATCAACAAGCATACTTTCTGTTTACCAGAAGCCCGTCTAAAATAAACCCATTGAAACCCTATCCCAAACACAGACTGCATGAATGGGAAGAATATAAGTCCAATATGTGAAATTGGCACAGAAAAACTAAATGAAGACATACCTGATATACTTTATAAAATTGATAACTTTCATAACTATCCTTCATGGAAGCCATGACAGTTTCCAGTTGGAAAAGTGCATACTTGTCAATTTTTGGCAGGTCATTGTAGGGCACAGAATTATCTGGCTATAGAAAGAAACATAGAGAAACAAAGATGATGTTATAGGAAAAGAGATGTTCATTGAAATGGAGGTAAAAGAAACAAAAGAAAAGACAAAAGTAATAGTTATAAAATATTAATCCAAAGGACATTTTAGAATATCATAAATTAAGGAATCTACTGAATAATTTCCAGGTCCAAGCAATATATTCCTTAACATATAGATCTAGCTCACTCATTCCGTTCATGCTTTTTGGCACATCGTTATCAGAAAACAAAATGAAGAAATGTCTTCCAATCAACACATGAACATACCTTCCAATCATGGAGATTCGCCAACAGAAATCGTGATCGATTGCCTCGTAGTTTTCTATACATGTCAGACATCTGGCGCAAGATTTGTGGACCAATCAACACATCGGTAGTGTAATCAACACTAGAAACCCATAGACGGAGAACATCTGCTCCATAGGTAGGTTCTTCCTGCACAAGACCAATGAAAATTTCATTCTCGAAAGTAAAAGCAAAGAAGTTCTTTCAGGAACATACCTTTTGGTTTTTGCCACCAACAATGATTTTCTCTGGGTCCACTACATTACCAACTGATTTACTCATTTTGAAACCCTTTTCATCCAGTACAAATCCATGTGTAATAACACTGGAGTAGGGAGCCTTCCCTGTTTTTTTTTTCATGGAAAAATTGAATAATAATTTAAACAAATGGAACTTTATACGAAAAAAAAAGAGTCAGAAAAAGGCTATTATTATTTCACACTGGACATATCTAGAAAAGCAAACAATATGAGTGGCAGCCTTTCCACAGTTCTGAATAGAAAAATGTTATTTTTAAAAAAAAAATCTAGAACATGAAATTGAAAGGCATGTAAATTGTTTGTAGGAAAAGATATAACCATGGAGGAATCAGAAAACAATGACAAGAAAATAACTTCGAAAACTATAAAAAGAACACAAATACCTGTAGCAGCAATGCTAGTCAACAATGAGCTTTGGAACCATCCTCGATGTTGATCTGAACCTTCAAGATAAATATCCGCAGGAAAATTAAGACCACCCCTTTTTGCTAAAACAGCTGCCCATGAAGAGCCTGAATCAAGGAAAGATATAGATATATATAAAAAACAATTTCTGAAAGAGATGATTGCTGAACTCAGAGAAATAGATGCAGTAAAAAAGTACAAAAGCAGCATCAACCAATCAATGCACAAGATAGCAACATCGCTTTGACACTTCAGCTTAATTTTCAGGATATAGTAAAAAGATAGATTCAAATAAAAAAAATTCCCTCCAATTTTTTCTATTTCATGTTTCCAAATGTATATGAAACCAAAATTTACAAAATTTTGACCAAATCACAGCCAAAACTAAACATATGAAAACTATAGTACTAAATAGTGTATACTTCTACAGAATTACTGTATCATCACAATTCCCCAACAAAATTAATTCTATCCATTGTAAAACATATCACCGAGCTATACATTTCAGTAGAGGAATAATGAAACAATGTACCAGAGTCAAACCAAACATCCATTGTATCAGTTCCTTGCGATATTCAGATGCTTTGTCCCGATATCTATCTGGAAGAAGTTCCTCAGCTGTCATATACCACCATGCATCGCTACCTTTCTTCGACACAATAGCTGCACAAAAATGCAACATATATTTATTCAAGCATGAGAATATAACACAGAATTCTTTCCAAAAAAGAAACAAAGTATATCCAGCACGGCAGCACTTGAAATATAAGCCTGCCAAACATTGGGTTGTTCTATAATAATGTGTAGAGATCTACAAATCTCATAACAGGTCGTCCCATACTGGATGGAAGGCAGATCAGACATGTCAGTTGAACTTTCTAAGGATACAGCAAAATGGATCTGATATCTTCTTAATATATATGATGCGCAGCTCTCCTGTGTTTTCAAGAAAAAAAAAAAAAAAAAAGCAAAATGGATCTGAGACTGAAAGATAACACATCATTCAGTTAATGTTTTGATCATATACAGGGTTACTGCCTGAAACTTGTTACCCCCCCGGTCACGAGCAAACAAGACTTTTGGGTGTGTATAACTGCTTTGGCAGTGATGATGTTCCAACCACAAACAAGACTCTTGGGTGTATATAACTGCTTTTGGCGGTGATGATATTCCAACCACAACAGAAATATCGCAAAGAAATGCAAGAAATTACCCTTGATGTGTTCAATAGTTTCTTCAGTTATAAGGGGTTCCTGTGAGTCCACATGGTAAAAAAACTGGAATAGGAACACCCCAAGTTCTCTGACGTGAAATACACCAATCAGAACGGCTAGAGGTCATGGCAACAATCCTGTTTTGTGCCTGGGAACATCAAATCAAAGTCATGAAACATGGTCTTCTTATCAAACAACACAAGATAGCAGCAATAGAAGTAACAACTCAAAAATATTTCATAGTGTCAAAAATGCAATTACTTGGTCACAACAAATGGGAACAAACAATCGCTTACACTTAGAAGACATAATTCAAGACCAGAAGACATAAATAAGGGGGAAAAAATCAGGATCTGGCATCAAACATGAACTACCAACTTAAAAAAAAAAAACAGAGAGAACCAAAATTAAATACCTGAGAAGGAACCCAAGTTACTCGTCTGATTGCATCCATTGCAGCATTACGGAAACCATCCACAGATGCAAACCACTGTTCAGTTGCTCGGAATATAGTTGGTTCCTTAGACCTCCAGTCATAGGGGTACTTATGTTCTGACAACCAAGTGAAACTAATGAGTCAAACTTCTATGATAAAAGTGGAAACAAAAGAACATGAAAACTATGTTCAAGTTACTAACTGTATGGTTCTTCTAAAATGAGTGAACACTGTTCATCCAGATACTTCACAACTGCAGTATTGCCAGCCCCCAGGACAGACAAACCACTGAACTGTCCAGCTTCAGCTGTAAAGTTCCCTTCATCGCCCACGGAGAAATAATAGGAAGCCCATACTTCAAACCTGTTATGTAGTCTTCCTGGCCATGGCCAGGGGCAGTATGAACAAGGCCAGTGCCCGATTCAGTTGTAATGTAATCTCCTCCTAGAATGACGGAACATTCATTGCCATTCACAGGGTGGGCATACCTGAAGGCACCAGGCATGGCATGACATAAGCACATATAGATGGTTCAAATAAAAGTGAGCAACCATTATTGAGGTGCAACTCAACAAACAAACCTGCAGTGCTCCAAGGCAGATCCAGGAAATGATTTGTGGACTACAAGCTTCACACCCCATTTGGACTCAAGAGTTGTGACAAGATCAGAAGCCACAATAACGAACAACTTTCCTTTCTCAGAACTCAATATATTTCCAACTTTTCTTTGTTTACCACCAGATGTTGACTCACTTTCGAATACAGACACCTCCGCTACTGTATAAGTAAGCTCCGGGTTCACAGCCACAGCTGGTAAAGGAAGGTATTATATTTTAGACAAGTTATTATATTTCCTAAATATTTAATCAAAGGAATATAACATATAAAAGTTAGCATAGACAGGCAGATCTAACTGCAACTTCACACACAATGACCATGTTTGTTTCAGTAGCAGGATAAGCAGACCAATCATACTTTTGTGCATTTTACTAGTTTATTACTACACAAAAATTGTAGATAGACATATTCTTTGTCGAACTGAATAGAACAAAATTCACATTTAGAGAAGTTAAACAGTTAAGAGCTGTGTCATTTACTCCTTTGATAGTTAAATCTCATTGTTTTTCATATACAAATACATGCATGCTGAATACTTTATTTCCATTGCTAGCAACAAGTTTAAATTTCAAAGATAACTTGAGGTGCACTCGCCATATCTTATTTAAAAGGTGTCTCTCACTGGATGTATCCCTTAAAATAAAGCAAACAAGGCATCACCTCACCAGCATTAGCCGGAATTGTCCACGGAGTGGTGGTCCATATGGCCAAAGATACATATGGAAGAAATTCATCTAGCACCCCAGATTTTGATGGATTGGTAATCTTGAATGCGGCATATATGCTTCTGGAAATGTGATTTTCGGAATACTGGAGAAAGACAAAAAGGGGCATATATGAGGAAGCAAAAATAATGGACAGATTTACCAACACAGTGCATGTCATATGTTCTCCAAGAGTATCAACTATACAACAAGAAAAGAATGCTTAGGTAATTACTTTCCATTTTATCCACAAACAAGAGACATGCAGATTTAGGATGTGATCGGAAGAGGGGATCTGTTCTACAAATAGGATTTGAATCCGAATTCCCACTATCCAAACAAACTCAAATTTAACTTCAAGGTGCCACTACATTAATCAAATGTCTCTTTTTCTACAAATTGGAACAGTGCTATGCAACTTATTAACCGAGAAAGAGCTTCAATGTTCCTTTTCCTTTGTTTAAACAAATATTACCAGAAACATCCACCCTCAAGATGCATACTTACAATGACAGAATCAGAACAGTTAAGCATTTTTCCTATTCATTTGACAAATTACAATAGTACATGCATACCTCCAGTTCAGCTTCTGCCAAAGCTGTGCGTGATGATGGACTCCAATGGACAGGCTTTTCGTCCTCTATAGATATATCCTTTCATAACCATTTGACCAAACACTTCCAACTAGCATAACAAAATGGATAAGAAAATGTAATTACTTTTGTTCTGTAAGAGGTTATAATTGCAGTGGAAGTGGAACATGCTCATCGCAGGAAAATAAAATTTACAATTATAGTACACCATACTGTTGATGAATATTTGCTGGCCAGACAGATGGATTTAAAGAAAGAAAATTAAACGCAAATCTAATGTTGTCCAGAAGATAAGAGATACGGAAAAGAAAACTCGAGTAATGTCAGACCTTCCAAGCTCTCATTTATGTCAAATATACACATTAATATCATTGCCATATTCTGTAAAAGCAGGTAGTAGATAGAAAACCTGAGCAGCTTCATATTCTGGTGACAGAGTTAGGTAAGGATTGTCCCAATCGCCCATACACCATATCTCTGCAAATGGTAGACTTATATTGATTAATTACACGATACAAAAGTCTAAAAAATGAAAGGCTTGGATTGATCAACAGAACAAGAGCCACAACATGAATTTGGCTTCTGTTTAGAAAACTACAAATACATGATAAAACATCATCCAAACAGATAGCAACTGTTGACAAGTTAGATCAACTTGCCATTAAAACAATTTAACGGATGAAAGTGCTACCTTGAAAGATTTCATTTGTGCATCGACTGTTGCTTTAGCAAATTTTGCAGCTTTTTGCCTTAATTTTATGGGCGTAAGAGCACTCAAAGTTTCCTTATCCATTGACTTCAAAACTGCAGAAATAGCAATTACATGGTCAGTCTCATGTATGCACAAAAATTTGCAGCTATTACTCCACCAAATTTAATAAATGAGCATAACTAGATGAACTTATATAGCTCTTTGTACAAATGAACTTGCCTTTTAGTTCTATTGGAAGGCCGTGGCAATCCCAACCAGGAACAAAGGACACTTTATGATTCTGAAGCAGCTGCGTACAGAAGAAAGCATAAGCAAAGCTGTGATTCTGAAAAACTAACCTACAGCAACCATATGAACAGAAGTTAAAACCTTGTAGCGATTTATAAAATCTTTGAGGATTTTATTGAGCGCGCGGGGCCCATGTGAAGATCACCATTAGCATACGGAGGGCCATCGTGTAGAACAAATGTAGTCTAATCAATCATCAAAACAGAACAAGCAACTAAATCAGATTAACAGATCTATTAAATATTTCAGGTATATAGTTGAAGATACCAACTCACCCCAGTGTTCCTTTCAGATACCCTTTTCAGAACCTGATTCTCTTCCCATAATTTTTGGAGCTCTGGCTCCCGTTGTACGGAATTTGCTCTCAACCCAAATGTCGTTTTTGGGAGATCCACAGTGTGCTTGTATTTTCCATCCTCTTGTTTTGCACCTAGCAAGAGCAAACAAACCAAACTTAATTCTACTACAGTACTACTTTGTTTCCAACAATGGAAGCAGGATTGGTTGCCACAGCAGAGCTCAAACTGTCAAATATCAATAAACTACTTTGTTTTTTTTTTATTTGATTGAAACAAATCAGATCAAGTTTATGGGGATAAGCAAGCAATGACATAGGGAAAAAGTGCCCAGTGATGAAGGTGCTTGCTTACACTAACAAATAACAGTATAGTCTACCATCTTGCTGACCGAGACAATGCTAGCTAATCCCAAGCTTTTCACAGGCAAAAAAAACAAAAACGGAATTCCTACATCGAAATTTTACCCCGAATTCGGCTACTCCGTTCCAATATAAACTACAAAAGTACCGCGATACCATAAAAACGGGCATGGATTCCTCATCCAAAACCCTGGCCAAACAAAACCTGATATACAGAGTCCTAAATAGCAATGGCAGAAGAAAAACAGCGTGAGAGCGGCGGGGCTGACCCTCCGCGGCCTTCTTCGCGGCCATGATGGGGCCCCCTTGACCTCCGCTTGGAGGTCGACGGGGCGACGAGGCCGCCGCTGGACTCAGTGCAGAACGGCTGCGGCCAGGGCGGCGCCGACAGCCTCCGGAGCGGGAAGCGGCACCGCTGCGTGGAGAAGACCTGCGAGAGAGAGAGAGAGAGCAGGAGGAGGAGTACAACTAAGTCAAGCCTCGCTCTAGTAGGTTCGTTCTCCTAGAACGGAAGGGGTCGGTCGGGGGCGGCGCTTACGCGGCAGCATGAGGCGGCGTCCATTGGGCGCCAGCCGTGACCGCGAGGGACGGAGAAGGTGGAGCCGGGTCCCGCCCGGTCAGCTACGGCGAGGCGCTTCTGTACGGAGAGAGGGATGGTGGTGGCCTACGGGCAACGGGGGATAAGGGGATATGGCGTGGCGGAGGGACGGGGAAGAAGGGGGTGGCGGCCGGAGAAGGGAGGGAGGGAGCGGCGGAGGCGGAGCCGCGCGCCGTAACGTTGCCCACCAGCAGCAGAGAGGCTGCGGGTGGGGCCGGCTGTCGTGGCGTCTACTGCGGGGTCCGTTATCCAGTGAGGATGAAACCCACGGGCCTGTCCATGTTTATTTTGGGCCAAACTTGTTGGGCTGGTGGACTGGCAGCGAAACTTGCTCGACTTGGGTCTTTGGTTTAGCCTAAACATGATCATTCTTATATCAATCTTATGCAAAATTAGATGATTATAAGAATTTACCAGGATCTGAACTCGACATAGAACCTGTCCGTAGACTTGTAATCGTAGTAATAGATGCTGACGTAGATGAGTAGAACCGAGTGATTCACTAATCCAAGAACTAATTACTCTCTTTTGATGAAGAAAGGTCGTGCCGATGGGCCCTTTTTGTTGTCACCGGCGGCGTAGATCTGGTTGTGGAGATTGTGCTCTCAAGATCCTCCGACGTTTAATAGATTGCTTTGATGTGTTTTGACTATGGGAAAAACATATATGGTTTATTATGAGTTCCCACATATTTATAGCACCGTGAGAGTCCAGGGTCGAATCCAAAAAGGATTTGGAGCTACTGTAAATCACTGCTTGGAATTATCAAATATATATTAAGGTATTATTTCTTTTGACTTAATGTACACATGCTAAGTTTAACATGTTGGCAGCAGCACTTTAACATGTTACACATGCTATGTTTAACATGGAATTATCAAAAAGGATTTGCCTGTCTTTATCCGGGTCCAATCGTACGTCGGGGATGCTGACTGCTCCAGCAGCAGCGGGGCAGGTACGTACGTGGGCGTATATCTAACAATTGTAGGACAAACAAAGCGAGATGCTACGACAGAAGTTGTTGATTGCTTGCTTGCCATGCCGTTGGCGTTGGGACTTGGGAGCGTGTTGGGGTTGGTGGAGCACGCAGGCCGGGTTGCCGCCGCAGGTCGTGGAGTGCCTTCCTCCCTTCCGGCCTAGCTTCCTGGATTCCTTCTGGTTCTGGTTGACGATGCATGGCATGGCAGCATGCCCGCGTGCGCTCGAGGATCCTGAGCACGAGCGCCTCCATACGTTATAGCTGGATGCATAAGAATAAGAAGAGCTAGAAAACAAGTCAAAGTTTATAAAGGCTCAAAGATGCAAGCACATAAGCATATTATGTTGGCATTATTCAGATTTGGCAACAATATATAGGAAATGGGTCTAAATAATGTCTAATCTCTCTGCCACTGTGAAAATATCAAATCTAAATTACCATCAATGCCTACTCTCAAATAATACCAAATATAGGAAATGGCTGGAGTATTTGATTCTTCTTCAAAATCAGGATAAGTTCATCAGCCGGTGCTAATTCAAAGGATCTCGTTTCCAGGCTGCCTTTACCATGATGGAATCTCTGTTTATGCAATTATCCTGATCATAGCTGTGTCATGCTAGGTGCTCATGACGTTCAGAACACCCATCATACATCGATCCTAGAAGCCTGCACGTATGGAAAGCATCCATCAGATTCAGGCGTTCAGTGAGCTCCCCGGCTCCCCTGCTCCGGTTCTGAACCGCTGTTTAATTCTTAGCCACCTGCTCTCGTACCAGGACACGTTTTGGAAACAGGAACAACGGACCGGCCGGTCTTGTGAAGAAGCTAGGGATGGTATGGTGTGTTGTGCTGCCGTGCTGGTGTGGTGTAGCCTTGGCAAAGGTTGACGACGCCGAAAACGGAAACGTTTGAATTTTCTCGCCTCCGACGTCGTTTTTCCTAAAGCCAAGTCGCATTCACCTTCCCGTTAAGCTCCATCCCCTCTTTGGCAAAGAAAAAGTCACCGTCCCGACGCCTCTTCCCAGGCTCCAGTCCTCCACCGTACCGGCGGCCCCAACTAACCAACCACACGCACCCGAGAGCCCGGGACAATTAAATCGTCGCCGCGGCGCCCCGCACCCGCTGTGCTCCCCGCTGCTCGCTAGCTATATAACAAACACCCCACACGCCTCGTGTCATACCATCCAATCCTATCCAACCCTTCTGTAGCATTCGATCGATCTCAAGAACGTCTGGCACAGGAGCAAGCGATCGAGCGCGCGGGGTAGGAGACGAAGAAGAACTGAAGAAAAACCGATCGAAGGAGGACAGAACCGAAGCTTACTACTACAACTACAGCTATTCTACTCGATCGATCAGGGGCTGGGGCATCACGCGGCATGAGGGTGCTGTTCGGTTGCTTCGTGGGGTCGTCGTCGGAGCCGTCGTCGTCGGCGTCGGCGGGGAGCGGGAGCGAGAGCGGCGGGGACTCGAAGAAGGCGGCGGCGGTGCGGCGGATGCGGAGCCTGACGGCGCGGCTACGGTCGCTGTCGCTGGACGAGCTGTCGCAGACGCTGGCCTCGTCGGGCCTGCACGCCTTCACTCAGGAGGAGCTGAGCGCCGCGACGCGGGGCCTCTCCAGCGACAACTTCCTCGGCGAGGGCGGGTTCGGACCCGTCTACAAGGGCTTCCTCGACGAGCGGATCCTGCCTGTGACGGAGGTCGAGACGCAGCACGTCGCCGTCAAGTACCTCGACGCCGACGGGCCGCAGGGCCACCGCGAGTGGCTGGTACGTATACGTACGTGTGTGTACACGTGATGCATTTTGTTTGAACGGACACGTTGTACTTACGATCGATGCTTGCTTGCTGTTGCTGCTGCAGGCGGAGGTGGTGTACCTGGGGATGTTGAAGCATCCGCATCTGGTGAAGCTCATCGGGTACGGTTGCCAGGACGAGCAGAGGATGCTCGTGTACGAGTACATGGCCAGAGGCAGCCTCGAGCACCACCTCTTCAAGAGTAAGCTCGATCGTCTCTTACTAGTAGGTTTTTGTGTTACATCTGACCTGACCTGCCGGCTTACTAATGGATCCACGCACGCGCACATGCAGATCTGCTGTCGACCTTGCCATGGTGCACGCGGCTGAAGATCGCGGTGGGCGCGGCGAAGGGGCTGGCGTTCCTGCACGAGGCCGACACGCCCGTCATCTACCGTGACTTCAAGGCCTCCAACATCCTGCTCGACTCGGTGAGTAGATCGAGTACTACCTCGCAATCGCATGCTCATGCACTCACGAAGTCACAACGACGACTAATTCTCCGAAATAGTACGTTATTTTTTTTAACAATACTATAAGGAATAGGTGTCCTTTCTGATTCGTTTAATTCTCATACGGTCCTCTCTATCGAATGTGACAACAATAATGTCGTCGCCACTAATGTTCCTGTTATTTTAAGCCGTACTTTTCCGAGATTCCTGGCCTGAGGACGAAACAAAATTGGTTGTTGCCTTGTGGTAGTGTCTGTATAGTACGGACCCCAGTAGCCTAACATTTCTTCTCGACTTTATGAGAACATAAAAAATGGTAACAGATAGCCGTTCGATCCGTGCTTTTCGATCCCAGACTAGTACTGGAATGCTCCTTAAACGCCTGCAAGCATAAAATTTTGACACGGAATCAGTGTAGTACGTGTGTGTTACTAGCGAACACGCATAACTGACACGTACCAATGTCTAGGATAACAGTCGAAGCAAAACGATATGATTTCCTTTTTCGGGTAGACTGAAATGCGTATTTCTTTTCTGTTTATTCATGGCAGGACTACACGGCAAAGCTCTCAGACTTTGGCCTGGCCAAGCAGGGCCCACAGGGCGACGATACCCACGTCACCACCCGTGTCATGGGGACACACGGCTACGCCGCGCCGGAGTACATTCTCACCGGTACGTACGTCTAATTTCGTCACGTCACAGAGAAATGTACGCAGTGCGTGATCACGTACTATTAGTACGTTCTCGATTAACCATGCGTGCATTTGCAGGGCACCTGACGGCGAAGAGCGACGTGTACAGCTTCGGCGTGGTGCTCCTGGAGCTGCTGTCGGGGCGTCGCAGCGTGGACAATCGGCGGCGCGGGCGGGAGCAGCACCTCGTGGACTGGGCGCGCCCGTACCTGCGCCACCCGGAGCGGCTGCACCGGGTGATGGACCCCAGCCTGGACGGCCAGTACTCCGCCAAGGCCGCGCACAGGGTTGCCACGCTCGCCTACGGCTGCCTGCACAGCGTGCCAAAGTCCCGCCCCACCATGCGCCACGTCGTCGACGCGCTTGAGCCGCTGCTCGCCGTGTGCAGCGACGTGACCGAGGGCACCTTTGTCTACACGGCCCCGCCCGAATCCGGCGACAGCAAGGCCGCCGACGAGGAGGCGGAGGTGGAGGCGGACGGCGCCATGGCGTCGGCTGCTGCTGCCAGGAAGAAGTGTCTCGGGTCGGCCGTGCACACCAACTGCGAGCAGCGGATGGCGGCGAGCCAACGGTACGCGAGCTCCGTGGCGGGGCACGGGAGCTCCTCGCCGAAGCAGAGTAGGGACAGGGGAACCTAGGTGCTTACAGCCGTGGACGCATGCGTGTGTAGATTTGTTCCCTTCTCCTCGACGAAAGTGTGCCAAGTGTACATAGTTTCAGTGTCAGCAACGTGTAACCTAAACTAATTTGTTCGTTGATTCATTTCCTTGGTAATCCTGCTCCGGATAACCTGGATTCCGGGAATAAGTTGAGTTGTTTCGTAGATCTTTAGAGATGCATTTGGGAACTACATGTAAATGGGTATGATAATTAGCAGTGGGAGCTAACGAAGGGAGTTGGAGTGGTAATTCAAGTTTTAGCCTCAATCTATTGTTTGGTTCATGGAGAGGAATAAGAGAGGGAACTAAATATTCCCTGCTCATTTTTTTAAAGACCAAAATTGATTTCATATTAGGATTTTTAATCGGATAATTTTCGTTTTTGGAAGGCTACCTTATGAACTAGCAATGTAATCCCATTTACCTCACATCAGAAAAATTGCTATCAAAATCATCTAGAATCTCTACTCTCTACAACATAAAAAACAAAACGTGGATAATGTTTGGTACTTTAGCTAGCCTGCCCTCCATGGGATCTCACGCGCACCTTCTCGGGTGGGTGTGGTGGCCATCTTGAAATTTTCCTTGCATGGGGGCTAATCATGGTAGGTGTTTATTTTCCTTGCATGCAAAAGTACACATGTTGTGATTTAATTTCCTTGCATGCAAAGGAGACAACCGTTAATCAATCAAATTAAATAGGGAAAGAAATTTCCTTGCATGCAAAAGAAAGGGCTCCCTCGACTATCACCTCTGTTGTGATTTTTTTTTGCATGTAAAAAGAAAACCATTGTCAATCAATCAAATTAAAATAGAAACATTTTCCTAAAGAGGTTATGATCTTTTGGTGCCACAGTTGTTGGTTTGTTCGTCGCCTCCCCTCCATGCGATCCTCGACCGCAGTGTTGTCGGCCGTCGTAAGCCAAAAAAAAAAGGAAAGAAAAAATCTTGGTAAATAAAAGGAAAGAAAAAAAAAACATGTAATCCCAACGTCATGCACGTGCTCAATGCCCCTCCACTCTCCACGCAAGAAAGAAAAGGAAACCATAAAAAAAAAAAAGGGTGATTGGTTTTGTTGCCTTATTTGTGAACTACCGCCCAAGTATTTGTTGCCTTATCTGTGGATTGTTTCCAGTATTTAATTCGTGCATAGCCAAAAATATGGTAATGGAAGGGGTGATTGATTTTGTTGTCGCATTAATTTGTTGATGATGAATTGTTTCCGATTTTCAAGCCCCGGTTTTTAGGAAAGATGTCATGCAAGGGGAGGGGGAAATCACGACATGTAGACCCTGCTTTGCCCGCCACCAACTACGACCTCGCAATGCACGTCGTCGTGGTCCATTTCGGTGCCTCCGATGTTGCCGAGGCGTTCAGCGCTACCGTCGACTTCAGTGCGTCCGGCCCCCGCCTCATGCCGACATCGGCCATTGTTTTCGTGTTTTAGCGGAGGTCGAGGTCTATGGAGACGTCGTCGACACCGTTGTCCGTTTCTCGTCTGAGAGATGACTGCCTAACAGTCTCTGCAGTAATCTCTTATTCATTTGATACAACGCAATACATGACTTATTATCTTATCATGCGATCCATGTGGTTTTGTATAATGTTGTGTTATCGCAGAAGAACGCCACGTGCACGAACCTATATTTACGAAATATCTGAAGTTTTTAATTAGACTCGATCTTTGGTAGTGCATAAAGATTATAATGTCTCCATTACACTTTGGGTTTAGGGTCAATGAACCTTATATATATCTAAAAACGAAAACTGGGTCCGTTTCTCGGCCTGAGATTGGGCCACGTCGGCCGTAATTCTCGGCCGTCGGATCGGCCCGACGAATGGTCCAGATTTAGCGACTCCCCGTTGTTTTGCAAAATGGACCTTGCACTTTAGTAAAATCAAACCCAAGTCCGGGCGGATCCTTTGCCAGCTCCCTCGCCCTTGACCGTGTATCGCCCCTCTCTCCTCTTCGCTCTCTCCGACGCGGGCAGGCGACGGCGGCGGCGCAGGCCTCTTCATCCTCTTCAGCCCTCCATCACTTCGCCTCAGCTAGGCGAGCCCCACACGGTGGTGTGGTGCGAGCGCGCGGCGGCCCCGACATCGCGCCCTCAGCGCGGCGCCGGAAGATTCCGGCTCGCTGGCGCGGATGAGGGCCCAGCAGGGACGGCCGTCGGCGCCGCAGCAGTGCCTCCGGGGGTCGGCTGCGCACGTGCCGTGGAACCGGCAGCATCCTGCGTCCTGGAACTGGCCGCACCCGCGCTGGGGAGCAGCCGCGTCGATGCCACCACGCCTCTGCGCTCGTGGCCGAGGTCGCCTCGCTCTGACATGGCCTGGGGCCTGGCCCACCGGCTGCCTCGTCGGGGCCGATGCCACTTCGCCCTACTGCGCCCGCCATGCCTCCCTTGTACCAATCCGAGATGGCCCTGGCCCAGGCCGCAGGCTGCCCTGCTTCTCACCTCCACCGCTCCCGCGTACTGCAAGCCTACAATTGACACCTCCTGCTTTCTGTGATCTCACAGCTGCAATTCTTGCAGCTACGGGTAAAAATTATTTTCCTTTCTTATGTCCATTTACTAAGAAACTTGCTATTCTTTTTCCTTTGTGTGCTTAATCTAATATAGCCGGATGTTCCTAGCCCTTCTGCTTCTCACATTTGATTAGCAAATACAAATAGTATTGGAAAGCAAGATGAGATGCACTAGCTAATTTTAACTCGTTGTACAAGTATAGACTTTCTTGCTACTGATTTTATCCTGTTTTTAGCATGCTACAAATTGTACAGTCAAATAATTAGTTATATGTTTGTTTCCAGACAGCTTACAGGTCATATGGCAGATTTTTTAGTCTAAAATAGTTCGATCTCTATGAAGTTCTGGCATCAGGCATCGTTCACTTCACCTCTCCTGGACGACCTACAAGATAAGATAAGAAATATTTATATGCATGCCTATTTTTCTATTATTGAACTCAACACTGTATAGTTCTAATTTCGTTGGAATCAAAGCTACCATAGTTCTAATGACATTTGGGAATATGCGGGTGATTGCCATCCATCTACCTATTTTTCTGAACAAAGTTATATGGGAATATGCAATGATGATTATCACTCTTATATGACGAGGCAATTGACACATGCAGTGATGTGAACCATTAGATGTATATAGCCCCTTTTTCTACTCTTAATGAACTAAGGTCATTTGTCATATGCAATAATAACCATTGCAGTCCCTTTGTTACTTTTATATGTAAGATTCATTTAAAATAGCTATTAATTACGTTGAATATTAACAACATCCCAATGGTCAACGTTGTAAACAACATACTCATCTACCTTTGCATTCAATTTCTTTGTTTGGTTGCTGTTTTAGCTCAGAATTATAAATTGTTGGTCTGTTGCTGCCTCGATTCAATTTGAAGGAAGGAGTGAAGTGCCTTATTCAAAAATTTCTTAGATTTTGATACTACATTAGTGTAGCTTCACAAAATTCATCTCTCATGGTGATATGCGTTCCCGTAGCCAATTTTAGTTCTGCAAGATCGGAAAATGCATCTCTTATGGATGTATGGTGTCCCTCTCAAAATTTCTTAGGATGATCTTTGTAAATTGGTGAGAGACATTGAATGTTCTGGCTAAATGTTGGGTGGATCTGGACTGGTTTATAGATTTTATGTTATATGATGAATTGCAACATATTTCTTTTAGACCTGGATACCAGTGATTTTGTAATATGGGTGTTGGATGAGACTATGCAGTTTACTACTAAATCCTTGCATAGATTCCTAACTAACAGGGGAATGCCTAGCAGGGTGGCTGGCCGCTAGCATAATTTGGAAATGTAAGATCCCAGGGTAATGGTAAGTTGGTAACTTCTGCATTTGTGGAGCTCCTGAATCTGTTAATCACATTTTTTTCCTTTGTGCTTTGGCTAAGATAATCTGACCAATTTTGAAAGAGTCTTGATTTGGATTATGCCCCATGGTCACTTAAGGAGCTTTCTGAAGTTTGGTTACAAGGCAAGGTGCCCTTACCAATCTGGTTAGGGCTCTTTAGACCAATAAGATCAAGACAACTTACAGAAATGGAGTGTCTCGCTCAAATGAAGAAACAAACAGAGAATTCTCCAGGCTCCAGGTGAAGGACAAGGTCTTCTGGATTAGCAGCTTCAGCCCCAGCACGCTGCACTCTAATGCCTACTGACATCTATGAAATGAAATATAAGCTTGTAAGCTTTGGCTCCAGCAAGTTGCTCTCCTTAATTTCTGTTGACACCGGTATCCCTGTTTATGTATCTAACTACTCCTTTCTTAAAGGCTGAGGTTCATCCTCTTTTTTTCCTCAAAAATTGTATATTTTAGCTAAGCATCTAATTCGAAATAGAAAATATCAATTTAGATTGTGCCATGACCTGAGCAGATCACTTATTAGTGATTATCGATTCCAGTTCAGTACATCTGAAAAGGGACAAAACCAAGTGAATAAGAACACCCTAAGTACAAGCGTTAACATATTAGGATCCGTTTAACTCTTTGCAGCACAATCCGCAATAATTCACCCTTTCAGTTAGCATTTGCCTCTGCAACGGCGATCTATCAACCAGAGACAAGTCCACCAATAATTCAAATTTTCCTACACAATACATGCCCACCGCCAGTATTTTACTCGAAGGTTGTCTACTGGAAGAGTTTTCCATGTCCATTATCTTCAACCTTTTTCACTCTACATGTTCTACGAGGGCATGCAACTGCAAAAATCAGCAAAGAGCTAAGGTCCATACTGGCAGGTGCTAGAAGCACGGCGCGGCAAAGTCACGCCTGGTTTTCTAGTAGTTTGTTCATGTTATAGTGCACGGAAAGCTCTATACACTAGAGTTGGTGAACTTGTGACGCCACTCTACGTGTTTGTTAATTTCATGACCTCTGCTGTTTAGATTAAATGATACTTTAACGTTGATATTTAATTTCACAATATTTCTATCTTATCATGCGATCAATGTATTTTTAGCATAAGAGTTTATTATCCCGTAGCAACGCACGGGCGTGCTACCTGATATATACATAAAAGGAGAAGTCGAACAAGGCTGTGCCACTGTCAAGGAGGACCACGTGAGGCCCACAACAAGGTTCAAGATGGCCGGGGACAACAACGAAGCAAGTAGCAGACCCAAAATGATCCCCATCACGCATTACATCGGTTAACGGGCTAAAGATTCATGTGTCGAAAATACCATCGTCCATCGGTGATGCACATTTCCAAATTTGCTACTGATATATTTGCAAAAAAAAAAAATGCTACTGATATATTAATCATCTTTGCGCCAGTCTACAGACTTACACCTTTCCCTGTACAACAGAAAAATACTTTGGGGAGTGAACGGGAGTGAACGCCCATGAATTGGCATCAAGCAACAATGGTTGCTTTTTTAACTGTAAAAGTACACTCCCTCTCCACCAATCTAGTCTAGGCACTCTAAACAACAATACAACATCTCAGATGGATGTAACCCCAATAAAACCAGGGGACAAACAAATCTCCAGGGAACATTCATTCTATTGGACAGGCTGTGGATCCTGCTGCCTTACTAGAAATTGTACTGATGTATAGTGCTGAAGAGATTCTGGAAGATCGACGTCCAGCATAATCTATTACCGGGATAGCCATTGACAAATCCTCGGTGGAGAATGGTATACTGTAGCCAGAAAAGATATAATGCAAGCAAATCAGTTTAGTACATTCCACATTGGTAAATATCAAGCGTAACCAAAGATTGTTGAAGGCAAAGTACAATTTTTGAAATATCTTCCTTACCTTAAGTCATCATCCAACAAGAAGGAATTTGATAGAAGATTCTGAGTATCTTTGTTGACCATCTCCCGCATTGCAGCAACCACCTGAGAAATCTCAAAAATAAAATCAGAAATGTAAAGCAAAATGAATTCCAGAAAAATGAGAGCTCCAGGTTCAAGCTGATAGGATCTAACCTCGGGTGAAATGCCTTGGGTATTGTATTTGTCATCCCAATACATTGAGCATATTCTATAGATTTGGCGAACACTCAAGGACTAGATGAAACACCAGAGAAATTATGAGTTAATGGTCTGCTATAAATGATGTCCAACTGCAAAAGCATACATGATATGTGTTTTCATACCGGGCAAAGATCTTGTCTGATCTCCTCAAGCGTCTTTTTTCTCTTTTGGTGTATAACCTGTGTAACGAATTTAGTGAGAACATCCTAAAAGACAAACAGCCAACACAAACAGAAGTGCGGGCAGCTTGCAGAGTCAATTACCAAAAACCCGACAGCTTCTCTGATATAGTTTAGCTCATGCCAAGATGTACCCGCAAACTGAAAAGAACATGAACTTGTGAAGACAAGTGAAAAGGCCCACAAATCCAACAAGAAGGAATTGTACATTGGATATGCCAAGAAAATCCAGTTCCAGCAGGGCTTCTTGCCAGCAGGATAAGAATGTACAATGATACCTACCTCCTCTGTGACATCAGTGATCCATTTCTCCAACAATGACAGACCAGCTTTCACGTATTCCCCATTGGAGAATGTACAGCATTCACGTCGGAGAAGAAGACTGAGGAATGAATATATTAATGAAGGTGAAATAGTCTCTTGTTTTTTTATTTATTTCAACCATATTAGAACAAGCATGTAGCTTGAAGTATCACTGTCCCATCATCCATAACCTTCAATAAGTATATTACTTAACACATAAGCAGGCACATTTCTGGTAACTAGATGATTTGCAAACTTAACAAAGATTCAATAAAATTTTTCAGTTGATAAATAATATATATAGATATTCCTATAGTAATTCATTCCTAGACATTTAATGGCTAGCATGGTGGTTTCACGTTTCATACTAAGCACCAAGTTACTGAGATGAGGAAACTACCTGTTAAACAACTGTATATTGATGAAAGAGAATAATTGTGTGATGAGTTTACGTATAAAGAAGGATGGCACCTGCAGCAATCACACATATTATATTAGACTCACTTGGAGTCTTGGACAAGGCATTAAAGGCTATCAGTGCCCCAATGAAAAATTTGGTCAATCCTTTCTCAGAACAGGACAACAATAAGTCTTACATAATTTTCGTGCAATGTATCCATAAGCAAGTCGAGGAAATTGACGATATTGTCCCAGTTGGAGTTTGATGCCAGGTGGGAACCAACTCCAGGTGACTTGGATGTTTTTCCATGTTGCCCACGTGTTGACTTTGGAGCCTGCATGTGAATCTCAGAAAGTTACCAAAATAGCTAGTAATTCCAATGCAGTTAAAATTGAGGAAACAACTATGTACCTGAATGCAAAGATTAAGAAGAGGTGATATTTCCTTTTTTAGATTGTCTCTGAGCTGCCCAAAGATCTTTTCGACACATGCAGTAAGCTGCTGTTTGAATAGTATGGCTGGATAACGTGCATCAACTTGTGGTAGAGTATCACTGCGCCTACAAACTTGAAGGAGACTTCAACGTCTGGAAGAAACATAAATATTGTAATTCCCGTCAGAAGGTAAAATCAATCTTCAACGATTTCTTTAGAAAAAAAATATCAGATGACAAATTACCTAATACTCAAATTAAATAAAAACAACTATGTTTATGCACAACTTACAAAACAATGCAAAAGGATAATATTTGAAACAACAATGTTGTCGTGTCTCTTGACAACATTCTTACTTTGCATCAAAAATGACTAATGCAACCAGCACAATGAGGCTTCAAAAATCATGATCCTTGCTATTAACCATAGACAAGTGCACCACCTGCTTTGCACTCCTCAACTACCAGATACAACTCCAGATCCTTGATGACCATTGGTGACATTTGGTATGCGGTGTTTCAACATTTGAAACTGATATGAGTAGATCTTTTTACAAATATAGTCTTGCAATATGATTTTGCTCCATTTTATAAATATATTATGGTGGATATTTCATATCAGAGTTGTGTTTTGGGGACCATGTCTCTGTACAAAACAACACTCCCTCCATTCCAAAATCTAAGTCGTTTTGAGTTTTCTAGATTCATAGTTTTTTACTTTGTATCTATATATGGTTTATATAAAGATGCATCACAAAAGCAATGTACCAAGAAAAGCCAAAACAACTTCAAATTTGATACGGAGGGAGCACTATTTATGACTACAATAGATTCAACATGAACAGAAATAATATTCATCATGCTCAAATTCCTTACATGCGCTATCTTCCCTAGAGTTCCACCAGAACGACGAGACGGGGTAGCAAATAATCCATTTGACCGCAGATTCCTTTGCAAAAGGCATAGCAATGCAGAGGTATTGGACAACCAATAAGGTAATCTACCATCAGCTTCATTCCCCTGTAGTGAAACCAAAACAGAAAATCCCTTGATTTTGCATCGAGGGAGAGGACACACCTGGTATAAACAATAAAATACATGGGCTCCAATCATTTTACCTTGAGGACTTCATTTATGGCCTCAATCACATGATCAAAAATAGCAGTTCTCTCTGATTCAAAAGCACGCCAATGCAAAAAGACATTTGTAAATGATACATGCTGCAACTGGTTTGCCATCCTTATATCCTAAATTTTCTTTGATGCATTTCAATAAAATTTCCTGATTTTGCTGCATGAAACAATAGCAAATGTGAGATACCTCAAATTCTTTATAGACTACCATGGTCAGTAACAAAATATTAGCAATCTCATAGAGAAGTCATCAAATGAATTCGAAAATGAGGCACATCTATCTATAACTTAAAGTCAAGAGCACAGACGAATTTACCTCATGTCTTTCAACAGGCACCCTCGATCTCCTTGATGCACTCAAATTCTGTGGAAGAGAAGCCAGATATTTTGTAGGTGTTGGGGTTTCCTACAATTTGAGTTCTCTGTCAAATTAAGTTTTTTAAAAGATCTGGACATGTGCAGTTACCCAGGTTGAAAGAAAAGAATATGCTTACATATATATGCTTTGTCTCACTGATGGGAAGTCCAATTGATTGCGAAAATTTCTGCATTCAGAAATCAAGTCAGTGAATTAAACAAGAAATATATTGTAACTTAAGTTTGACATTGAATAGAGAGTATTGTAGTAGTCAGCAGCGAAGTCAGCAAAAAAAAAAAAGTATCGCATTGGGAAAAGGTAAAAAAGAAAGGTACCTCAGATAATGTCTTTGGAGCTACAGACAGATTGTTCACTGTCGGCATATTAAATGCTTTCTGTCTTAAGACATGATTTTCATTTTCCAAGTTTGTAAGTTTCTCCTGCAATCTGAATTCACGAAAACATAAACCATCATATTGTTCTCAAAAGGTCCACCAGAAACGTAGATGCACATATTAATCATGCATCCCACAGTTTTAGATCTTATGGGAGCGCAAAACATACTTGTCCAAGTTTTGTTGTAGATGGTTGCATTTCCCTCGGCGTCCTTCAATTTTCCATTGTATCATCACTACTTTTTTACGAAGTCACAGTAAGTTCATTCTCCAGTACTGAGTTCTTCATAGATAATGACTCGACTAAGTTCTGTGGAATGTAAAAGATATGGTTCAGCAGAGGTATAGTCAACATATATGTCCCCATTAGAAAGGCTAATTCAAGTTGAGAGAAAACAAAACATGCTTCCCACTATACTTAAAACCTTAGGGATTCAAAACAAAACATTAGGGAATGTGTTACTTGACAAAATTATTCTACTCCCTAGCTTAAGAATATGATGAAGAATTATGAAACCTTTAGGTTGGCGTTTTCTTTTTCTGCTTCTGCTGACATAATCTTTTTACTCTGCAACATAGTAATCTCTCTCAAAGAATCGTCCAACTGCTTTTTTGGAGCAACAAATTTTTGTCATGTTCAATTTGAGCAGCTGACTTAGCAGCGGCACATGCTGCGCTTTTAATGATTCAATTATTTTGTCACGCTTCGATATTTCTGCTGATTTTGACTCTTCACTTGCAGCCTGCATTTGAAAGTTGAATCACCAGGTGAATACAAAATCAACAATTATGACTAATATAATATAAAAATCTAGGTGGAATAGCAGTTTTGTCCTCCAACTTCCACAAGGTTCAATTTTGTCCCTCAACAATAAAAAATGGCTGTTTCAACATATTCTAAATTCTCCTTCGCATTCAACTCCCCAATAGGATTGACAACACCGATCACCGATGTTTCAGCATATTGATTCCTGAGTTTCTTTCACTTCTGATATATTTCCAGCTTTCCACAAGGAGAAGCAGAAGTCATTCCCATCAGCAAATATTTTTTTACTAATACCTCTGACTGAAGGTAAGGTACAGATGCTTATAATAAATAATTGGCCTAATATTAAAAAAAAACAGGCACAGCACTATAAAATAACTGTGACACAATCAAAGAATATATAACAAGATTCACAATAATGCACTAACGCAATAGAGTGGCACATGAAACTTACCCGCAGCCTCCTTTCAAGGGTAAGTCTTAAAGCAAGATCATCCATCTTTTTCTCAAGCTTATTCTTTGCCTCACGCAGTGCACCAGCTTCATTTGCAGCCTATCACAAACCATCATATAAGAGTTTTCCCAATATATAATAATCACAGAAGGGGAAGATTCGAAAAGTTGCAAGGAACATGAAAACCTTAGCAGCACAGAGGAAGAAAAAAAAAAAGGAAATGCAAGAATATTTGAAGAAAATAAGAACAAAATTCGAATAGATAGTGCAGGTTTCATTCATTTATATAGGATGCAAACCAAGGAAATTACCATTTTGAGTCTCCTTAGCTCCTTTCTTGCAAGCTTCTGTCTCCAAGAACATTGAATTGTTACAACGGCTTGCCGATAATTCTGGAAAAGCATGACAACCTTCCGTCTTCTCCATGTAGACTGCAGTGTGCCAATTGAGGCAAATAAACCAAACCATGGCATCCCAAATGTTTAGTATAATATAACATTCCATGCAGTCAGAAAAAATATAGCTAGCTACTGCTTACAAACATACGAATTTTAACTGAATACACTTGTTTTAGATGGTTTTATTTTTGTGCACAATTTCAGGAGGCGAGGGGTCAAACCTGTATCAATGTAGCAGCTTTATGTTCCCTAATGGCAGAGAAATAGCGGCGAGCAATGAACCCTCGAATATAAGACTGAATACTGAAGAGCTGCCAAACAGGCTTGCAGGTGAGCTCTACGTAGCAGCCATCTTCGGACATACTTCTGAACAATTATAGCCGCCGCTGTTTCTCGCCTGATCGCGTACATCTTCCTTGCCAAACAGCCTAATTAGCCAAAAAAAAGTTTTAAAACCAATAACTCACTTTTCATCATTTTACTAATGTATGTCGCTCTCGAACAAAACTATAAAGCTAAATGATAAGCCCATGTGTTTACCTCTGCAGTATGCTTGTACAGAAACTGAAGCCTCCTTTGTTTTCACAAATTCTTTGCGTGTGATAAATGTTCTGAAACGGCCTTGAATGTGCCGTGCAGCATTGTCCAAAACCTCAGCACGCCGCATATCTAATATCGCAATTTGACCAGCCCTAAGGAACACCTTTGTTCTACCAAGCTATCATGTAAAAGAAAATGTCAATATATTACTTTCACATCTTTCCCTCGGTGACCTTGAGCATATAACTAAAGCAAGTACTTAAATTTTGAACTTTTTCCTTGAGCATGCGTGAGAGCTGAGCATCATTTGCTCATTTCATTCAGAAGAAGAGTATTATAAAAATACAATACTCAAACAACACAGACTACTAGAACACATGCAACAGTGCAAGTAGTAAGATGACCAAATGAAATCACTGTCACTGTGACCAAGAAATTCAACACTGCCTAGCGAACAAATTCCAGAGGTCCTTAGTCCAGCAGCACGAACAATTTCAAATATAGGAATGATTGTGCATTCTGATAAACTGGATGTTGACGTAGAAAACAATGGTCCGAAAAAAATCTAAACCTTATATACTTGCATGAGAGATATAAAGAAGATCCCAGTCATGTAAATAGATGTGGGTCATTTAAATAGTCTAATCATCACGGAACAATAGTACTTGAAGCAACACAATCTCAGGTGAGCACATTACTTGAAAATTTTCAAGCTCCATCTTTTCAAGAATACCCTTTGTCAGCATTCTTTCATCGTAGCTGCACATGTAAAGCAAACATGGTATCAAACAACAAAACAATCAACCATTTTTTTTTCCTAATAAGCAGACTGGATAAACTCCCAGTAGTTACTATCATACTACAATGTGATAGTGCTGCACAATTAAACATGTACAAATTATCAGGTGATGTGCACAGTTGTCCACCACGCACAGTGTAATAGACTAGTAATGACAAGATAATTTTTGAGTAGACCAGAAAGCCCATGCGCAATTATATGAACCACAAAGCTCCTTGATAAAGAAGAATCAGATTAATCAAATCGAGTTTGTTGTTACATATATGTATCAATAAGATCAAGCAAATATGCAGAGTGTTTCAGACCATCAAGAAACATTAATTCATCTAAATTTCCACCTCTTTCCGTAACTAGTTTTGTGAAGGATATAAACGTACCTTCAATCATCAACTCTGGAACTAGAACAGCGAACCGGTCAACAAATTCAGCGTAAGTCCTTCTGGTAGGATAGCCAGCAAGACTGATACGAACAGCCTCTAAGACACCCTGTCATGCCACCAAGTGACAATTTTGTGAAAATATCAAATCAAATAATAGAAATGAATGTAGCAAAATGGACCTAAAACAATGAAATGTTTGCTGAGTACTAATTCCCTCCAGTAAAATAAACAAGTATAATTCCCTCCACTAAAATAAACAAGTATAATCCTCAAAAGCATGCAGTTTTTTTTTTTTTTTGCCAGCAATACTTCTATGAACATCAGAATATAACTTTTATTTCATTTTAAAGATCTGAACAACAGAAGCTTGTGGTCACACCATGTCTTCATAGTGCAATAAACATATGATAAAACAGTCAACACAGTTTTTAGTTTTAGGTATGAAAAAATAATAACACAGAAATATGATAAACATTTCTAAAGGAACCACATAAATGTGGTCCAGTTACTTGCCAAAACTGTCAATACAGTATGCCCACTCAAATCAAATGTTGGTATGATTTAAGAGCAGTAGAGCGCTGAACATTACAGCGCCGTCACTGAAGAACCACAAACCATTACATGTAAGGGCAGCTCAATGCACATTGAACCATAGGACCAATGTTCAATATACATTTGGATGGTTACGTGGCAGTAGCGTGTATGGGGCCCATAGGAGATTAAAAATCTTCTCTCCTACCTACACAAGTGTCAGTGTATATGTGTAGGCCCATGCGGCTAGGCCCATGTGGCCCATGTATAAGCAACCTATTGCCCACCCTTCTAGGGTTGGAGGAATAGAGACAATCACTTACTCTCTTACATGGTATCGACCCGGGGGAACTTCCTCCCGATCCCTTCCCCCCGCCGCCGGACCATGGCCGGCCGGCCGCCCGGCTTGCCGCCGCCCGGCGGCCCTCCTTCCTCTCCCTCTCCTCCTTCCCCTTCCTCTCCCTACGCGGATCGGCGGCTCTTGGGCAGCCTTCCCCGCGCGATCCCTCCCCCTGGCGGGCCTCCCATCGCGGCACGGACGCGGCCGCGGGACCGGGCGCCGCTGCGGCCTTCGTCGCGGGCGAGGGCTCCCCCGCCGGCCCGTCCTCCTCTTCTTCGCGCGCGGACCGCTCGCGCCTGAGGCCGACGCCCCTCGACCATGTCGTCGCGTCGGGCGCCGCCGCCGGCCCCGGCCACCGTTCTTTGCCCCTGCGAGCGGTCGCGAGCGCGCCATCGGCGCGGTCTTCCTCCCTGGCGCGGGCCGGGGTGCGGGTGCACCTCCTGCGCCCGCCGGTGAGTACCCGGCGCCCCCTATTTCTTCCCGGGCTCCTCCTGGAGCGGGCGAAATCGCAGTGGCTCCCCGCCCCCGATGCAGCCCAAAGTACCGGAGGCCCGCCCCCTCTGCAGCCCGTCCACGTCACCCGACCTTCCGTCGCGGTACGCTTCTCTCTGGCCGGTAGGCGGCGCCGCCCACCCGACCCCCTCCTCCCGGCGGCCACGGCTGCTGCTTTGTGGCGGCTTCGGGGGGTGCCCTTGGCGCGGTGCGGGCGCAGCCCGGCGGGCCCGGGCGCGGCCTCTGTCTTGGCCGGCGCCGCCCCTCCTCCGAGCCTGGCGGCGCGGGCGCCCGTCATCCCCTCGCTCTTCGCGCGCTAGGCGGGGAGGCGGGTCACGGTCTTGGGGCGGCCCTTGCTAGTGCTCCCTCCGTCGTGCTGGCACGGGAACCAGCGGTGTGCCCGTCCGCGCTCCTGGGATCAGCGAGCCACCACGGAGCCCCCTTTCGCCGCTCTGGGCGGGAGCACCTCTGCGGCACCACCCACCCTAGAGGGCGCACCCCGGCGGTGGCTGCAGGAGGTTCGCCCTGGCGATCCGCCGACAACTCATGGCGGGGCGCTTCGATGTCGCGGACCTCATTCCCGCTCTCGGTGGTCTCTCAGTAGGCCCTTACTCGTCAGGTGCCCCCTGCGGCCTTCCCCCCGCTCCGCGGGGTCCGACTCCGTCTGGCCAGGGGGGGTGGAATCCGGCGATGTGGCGCAATCCCCGGCACCATGGGGGCTGCACCACCCGTCTGCACAGAGTGGATCGCCGACTCGGGGGCTTCCTTCCACACTACCCCTCATGCCGGCATCCTCTCTTCTCTTCGCCCTCCTCACCCTTCCTGTCCCTCTTCGATCATGGTTGGGAATGGGTCTTGTCTTCTGTCACCTGTGGGTTACGCCTCGGTCTTTTTCGTCTTCGATGTCCTTGTTTCTCCTCGGATCGTCCATAACCTTCTTTCCATCCGCCGGTTTACTGCCGACAACTCTTGTTCGGTTGAGTTCGACTCTACCGGCCTCACGGTGAAGAATTCGCCTGCGGGGCCCTCCTCATTGTGATAGCTCGGGACCCCTTTACTCCCCTTCGCCTTCACCTTCCGCTATACCGTCTTCCACCGGTGCCCCTTGCCACTACTCCCTCTTCCTCTACGGCACCGCCGGCTCGGTCCCCCGGCGCGGCGCTTTGGCTCGGCTTCGGTCGTCATGCCCACCTTCCTTGCACTTTCGGGCCGGCGAGCATCTACGCCATGCATGCGGTTGGGTCGCCATGTGTGCCTTCCTTTTCCTTCTTCTTCTTCACGTGCGCGCATGCCTTTGCTCTTGTTCGCGTGATCCGTGGACTTCTCTGTTCCTAGCATTTCCGGCTATAAGTATTATCTGGTCCTACTCGATGATTTCTCTCACTACTCTTGGACTTTCCCTTTCTGGCGCCAAGTCCGAGACCTTTTCCACCCTCCTCCACTTTTTTGCACGGGTGTCCACTCGGTTCGGCCTCACCATCAAGGCCGTCGGTGTGACAGCGGGCGTGGTCGATAACAACACCTCCTGCTCCTTCTTTTCGCTCATGGTGTTCAGCTCGAATGTCTTGCCGTACACACCTCTTCCCGAGCGGCAAGGGCGGCGGATGATTCGCACCACGAGCGATGTCATGCGCACTCTCCTTCTTCGGGCCCTCGCATGCGCGCTTACGGGCGAGCCTACACACCGCCACCTACGCTCAGCCAGGCTTCCTTCCACGGCCTCTCTGCTCCCACTCCCCACCACGCCCTCTTCGGTACACCTCCTGCGCTCGACCACCTCCGTGTCTTCGGTTGTGCTTGTTACCCTAACCTCGCCGCCACTACTCCTCATAAGTTGGCGCCCGCTCGACACGGTGTGTGTTTCTTGGCTACTCCCCTCATCATAAGGAATGCAGTTGCTACGACCTCACTTCTCGCCCGAGTGCTTATCTCCCGCCGACGTCGTCTTCGACGAGTCGATTTCCGTCACTCCACTTCTTCCACGCCTTCCCGATCCCGAGTTGGAGTCCATGTTTCGACATTGACGGTTCACCACCGATTCCGTTACGGCCTTCTCCACCGGTGACTCGACCCACGCCTTTCGCGGCGGCGCCTGCACTGCGCCCGCGGCGGCGCCTCGGCGGCGCCTCGGCGCCTCGGCGTCCCCACTGCGCCACGCGCCCCGAGAACCCCCACTGCGCCATGCGCAGCCCGGAACCTCCGTTACTGCGCCGCAGCTCCCCGGCGCCTCGGCGCGCCTGGCGGCTTTCCGGCGTCCGTCGCGCCACGCGGCCACCGATCCCCCTTTGCGCCTCGCGGCGCCCGGCGTCCTCGCTGCGCCACGCAGCGGCCCCGAGCCCGTGTCGTGCTCTTCGGGCCGGGACCCGCATGGATGCCCGCCGCGGTGTATGCGTTCGTCGCGGCGGGCCGGCGCCCGGTGCCTCCGGACCCGGCTCCGCTCCTCCACCCCGCCCGCCCCACCTCCTCCACCACGTCGGGTCCGTGGTTACCGCCCGGTCTACCACCAGCAGATCCTTGTGAGACCCCGTCACACTCACCCGATGGTGACTCGCCATGCGGCGGGGTTCTCCGTCCCTATGACCTCTCGCCACCAGAGCGATTGGCCCGGTATCTCCGATTCCTTCCCTACATCCGCGGCGCATTGGCGGATCCTAAGCTGGCGCGCGATGGAAGGAGCATGAGGCCCTTCTTGCCAACCGGGCGTGGGACCTTGTCGCGTCCGATGCAGTGGCAATGTGGTCACGGGCAGAAGTGGATCTGGGCCGCGCTGGCGTCGGCGGCCAGCGATACGGGCGACAAGGCTCGGCTGGGTCCTCGAGGCTTCACCGGCGCCCGGGGTTGATTATGATGAGACTTTTCGATCCGGTGGTCAAGCACCTTTCTGATGTACCGCGTTCTCTCACTTGCTCTCTCTCGCTCTTGGCCGTGCATCGGCTAGATGTCAAGAATGCATTCCTCCATGGCACCTTATGCAGGAGCGGTTTTCTGCGATCGGCCAGCGGGGTTTGTCGACCCCGATCGGCTTTGATCCGGTTTGCCCGGCTCAACAAGTCACTATATGGTCGAAGCGGGCTCCCGTGCTTGGTACTCGGTTTGCCACCTTCCTTCTCACTTTGGGGTTCCGAGAGGCCAAGTCGACACTTCTCTTCGTCTATCGCCATGGGGGAGGAGGCGCCACTGCTACTATATGTTGATGACATTGTCCTCACCGCCTCCCGGCCGCGGCTTCTTGGCGTGTCATATCGGCCTGCGGCGGGGAGTTTGCTATGAAGGATCTCGGTCCCCTTCACCACTTCACGGGGGTCCTTTGTGGAGCCTCGGCCTTCGGGGTTGTTCTGCACCGGCGGCGGTATGCTCTGGATATCCTCGGCGGGCTCGGATGACCGCTTGTCGCCCATGTGCTACTCCGGTTGATACTCGAGGCGGCTCTCTGGCGATGAAGGCGACCGTAGCGAGATCCTATTGCCTTCCGGAGTTTGGGTGGTGCATTCTGGTACCTCACCTTCACCGGGCCGGACATCGCGACGCTTGATTCAGCAGTCTGTCTTCATATGCATGATCCACGGGCACCCCATCTTCTTTGCGATGAAGCGTCTTCTCCGCTATATATAATCGTTGACTCGCCACGATGATCCACCGGTCTCCCTCCGCGAGCTCGTCGTCTACACCGACGGCCGGGCGGCGGTGTCCGGACACTCGCCGCTCTACCTCCGGGTATGCCGTCTTCCTTGGCGGCAACCTCGTCTCTGGTCGTCAAGCGGCGGTTGTCTCCGCTCCCAAAGGAGGCGGAGTGCCGGGCTGTTGCTAGCGGTGTGGCGGAGGCCTCCCGGCCGTCGGCTCTTGGTCGAGCTTCACGGCCCGTGACAAAGACCACACTTGTCTCTTTGTGACAATGTCGGCGCCGTCTACCTCTCCACCAACCCGTTCGCATCAAAGATGGACGAAGCATGTGGAGATCGACTTGCACTTTGTCCGTGACTTGGTTGCCATCGGTTGACCGGGGTGCTCCATGTACCGGCCACCTCGGTCCCCGACATCTTCACCAAGTGCGCCCTCATCGACCTTCTCCGAGTTTCGATCCAGCCTCAACGCCGCCCGGTGGCTAGTTGTTGTGCCGGGGGGCCCCGTGTGTGTTGATTTCTTTCCATGTCGATCTTGATCTCGGCGCGCCGGAAGTTGAGGCTAGGGGGAGTGTTAGTGTATATGTGTAGGCCCATGCGGCTAGGCCCATGTGGCCCATGTACGGCAACTATATTGCCCACCCTTCTAGGGTTTGGAGGAATAGAGACAATCACTTACTCTCTTACAACAAGGTATCTTCCACTCGTTCCCCACTGAATATCTCCTGTTTTTGAAGTTCTTTCAATCCCCTCCTCTCTCACCCCCAAATCAGCCACAGATTCACAAAATGGTGGGCGTGTCGGATCTGTGTCCTCTCCCACAAATCTAAGCGGAGCTCCTCATCCCCCTCAGGCCCTCTCCCACAAATCTATTTGGGGCTCCTATGTGTGGCGTGTCAAGGCGGAAGCCATCCGAGCGAGAGAAGAAGCTGCTAAAGCGTATATACGCGAGGAGAAGTGAAGGGTAGCATGGACTCGACCTTCCCTCGTCCCGCCAAATCGGGTAAAGAAACCTTCGACCGGCTTGGGGCTCGCGATGATTGTTTGTTCGGGCAAACTATTAGAGATATATACTACATATCTCTAATACAAACCGAGTTTGATGGTCGATTTTCAGTCTCACATCTAGCGATCAACCGCCACTAAGTGCTTGGTTTGATTTTCCGCACAACGGTTTGATTTTCCCTAACATTGGAGATCTAAGATTATTGATCCATTGCATGAAAGTATGTCTTAAAGCAAAGAAAAAAAAGAATCAACATTCAATGCTCGAGTGGAAGCAGCGAAAATGACAATCAGCAATGAACTATACACTATTAAATGGGCAGATGTGCTGACTAGTAAAACAACAAGAAAAATTATGATACTGCTTTACTAGTCTATGCTTACGTGATTACGTGATAGTTCTTACCCCACAACGTAGTTGATGCAATACGCTTTGATTTTCAAAAGATGAGGTCGATTAGCGAGTTCGGCTTCACACAGCGTACATAGTGAGGTTCAGTCGAGTTCAAGGTTTCCATGAGGGCTTGCAATTGTAGCTTACAAAAAAAAAAATTAAGATAGACAATAAATTAGTGCCTCAGTTAAATGTACGATGAACTTAAGAGTGAAACGAATATAAAAGCGCAAAGGGTAGAAAAATGGCGAGACTTCTGCAGGTCCTTCAATTGCAAACAAACTTCAAGAAATGTCGACATTCAAAAGATCAAATGCAATAAATATTGGTGATATTTTTCTCAAGCATGCGAAAGAGCCGCATATGATTATATTAAAAAGTTAAAAGGACTAAGAACCCTTGTGATTGATGACGCAAGATATAGCTCATTTACACCAGTGAGCTCAGACATAAATGTAGCGTAAAAAAATGGTCCTGAAACAATTGACTAGGATAAATGGATAATAAACAAAATACCATATCTTCCCTTTCTTTTCCTACTTCAGCCACATTAATAAATCAGTCATATTTAAAATGCTAATGCAAACATAGCCACAAGTAAAGTAACTCATTAGTGAACAAAATAATAAAATTCAAAGAAAAGACAAATGGAAGAAGCACATGTCCCAAAATCAAAAAGTAAACAGAGGCAATACACTTTTATTGATACCTTGAATCTGGAAGCAACTGATGAAAACTTGTGCGAGGATCTTATAGATTCTTTCTGGCAATGAATTGAAAAGTCCAGAAACAAATGGGCACCTTGAAGATGATAGAAGATTGCAGTGCTCTGCAACAATATAATCTCGATTCTTTTCCAGAAAAGAATCTGTTTGATATGTGACCTGCAAACAGTTATATGTTATTATTATTATCTAGAATAATAATTAAAGAAAATACCTGGCAGTCCAGAGCTGCTGGCTTACCTTCCCAGCATAGTGTGAGATGGTAAAATCTGTTTCTGAGAATTTTGTCTTCTCAAGCCTAGGATGGGAAGAAAAGTTTCTGAACATCTTCGTCGCAAAGGTCTCATGCGTAGATTTGGGAAACATGCTGTAAATGAGCAAACCATAGGTAAGGACAGGGATTTATTTTATATAATATAAATATTATATTCCAGGAGAAACAAACAGGCAGCTTACCAAGCTTCATCCAGCAGTGCAATAATTCCAATCGGTTTCTGTTTCAAGGACATAGGATAGAATTAATGTCAGTTTACAAAACGTTTTCCAGAGCAACCAGGTCAGACAAAGCTTAAGTAACAGAGGTCACGGGTCTATCCCTAGACTTAATAGTTCCAGCCATGGCTAAGGGGGTTAAAATGAAACAAAAAAGTGCCTTAAAGTAAGCATGACCTAATGAATAAAGTAATAGACTTAGTAGTCATCCTAAATACAGCTTACACTACTGATGTTGCAAATATTAACAGCATGCTACTGATGTTGCAAATATTAACAGCATGCTAAAATATTCTTGCTCAAATACCTGACACAGTAAGCATATATTATCTATATGTTTTAATGTTTCTAGGAAACAGGACGCCAGAACCTTGCATTTAGGAAATAGCTACTACCGACCATTCTAAAACCTACAGTTTCACAATCTTAAAATAAAGGCAGATAATGACTTTACAGATCATAATCCTAACATGCAATTACATCCTGAAAGTTCAAACCTATACCACCAAATGACCACGGGAAAAAAAACTACCAAAAATGGATACAGCAGTACAGCACAAGCGACATGAAAACTTGTCAACTATGCTCAAAAAAAAAATGAGGCTACATTAGTGGGTTAAACGGAAACCAACATGGAGGACACCACAAATGGCGCATCGGCGCTGGTAGTTACACACGTGCAAAATAATATCAACATACAGTTATTTGCTCAAGGTAGAAGAGCACCAATCTATCCCAGCACTGCAGGTGCAAGACAAGTGCACAACAGAAATTCAAGAATTGATTAAAATTTGCAAGAGGATAATTTAATGCAAGTGCAAACCACTATATGTGAAGTGATGCAAAATAATTATTATTATAGGTATGTATGTATGTAATACAACAAATCAAGGCCACACAGCATATATGACTGCAATAAAAATCAATGAATCAAGGTCACACAACCTTTTCAATCAAATCCAGCACATCTTGATTGTCAATGAATTCAATGTAGCTCCAATTAATTTCCTCGCTTTTGTACTCCTCCTGTTCCATCTTGAATACATGCTGAGAGAAGGCATTTATAGTATCCAGTGTTAAGAGAAGTAAAAAAAAAAAAAAGATTAAAAAAAAAAACTTCTAAATCTGACAGACAAATACAGTGCATACCTCATTAAAGTGTTGCTGAAGTTTTTCATTTGCAAAGTTAATGCAGAATTGTTCAAAGCTGCACAGGTCAATCAAGAAGCAGCATCAAAACCTAGCTAGCATTACAAATCAGTATTTCAATGTGATGTATAATAAATGCATAATTTACAAACGTTTCACCAAACCGTAATAAAAACATGCTAAATGCATGCAGTCACACAAGTTACAATGTATGTTTCAAGATAATTCAATTATATTGCTAATAAATAGAGTACTTGACCTTGCTCAGAATGCTGTATATAAAGAGATAACTAGGATTTTTACCTTCTAACGTAGTTCAACCAATCCATACACTTTTCTTAAAAAAAATGCTTTGAAATATTAGTGCATTGCTATAACTGAAAATGGAATAAATAGCGGGCAATCTATTAACCTGTTGTTTTTGAAGCTTTCAAAGCCGTAGATATCCAGGACACCAATTTGTACCTTGGAATCCACATCTTGACCAATAGACTTATTAATATTCTCAACAAGCCTGAAAATAGTTTTAAAATATCACATCACACAAAAAATATGAATCCTAAAAATATTGCAGAAGAAAATACCAGTCGAATAATCTTGCATATACAGTCTTCGCTAGAGCATCACGATTAGCTGTGGCAGCAGCACAGTCCAGTTCTTTAACAATTATTCCTTCACGAGTATGTATAGATCGGCTACATAGTGTTGAGACCAATAGATCTGAATCGCACCTGTCTCAAGAACCCATATGAAACTATCAGCAGCAAATTCAATTAAGGTGCAGAATAGTATCATATGTCGCATCCAATACATAAAATAGTGCCTACTACAAGAAGACAGGAGTCCTAATAGTCTATGATACTTCCTTTGGGAAAAAAAAAAAAAAAAAAAAAAAAAAGGTGCATACCCCTTCAGCACTATTAATACTAAAACATGTTCACCAGATTTAGTAGTAGCACCGATCATCTAAGCCTATAAGCAGATAGTATGAAACATGTCCTTAGAAACCATAGTTTTAATTATCTACAACGAGTGTTCAGGGAGGTCATGAAATTAACTATTTTAGGGTATATGCTTATTTTAACCATTTACTTCAACGCCTACAGAACATTACGAACCAAACATTTCCTAAAAAACACTAGTACAGAAAGCATAATTCCAAAGAAACAACAACAATTAAAGAAGAAATATTTTCCCCAAAAAATATCATGGTAGTTGATGCAAGAAAAAACCTACATAAATAATTTAGCTGCCATTTGGAGATGAAAATTTGAGGTAGAATCCTTAATTTTTGAAGAATCAGTATCTTTTCCTGGGGCAAACTCAATATTTCCAAGATGAAGAATGGCTGCCAATGTCCGAAATATAGCATCCTGAACAAGTAGAAATACAGACTCATTTTCTGAAATATGGAAACATAACTACGCAATAGAAGAACAATGCAACAAATCTCTGATGAAGACATTTTCCAAGTAACAGCTAGGTGTGTTAGCATCATCTTAGGAACCTGATCTTCTCTGCTAATCCCAACAATATCCATTGCCCTTTTCGTCTTCCAGTACTCATCTTCATTGTTTGTCCCTTCCAAATCATATGTATTGCTTTGATTCAAGTAATGAAAACTGCTTGCATGCCCAAGTTTGTACAGCTCTGCATCCTTTACAGACAAACAATGCAATATAAAAATTAATTAACATTATTACTTCATAGTATCATTAGGTATATTTTACAACTACATCTTTGGAAAATACTAGATACAAAGATAATGTAATAAATTAATAGCTTGTTATGAGGAATTTGTAGAACTCAAGGTTGCATAATGATAAATGAGCATGGTTACTAATTAAGTTCAACAATGTCCTTAGAAAATCAAATCAAGCAGCAGCAAATTCATATGAAAATGCTAATCATGCATAGAGCAACTGAACTCATATAGTGAACTCGCATGACAAATGATCCAATGAAACAGTGATAGTTGGTACACGTACCTTTCCAGAAGCACACAATTGGTAGAAGCAATGAAAATTCCTTTCAGGATCCAGTAATTTGCACAACACGGGACCTTTCCAAAAGATAGGTCCTAATAGCAGCTCCAGATATTCTACCACTTGCATCAAACTGTATCTCTACAAATTTTCCAAATCGACTGGATCCAAAAAGTGTTTAGGTTACAAACTTAAAATATGCAAAACAAAATAAAAGCAGGGCAAAAAGGTTAGGTTCTACGAGGTAAAAGGAGATTGTTTATTATCTTGATGAGGAACATACATGAGCCATAGAAAACATTAGCCAACAATGAGCAAATTCTCACCTTGAGTTGTCATTCCGTACTGTTTTTTGCGTTGCCAAATGCCTCCAAAAGAGGGTTAGACTGGTGGAGGGAACAAATAAAGAAATATTAAGATAATGCTAGTGTTAGCGATACCAACAGAAATGCATACTTCAACAAAAATATAGATGGGGAACCCTTAGTTTCCGTAAATTATTGTTGAGAAAGCAGAGTTGAAACTTACTTCTAGAACCTGTTGTTCAACCGATCGATCATCAAGAGCGGCTCTACCACCAACAAAGGTCAGATACTGCATAATAAGCTTTGTCGTTTCGGGTTTTGCCAGCACCACTTTCACCACTGACAAGGATGGACTGGCTTCGGGAATCATTCACCATAGCCCTAATCAATTCAACAAATGTCAACAGAATAAATAAATGACATGGAAACAGTGCGTTGCAATTCAACCACAATATAACCTGTACCTGTATGATGCATCTGCCACTGCAAAACATGTGGACTCAACTCCCCTAATCTGATGCCCTTATATTGCTCCATCATGTACTCGTTGTACAGGTGAGGCAGCCTTGTAAACGGATTAACAGCAATCAAGATGCTTCCAGTGTACGTCTGTTTCAATATAGACAGGTGAAAGGCCATTATAGAAAACTAGTCCATAACTGATGTGCCAGGACCAATGTAAGAATTAAGCCATGACAATAAATGGTGCAAACAGAACAATATTGATTATTTAACATACTCGATACAAGGGAGAAGGGACTAAAAATTCTTACGCGAAAAAGGACATCATTCTAAACTCATGTTGACAACTCAAAATGGAAAGTAATAATATGTGTGGGAGAAAAAAACAATCAAAACCATTGAGATGAGTACATCATTATTGTGTTCACATCGGCAAATGGTTTTGCCTTAATCAATCACATTTTCAATTGCAGGCATGTTCATTTCATTCCAACAAATTTTGCAAAAGTTCTAAAAAAACAGAAATATGACTGAGTAAGACATCTGAAAAACTGAACGCGGTAGTCAGGAAATTCTGGATAAAATGTGCTAAAGAAAAGGTGCTCCATGAAATCGATGTGGCATGAAAAGTGAACATGTGACTTGAGCTTTTCGAGTTTGTAAATTTGCAAAGAAAGCAAGTTTCCAAGTAACCAATTAATCTACATTTCAATTAGGTTGAAATGCAAATCACCACAGTAAATAAAGACAATGCACAGTGAATCACTTACATATATCTCATTCAATGCATATCTTTTCTTCAGATTGTAAAGAACACCTGGTTCATTTAGATATGTCAGTTTGGTCATGTCGTCGACATGACCCCCACCCAGATCTTCATCTGTATCCCTGGGCAATAATTTCTCTGGCGAAACTGTAATCTGAAATAAACAAAGGGAAAGCTTCAGCAAATCAAATGAAGTTTCCAATGCGAAAAATGAAACCATATCTTCATTAACTTTTTCATAACTCAGCTCAAAATGAAAAATTGTTGATTACCAATGTACTTCAACAGTCACTGAAAATTGATCCAACATTAGTATCAACCATAAGTCGCTAGGATCTTAAAAGAGCGTGACAAGGAGAGGGTAGCAGATATTCATCAGGACACCAAACTTACTACTTGTGCAGCCAATTCAAAAAACATTCAAGCTGGGTGTTGCATGAAATTGAATAACTCAATGAAACCTTAGCTGGAAGATTAACATAAAATAAAATGAGCAAAATACACAGGTAACATGTACAGTGAGTCCAACAACTCCCTCCTTGGTGATTCGAGCCGCCCGATTTGATTCACCTAACCACACCCAGGAATGGACTCGATCTGATCTGATTCTTCCTTTCCTCCTATTGCGCAATCATCCGCGGAGGCCGGGCCTGCCACGCCGGAGGGAGGAGGGCGCCTGCTTTCCGGCCGACCCGCCCGCCGGATCCGCCTGGAGGAGGAGGCCGCCGCCCGGCAGGAAGTGACCTGCAGGTGTGAGGCTAACGGGTAATTTCCTTTCTGATTCATTCCTTCTCGCCTCTTCGCTAGGGTTTAGATGGAGGGACGAGCCTCGCAGGAAAGTATTCACCACCCCTGATCTCTATAGATCGGTGGGGTGGAAGACGATTTTAAGCTTTCGGAGCTTGGGTTGTATTATTTGATGTTTCCTGAGTGGGTTTGTATTACTCACCAGGAAGAAAGTGAAGTACCTGTTCAGTGTCAGTGATTTTTATGATGCAAGGGCATATAGTTTATTTCCTATATAATTGCCTAATTCGTGATCAGGAAGGCCAAGGGAGTAGCGACAGTTTTTTTTTTTTTTTTTTTTTTTGACCTACCACTGGCAGCTTGTGGATGAGCTTGCCAATCTTCGGAACTGTGCTAATTTAGTAGTAGTGCGAAGTTGATTTTTGCGTAGCTCTGTATCATGAGTTAGTCAGTGCGAAGTTGATTTCTGCGTAGCTCTGTATCATGGCTTCAATCGCCTGTCTTATCACAACTGTATACACAATATTTGTTTCTTTTAAAGGAAAAAAATCATCTGATTAGCATGCTAGCAATCTTGGCCAATGGTCTGAACTCCAGGTCCAGTACCACTTTCATATGCAGATGTTAGCGCTCCTCCAACCGTGGCAAACAAGCAGCAGGGGAAGCTTTCTCCACCTGAGATCAAGTGGAGTCACCCCAAGATCCATGGCAAGGAGTCTGTGCTCAACGTACCTTACAGTGGCCCGTGCAACTCATGGGTCGGTGATGGGAGCACTATAATTATCTCATGCTCAGAAGGTCTGATCTGTTCTATCGCTCTTCACAATGTTTATTAGTTATTCTAGTGGATTCAAGATTGTAATTGGCAGCTATTTTATTCCATTGAATTCAAAACTAGATGTTTCTCTGTAAATAGTTAATTATCCTAAGCTTTTTGCAGCAACCAATATCAAAGTCTGGCACGGGAAGAGTGGAAAGGAGTTGGGTACAGTTGACACCAATCATTTAAAAAATAATATGGCTGACATATCCCCAAATGGTCGCTTCATAGCTGCTGCAGCTTTTACTGCTGATGTCAAGGTTAGTTCTGTCGCTAGCCTTCATGTCTTCCTTTTTTAATGGAAAAAATTTTTTTTTTTTGCAGTATCAAAAGACCATTAGATGGCTTATTTTTTTGGTTAACTTTTCTTTGGAATTGTTCTCCACTGAAAGGCTGTCTTTGGACTGTGATATTAGTCTGCCAGGCACTTCTGCGCCACAGTTACTGCTTCATTGTTGCAATGTTTATGTGTTCCCTGATTATTCTGATATGCTTTAGGTGTGGGAGATAATTTACTCGAAGGATGGTTCAGCGAAGGAGGTTAATAACTTAATCTTGTGACAAACTGATGAATTCTTCTAATTCAGAGTGCTGTTACTTGCTTGTGCCGGCTCCAAATTCGAGGAAATTATTACTGCATCCAAAGATGGTTCCAATCGAGTATGGAACATTAATGGTATGCTATATCCAGTTACCTCCACATCATTGTTGCTTCTTGAGTTCATAGCATTTAGCAAGTTAAACTTGGAGTGACACTAATATACACCTTATAAATGTAATCTCTTCAATGCACTGAATTCTATATTTGCATGAAAGGATCATAAACACATGGTTTTTATTGTGCTTTTCTTCACAAAGTTGCCACTTTGGAAGATCCTGTTTTTGATATATGAGGGGATTTCTACTTTGTAAATTCAAACAATGAATAAGTTTAATTATTTTGACAGAGGAACTATGGGCTCTGAAACTGGGCTTGAGGTTGCTTCAAGAAAGGGCCAAATCTGATTCATTTTGGTGGCCGTATATTGCCAATTGGCCAGAGACATTTACTGTTCCAATCTTCTTTCCTGGGGAAGACATAAAAAACTTGCAGTATGCTCCTCTGCTCCGCCAGTTTGTTAAATACATATGGCTGTATCTAGAGGGAGGCCTATCATTTTGCCCTTATTTTCTAACTGACTCTATTTCAGGTTAATAAAAGATGTCACTTTCTCCTTGAGTTTGAGAAAGAGGTACAACAAAAGCTTCATACTGTGCCCTTGGTAGATCATCCTTTCTATGGACAAGATGTGAATGCATCTTCCCTTGGATGGGCTATGTCAGCTGCCTCTTCTCGTGCATTCAGATTGCATGGTGAAATTCCAATGTTGTTGCCACTTATTGATGTGTGCAACCATAGTTTTAACCCAAATGCTAGGATTGTTCAGAAAGGAAGTGTAAACAGCTTAGACATGTCTGTAAAGGTAAGTATCCTGTGATGTTCTTGCACTCCTAAGTTTTCCATCTATACACTCCTGAAAATTTTGTTCCAGAATCAAGTTATCTTTTTCCTCTTTCTCATATCCCCTTTTCAAATGGGAATGGTATTATTGGATTATTTTTATTACTATGAAATGCCTTTCACAAACTATCTTTTTTCTCTTTCTCATATCCACTTTTCAAATGGGGATGGTATTATTGGAAATTCTTTTTACTATGAAGTGGGACAGATGACAAATCTGACAACTGTAAATTTTGTGGCAAGGAGGATGAGACAGTGAATCACTTGCTGTTCCAACGCCCAATAGCGTTGGCTACTTGATACTGGATCAGGGACTGCCTGGGCTGCGTGCAGGCCCCAGCGTCGCTTACAAATCTCCAAGACCTGTTTCTGTTGCATGATGGGGATGGTGCCTAAAAAGGCATTGTTTGGTGGGTTGTATCGGCAGTGGGCTGTGCAAAAGTTAGGGAATTAAATCATCGACTTCCTCAAATAAATAATTATATATCTTTTTATTCTATTACCCGAAATTGTGATCTGTCCAACATATTTAAATATTTCCGTTCATCATTATTTCACCTTGGAGTTTAAACATAAGTTTAAATAATATGTATGCCAATGAATATAACCTCAGTTCCATGCATTTAAGATCTTCGTGACTGACTTTTGCGCAAAGTTGAAATTCAAGGATGCTGAAAATCTGAAGCACGTTTCTCACTTGGAGAGAGTGATTCTCCTCCAAAACTAATTGTGGTTAAAATTCTTAGTGATTAAAAATGTAAACTTCTAACAATTCCTCCTTCCTACCCGCAGCAATGCGCGGGGAATCCTCCTAGTTATTAAGATTCTAAGAATCGGAGTTAAGAATTTGCTTCAATTAATAGTACAAACACTATAACATGATGATGGATACTATATCTGCAGCCTCCCAACCGCACCGCACCAGTGCAGCACTGTTTTGAATAACTTGTTCTCAGCCGTAACAGAACAGCTACAAACTTCATATAAAAAAAGTACAAGTTCCATTTTGAACAACCTCAGTACACTCGTCAAACAACGATCAATCAAGCACCAAAGACAAGTATCGCCTCCAAATTTAAATCAGCCACAACGCCAAACAAGCACAGCGGTGACATCCGCATCAACCAAGACCTCCGAACGGCATAGCGGGGACTTAAACCGCACGGAATGAGACGAAAGCGACAGACGAAGGGAGGGAGGATTGGCTGACGGTGCACCTTTTTCCGCTGGCTCGTGAACACGACGACGGCGCGCTCCCTCGCTTCCGCCACCTCCGCCTCCACCCACCCTTCCCCTTCTCCTCCACCCAAACCTTCAACCCCTTCCGGTAGCTCATCCCGCCGAAACACTAGGCTCCACGCCGCCTCCCCGAACCCTAGTCCCGCCGGGGAAACCAGTGGCGGCGAGCACGGGGAGAGCGCGGCAGATTCAGGCGTCGAGCAGGAGGGCGGCGGCGTCTTATCGGAGCTCCGACTAGAGCGGCGCGGCCGCAGCTGCTTGGAGTCGTGGTGGACTCATCGCCAAATTTTTGCTTTGTCTTGGCGCTTCTTCTCCCGTGCGCTTTTCAGTTGCCCGTAAGCATCGAATTGGGGTGGCTTGTGGGGAATCTCGGAGTATGCCGGGTGCTGGGTGCAAAAATCGTCCACGGAATTTGAACTGGCCGAGGGGTGGATGCGTCATTTCAGCCTGCGTGGCAAGCACGGGGCCCGCGCGTATCAAGGCGGTGTGCAGGTGACCGAGCCTGGTGGGACTGTGGGAGTTTGTGGTGGGTCCCACTGTGAAGTCCGGTTTGTTCAAATCGGCCTATTTTGGCTTATTATTTTAATCGTTTGAATATATAGAGCGCTTTGCTCGGTTAGGTCCTTATTGTCGTCTGTATTTTCACTATCCGCGAGTTAAGTCCCTGATTTCTTCGTCAATTTTCACTATCCGCCAGTTATTAGGTCCCTAATAATGTGATTACGAAGGAATTGTAGTATGTATTGTAAGTTTATGTTTGAATTCGCTTGAATCCCCCAAAATGACCGTTAGGCGGGTGCGCGGGAGGCGCGACGCTAGGGCGCTGGCGGCGCCGCCTCCTCCGCCGCCCGGCGGCGGCCCCGCCGCACCCCGCACCTTCCCCTCCTTCCCCTCCATCCCCTCTTCCCGTCCCTCCCCTATCACCCGACCTAGAGCACCTCGGTTCCCGCCCCCCGCCTCGTCCGTCATCGATCGGCGGCCCGAACCCGACGCCGCCCAGCTCCACCACGCTCAAAACGCGTAGCGCGCCGCGGATCGGTGTAACGAGAACCTCCTAAGTGCGGGCCCCACACTTTTGTCTTTGTCCCAAAGACCTCGGCGGTTGTGCGGATGCACCCAATAACTTAAAAGCTTTGTCGGGTGTCATCGGAAACCCCGATTACACCACTCTCATACCGGGATCAACAAAGGAGTAGCTACAACATTACAACATTTGTTATAAAAATACGGTCGAGTGCGGAAGAATAATAACATTAATTTTATAAAATGTGAGTAAGTTACATTTAAGAGAACTTAATTAATTTGTGGAATTTTGAGTAGACTAGAAGACAACCGGATCATGTCGTACCCACCGACATAACCCTCGGGTTAACATCACGAAGTCAAGCGCAACAAGGGTTAACAAACCCCGAGTACACGATGTACTGCAAGACTTACCCGACACAAAGAAAAGACTCCAAGGATATCTTTGGCTTAAGAGAAGTAGAGCTAGAAAAGGGGAGTTTGCGAAAAGCTTACTACAAGTGGATCCTTACTTTCAATATTTTTAGCATCAATTTTTGTTGAATCATAATAAAGCTAGATTTGCACTGTTCTATCTCAAACACTTTTTAAGCAACACATCTTAATTTATCTCTGCATCTCTTTTCCTTTCATAAACATGAGCAACCTTATTTCTCCAATTACTACGATGAATGGGCGGAAGAACGGGTCTCCATATCGAGAAGCAACGGCGATCCGCAAAATCGATTCAAACCCGGTGGGGATCCCTAACCACACGACATATGTAGCACTTAAGCTTGCATATATCAACCTTCTTTGATTTGTCCAAAGCGGGAACGAGGGCTGCGCCACCCGAGAACCAAAGTACTCCACCTCCCTACCCCGGCCCCCTAATGACGGTTTGACCCGGTAGGGTGGGTACACGCTACTCCCGCCATCTCTCCACTCCCGGTGCGTGGTTGCCATTCCCGATTTGGCTCCACCGAGATCCGGCTTACGGAGTATGTGGCTAGTTAGGGTCGACCGACTGGGGGTGACAACCAAAGGTCGTCGTGCCTTTGCGGAAGGCCTCAGGCGTACTAGCGTTCAAAAAGTCCCGAACTTAACAATCCAAACAACGGGCCGGTCCTTTATCGACCAACACGGGACAAGCACGGCTAGGTATCGCCGGCTTTCAACCTACGCCCGTCCGATCTCAAATTCATCACTACATCTCTTTCTTTTCCGAAAAAGGTACCATCTCCTCAAATAAAATATTTTGATGAAAAAAACTTAACTAATTAAGCAGGGCTAAGCATCACTAAACATTTTCGAAATGAAACGGGTTATCAAGGATGGTATTGAAATAAACAAGGATGGTAATACGGCAATTAGGTTATCACTCAACTCCTAATTACTTAATGCAATAAAGCATAAACAAAAGTGATATAAGCTTTTAAAATATCAAGGAAAGGGTTTAATGAACCGGGGCTTGCCTTCGTTGACTAACTGGGACTCGGGGTCAACACCACAACTATAGAAATCCTCTCCCCACAGAATAACCCTCCTCGGCAATCGGCTCGGCTTTAACAACTTCGTTCTCGTTCACTACACAAAATAATGTATGCTTCAACATGATGGAATTTAAATATGATGCTCACCGATGCATGAAATGATAACAACTTGAATACAACTTTCCTTCACGATAAAGTTGCAACCCAACAAAACCAACTTGTTGAACTACTCTAAAAGATATCATCACCATTGCCTAAGGAGTTCTCAAGGACCATTTGATTATGATATGATCCAAGATTCACAAAACAATCCAAAAGTCACACAAAACCTAAATCATTCTACACTAAACATTATATTTAAACACATAAAATAATAGAGCATAAAATATAAAATTAATAAAACATTTCAAAATGACTCCAAACTTTTTATACAAGTAGTTAACATCATAAACAAGTACCAAATAAATTTTCATGATTTTTGAATAAATATTTTATTTTCTAAAAATCATGGAAGATGCATTTTTCAATTAAAATTTGTAATTTTAAATCATACAAAAACTACTCAAAATTAAAGTTTCAAATTTTTCATGGGTAGACATCATCATAGAAAGGCTACACAAAAATTTTTAGAATTTTTGAAGCTATATTTGAATTTATACAAAATTTACAAAATCAGATACTATTGACATAAAAGAAAATAAATAAAACATTTCATAAAGAAAAAGGGTTTCGGGTTGAATTTGGCCCGACGAACGGCGCGGCACAAGTACTATTCATGGCCCAATTGTTCACGGCCGATCTGTTTATATGAACGAGAACGGACTTGGCCCAATAGAACGATGTTGGGTAGGCCCGTTTGAACGATGAGGTGGCTTTATTCTTGTTGGTGCTTCGGCCCGGCGAGGCGGGCTCACCGGCGTCGGACAGCGCGGCGCTCACCGCGCATGGCGGCGCGATCGCGTTCCGGCGTCGGCGATGGACTAAATGGAAAGCGGAGAGAAGGAGGCGGCGTGAGCTCACCGCGCGGTTCTCGGACCGCGAGTCGGGTTTGGGCGGTGGCGGCGGAGCTAGGTCACCGGCGGCGGCGGCGGGCGGCGGCTCGGGCGCGGTGTTCCGGCGTCTTTGGGGTCATGGCTGGGAAAAAGGAAGAGCCGATCACGACTACATCATCTAGATGGAAGGAAAACGCGAGGAAGTGCAAGCAAGAGCTCACGGAGCGAGCCGTCGACCCCGCCGAGGGCGGCGGGCGCCCAACCGGACTCGGAGAAGATGGGCTGCGAAGGATGATGATTCGACGGCGAAAGGGGTCGCGCCGGGTATCGAGGGAGGTAAGGGAGTTCTGAAGGCGATGGTGTGGTTATTCGAGGAAAGGGACGCTTGACGACGACGCACGACGGCGGCGGGCGGAGAAGGTTTCCGGCGGTGGAAGAAGAAAAGAAGAAAAAGATGGCGTCGGCTTTGAGATTTATAGGGCAAGGAAGGATTGGACGCGTGGATGGCGACGCCGCGAACCCGCGGGTAGCCGGTGACGCCGAGGACGACCGGGCGCGAGGCGAAGCACGGCGTCGGGCGGCGATAAAGTGGCGGCATGGGCGCCATGCCGGGTTCTTGTAGCGCCCAAACCCTAATTTTCATTTTAGACAAAATTCACCCAAATTTTGAACTGATCTCGAAAAACTCCAAAAAGCAACTTGACTTAAAATTTCAAGATCCACAATTTTCACAATTGGAAGATTTTCAAATTCGACCTCTAAAAAGAGACTTTTTGAAATGGGGTCAAAAAGGGATAAATTTGAATTCAAAATTACTTTTAAAATTATTCACAAACTTGAAAAAACTTTGTACATATCTTTTGTTCATTAAGAAAAGATCTACAAAAGTAGCTTTTGGAAGTTTTGTCAAATTTTGCATAGATTTTGAAATATAGAAAAGGGGTAAAGAAGAGTTAGGGTTTAGGGTTTCCGACGGGGGTAACTTCGGATTACGATTCTTTCCGTGTCTTTTCGTCCGACAACGTAACCAACTATAACTAAACTTATTTTTGCCTAAATCTATAGCTTAAGCGGTAGTTAACACCTGGGGTGTTGTTACATCCGCGCCGGCCTTCGTCCTCGTCGACCCGCCGCTTCGGGCTCGTGTCCGGGCCCGGGGGTGGCTTCAGTGGGCCGCCGTCGCGGCGGATCTCGCTCGCAAGCGACCGTCCCATTTGTCGGTGGTGGCCGGAGTCCTCCTCGCGGGCGCGGCCGGCTCCTCCTCGCCGCCGCCACCTCGGAGCCCGGTCACGCCCCAATCATTGTCGGCCGGGTCTGGCCGCCGCGACCGTTGGGGCCTTTCCGGGATGGGGGCGCGCCTCTGCCCCGGCCGCAGCTTCCCGGCTCGCCCGGCGCTCGGGGCCCGACCTCGATGTCGCGCGACCATACGCCCTACCTGCCGCCTTCCTCACCGCACTTTGCTTCCACCACTCCGTTGCCGTGGCTCGCCGACCACGTCATTGGTCCCCGACGTCATTTGGGATGGTGTCGTCCTCGACGCTCCGCCCTTCGCTGGGTCGGGAGCGCAGCTCCCCATCTTCGGACACACCGCTTGACGGCGTTCTTGGTGTGTGCGAAGTGGTGCCGGTGCCGCCCGTCGCTCCGGCTCGTCGCCGCCTACCTCAAACCCGTCGCCCTCGCCGCTCCGGCGCATGAGGTCGCCTCCGCGCGTTACCGGTCGACCTCGACGGCCCAGGTCGACCTTCTTCCCCTCTTCCGGAGGTCGAAGCACCTCTGGCTGGTGCGAGGCCTCCTCGGCGGCGAGGATGGGGAGGAGCTAGAGGATGATTGGGGACCCGCTACGGGCCGTGCCACCTTGCTCTAGCCCCGACCCTTGGTGCGCGCCCTTGACCCAAAGCGCTTGCACCTTCGTCGCGGTCGCCCGGCCTGCGGTGGGCGTCCGCGAGTCCTAGGCTCTCACCGCCGCCGTCGTCGGCGTCGGGGCATGGTCGGGGACTATAGCGATCGCGCGGCGGTATCTACGCTCCATCGCCATGGTCCGTCGCCGCAACTAGGATCCCGGTAGCGGCGGCGCCTTAGTCCTCCTCCCGCCCGGCACCACGCCACCAGCGCGGCCGCTTCGGTCGGCGCCGGCGGCTTCACACTTGTGGTAACCCGTCGGCGGGGCGTCGTCGACTCGTGTCACCCTCGTCGTCGTCGGCGGTCCAGCGCTCCTCGTCGGTCTGCTTCAAGCGCTGGCGGGGAGGGGCACATCGCCTTCCAATGCACTTCCGTCCGCGGTGCGCAAATGCGCCTCGACCGCGACGCACCGCGCGGGCCGCATGCAACTTCAACACCGCCGCCACCGCGGCACCCTTCGGCGAGGCGTGCACCGCGTGCCGGGCCTTGGCGGCGTCGGCGACGGCGGGGGGATCCGATGCGTCGCTGCCACCCGCGGGCTCGATCTCTGTGGGTGAGATCCTTTGCCCACCTCCTCGCCATCGTCTTCATGGGCGGCTGGCGGGGCGCCTCCTCGCCGACCACATAGGCGGCTGCGGGGGGCCACCACCGTCGCCCTAAGGCCTTGGACGTGCGCGGAGGGCTACGGTCGACGCCGAGGCGTCGATTAGCGTCGGCGGGGTCGGACCATGCGGCCACCGCCTTCACGGACCCTTCGCGGCAGAGGGCGATCTGTGGCCCCGTCCCCTGGGTGGACCCGTGCTTGGCGAGCCGCGGCACCCTTCGTCGTGCGGTCATCCACCTCGGCGCCGCTGCCGGCTAGGCGAGCCGTCTTCGCCTCTCCACATGGTCATGCGCTTTGCTTAGCGAGGGGCGAGACTTGAGGAGGACCCGGGTAGGGGCGGACCGATCTCCTCGCGTCACCGGCCCGGCCCCTCGGCGTCCGGGGTGCGGGTTCTTCTGATACCGCCCTTGATGGATGGGGCCGGAGGGATCCGTGCACATGACCGGTGGGCCACACCTCTTCGCCGACCGCGTCCGGTCCCGCGGTAGCGGAAGTGTGGAGGTCTTCTTCGCCTCGCCGACTTTGGCGGGCGGGTCTGCCGTGGCCCCACATCGCGACGGAGGACAAGAGTCGTCGGCGATGACTAGGTGCCACGCCGCGGCCCGGTGGCCGCCACGTCCGCCTTCGCGGGACGGACCGAGAAGCGGCGCGGCGGGTCCAATCAACAAGTGGGCCAGCGGCGGGGAAGCGATGCCTACCCCCGACCCCTCGATGCGCGCGAGGTTCCATGCATCGCCGGGGATCTTTGGCGTCCCTCGGCGGGAGAACGCGCGCAAAATCCTTCCTCTACTCGGCGCGGCTTCTCGGGGATGGGTGCGGTGGTCGGGACGCGCAGGAGGCGCCCACGGGCTACCTCCTCCGGGTCCGCCCGGTGGCCGTCGACACGAAAGCTCCCATGTGGTGCTGCGGCGCCCATTTTGCCTCAGTCCGGGACTTCACTCGAGTCGATCACCCGCCCGTGGATGAGCCCATCCTCTGCGGCCACCCCACCCTCCGCTCGTCTGGATCATTGATGATGAGTGGGTCGTGCGGTGTGCCCGGGAAGCGGGAAGCGTGAAGCGTGATCGGATCAGGCGGAAGGCGTTGTGCCCGCTGCTTAGCAAGCGAGGGACGCCCACTCGACGGCGGCGTCATGCACTCCGATCCCCAGCCGAAGAGCAAGTTCCGTTGCGCCGGCGGCGCCTGTCCTCCCGCAAACCACGGCGGCTGGCGAGATCTTCCCCATGCCGCGGGCGGGTGCGTTGGTGGCACCGGTGGGAGATCCACATCTGGAGCCATAGACGCGGACACGCCCGTCGACCACCACCGTCGCGCACTAGTGTTACTTTTTAGTACATCCGTTTCGCACCCACCGTTTGAAGCGGTGATTGTTGTATGTGTGCTTTTCGTATGCTTCGGCCAATTCTTTTTGGCTAAGGCATGCGGCGATGTAAACAAACTCTAATTTCCCTTAATAGAATACGTGCCAATGGTGCGGCGAAAAAAAAAAAAAAATCGCTGAATTCAAGGTGTCCATGCTTTCACAAGTACTTGTAGTATGTATTGTAAGTTTATGTTCGAATTTGCTTGCTTTCACAAGTACTCTTCTTAGTGTTAGGCCGGGATTCTACAAAACAAAAACTCCATTTTGAAGCGAATATTTGCTCACAAGCAATTTTGTGAGTCATGTGTCCTTGGATTTTTAAATGTGCACAACGATCTACATCTATAGGGTCAAAAGATTTGATTAACAAACAGATGAACCATGATGTTGTATATGTTATACTAGTGTTGAATAGGAATTATCAGAAAAATCAAAACACGGGATAATTGTTGATTTAAGCTTCTCTTTTATATAGATACATTTAAAGGGAATGTACCTTTCAGAATATTTAATATTTCTCATTTGTTTCATGCGCTTTTCTATGTAAATGTGTTCAGTTCAAATTAATGTATAACTTTATATAATTTTTGCATTCTAAAGGGCCTGAAAATAAAATATCTTATAAAGAATTCCATAACAAGATACTTCGAGGTCTAAATTTGCACTCAACTGAGAAATGAAACAAAAGTTTGTTAAAAATATGTTATACAAGTTTTTTCTTGTGCATGCATCATTTCTAAATTGATATTTCAACATTACATTAAAGGTCCAATCGATTTAAGAAATACATAGTGGCATAAGCAACCCTTTAGGATATCATTCTCTTTGTTTCAACTTCTAACTGTTTTCAGCTTTGCTTTGAGTCAAAATTTACAGCTCTGGTCAAGATTATAGAAGAAAATAACATCTACGATATCAAATAAACGTGTTATCAAAATATATTTCATTGTATGTTTAATTATGAAGCTTTTTCGTGTTTGTTTTTGCAATTTAGTTAAAACTAGAAAATTTTAATTTACTTAGGACAAAATCAAATAAAAACAACTTAAAACTTACTAGAACATAGAGAGTTCATACCGGGAGGAATATGTCACGTAGAAAAAGAATGAGTAAAATGCACCGTGCGTTCTCAAACTATTCGCCTCCTCTCGTCGCGTCCTCAAACTTTTAAATCAACTAACTAGATCCTCAAACTATTGGCCCCTTTCATTTACGTCCCTCAAACTTTTAAACAACTATCTAGGTCCCTCATCGGCCCATGTGCATGGTCTTTGTGCCACGTGGCCGCCTACGGTTGGTCATTCACCTAAGCGTTAGCATGCATGTCCAATCGAGGCGGCCACATGGCGGTCAAGATGCTACCGATAAGGGACCTAGATAATTGGACTTTGAAAGTTTGAGGACGAGGATGAGAGGGGCAAATAGTTTGAGGACTAGGCGATTGATTTGAAAGTTTTGAGGATGTAGATGGGGGAGGTGAATAGTTTGAGGGACTTAGGTAGTTAGTTTGAAAGTTGAAGGATGTAAACGGGAGGAGCGAATAGTTTGAGAACCGCGATGCATTTTACTCAAAAAGAATGAACGCTCAAAAGGAATAGGGATACCCATTCCATACAGTAGAAATACCGTAGTATGTAAGCACATACTCCTACTACGTAAGTAATTTTGCTCAGAGAAGCGTAGCATGGCCGTGGTCCTTGACATAACTCGTATCATAAGTTCACAACAATTTTTCAATTGCAAATAAATATGGTAGTTCGATCCCTATTCAAATTTCAAACACGCCGTAGTGCTTCCACTGCGCGGCAAAGAGCACGTGGGTCACAGCACAACGTGGTGCACGGCCCAGATGCACCCAATAGGGCGAGCACGCGACCTTGGCCCAGCGAACGTGCCGCGATTCGCTCCAGCCATCGGGCCACGGTTTTACGGGGCCGTCGATGGCAGGGCGTGTTAACTGCCGACCCACGAGGCCCAGCTAACGGTCCATGAAACCATGTCAGTCATCTTCAACCTCCCGCTTCTTCCTCGCCCCCGCCCGGCGGCGGCAGTCCCTCCCCTCCCACTCCCCTTCTTCATCTTCTCCTCACCTCGACCTCGAACCGCGCGCGCGCCGCCATGGGAGCGACCTTGAGCTCCCCCGCCGGCCATACCCATCCGGATGGGTCTCTCCCCGGCCTCGGCGGCTCCCCGCCACCGCCCCATACCCATCCGGATGGGTCTCTCCCCGCCCGGGGCTCGGCGGCGCCCCGCCGCCGAAGCTCGGCCACGCCGCCGCCGCCGCCGTCGTCGGCGGCCGGCGGCGGCGGCGGCCGGGCTCTTTCTATGGCGGGGGAGGCATGGGGGAGGGGAGGTCGACGGCGGCGACGAGCTCCACCCCTAAAAGCGGCGGCGAGGGAGGCGCAACCCTAAAGCGTCGGGCCCGTCCTCGCCTCGGCGTCCGTGCTCGCTCCGCCATCGTCGCCGGGGGTGGAAGCGACTCCGACTCCCTCGCCTTGGGGGCGGGCGGGCCTAAGAGGTGGTCGGCGCAATATTGCTTGCCGACCGGGTCGGGCGATTAACATTACCGTCGATGGCCACCACCATTTCTCTTCTTCTCTCTGTTATTATACTACTCCTCGCTTGAGCAATTACCCTCGTGCCCTTGCACTACTACAGTAATCATTTATGGTGTCGGGCAAAAAATTTTTCGGTGGCGTTTTCATAACCACCACCAAAGCGGAGGGTCACGGAAAATCATGCATTTTCCATGGCGGTTTATTTGCCCGCCATGGTAATAGAAAAAATAAAAAAAAAACCCACCGAAACCCACAACCGCCATGACTCGCTAGGGTTTCTACGGGGCCAGCGCCAAGCCGCCCGACGACCTCCGGCTCGCCCCCATGGGCGGATCGGTGGCATACAGGCCGGACCGCCCTCCCCGCCACGGATCGGGCCTCCCCGTCGCCCGTGGATGGAGCGCCGGCCGGACCGCGTGGGCGGCGCCACCTCCACCTCGCCGCCCCGGCGGATCAGCGTTGCCCGCGGGGTTGCAGCGTCCCGCCGCCCGTCGTCGTGCCACCGCCTCGATCCGGTGACTGCAGGCGGATCGGCCGCAAGCGCCTCGCCGGGGATTTGCCGCCCGAAACGCGCCACGGAAAATACGCGCCGCCAGGGCCGGGGCGGCGCCGCCGGCCAGCGCGCCCGCCCGGCCGGTTGGAGGAGGGCCACTGTGTCTTGGCCACCGCCCGGCATAGGAGAAAGTGGAAGGGAAGGGAGACTTGGGGCGTCGGCGTCGAGAGCGGCGGATGGGAGGAGGAGGGGACGGCGGGTCGGAGAAAGAAATTGTGTCTCGCTTAGACCGAAACCCTAAGACTCCCCTTCTCTATTTATAGGAGCCCGATTTCGGATTGGTTTTGGGCTTTTTGTGGGCTCTTTGGACTGGTTAGTTGGGCTTCATTTACGATGACGGTTTTTTTAAAAAAAACCGCCACGATTAAATTAATTATTTTCCGTGGCGGTTTCTCAAATGCCCGCCACGAAAAATAAAATCGAAACACCACGCAAAATCAATTTCGTAGTAGTGTTGGTAGCCCAGCGGACACATCCCTGAAGGCCCGATTGCCCGAACAAACCATTTTTGCGTTCCAAAAAACAAAGAACAAAAATTTTTGCTCTCTTGTGTCGTGGACTCGTGGTTTCGTGCTGCACGGCGACTCGGCGAGCGACGCAACGCAAGGAGGCAGGGTTTTGGCTTGCGTCTGGTGCATGCGAGTGTTGCTTCACAGATGACGAGCTCCGCGTGGCATTCGGGACCGTGTCGTGGCGGATGTGTTGTTGTGCGTGGGGAGTGGGGTGGACTTGTTCGCCAGCTAGCGCCCAGCGGTGTATATGCACGCAAGGTTGATTCTCCTGCAAGCTCATGAGCCATGACAGCGCCGCAGCTGTATGTATAACGGCAACTAGTTTTGTTGCCTATCTTGATGTACAGCGCGCAGCAACTGTCTGTATGTACCGTTGGTATATGTATCTTAAACTCTCAAGATCCGCGTACTTTCAGCCGAACAGCCTTTGTTGCCTATCTTAACGCATTGTTGGTATATAGTAACTTTTAGGAGCCACATAATTCCATGAGGAAGAATAAGCTACATGGTCACGAATGCCATGCGGAGCTCATCGTCTGCGTGAAATTATATGACTATTCGGCTTGAATTATGTGGTTGTTAATCTTATTTCAGCTTATCCTTCCTCACGTAACACTATTGAATCACCAAAATCAGCCAGCTTATTGATCAACAAATGAAATCATGGGGAGTTGGAGATAATAGACCTGGGCGACCAACACATGCCTGCCAACTTTTGCCCCCTATCTTGTACGTAATCTTTATGGTTTACTTTATGTAACCTTCTTAGTTACCTTCAATATATTTTTCAACAGGGGTTCCCTCTGTTTCCTCTAAAAAACACATGCCTGCCAGACCCCGCTAGCGATTAGTTGGCTGGAGGTTAATATACTTTCGAGAACTTGTAAAACTAGTAGTCCAAAGCATCTGGACGTTAGACGGAGTAACCGGCCCGGTTTTACTGATACTCTGTACTATATAGGAAAAATAAAAGAGTCTTATTCTCACCTCCTTCTCGAAGCCATATATTGGAGAAGCTGTGTACGTCAAGGAAAGCCTTTCCTCGTCGCTTTCGTATCGTAGGAGTTGTAGCCTCGCGATTTCTTCGCTTGCTGGTAACCATTTACTACTACTATCAAATCCTTTTCGCACCGACCAGTGGGATGAGTACTTCTGGAATAGCGTGATTCCAAAGAAAGAAACACGATCACAATCTATTTAAGAATGAACATATATATCTGCCATAATAAAACGAGAACTTCTTTTAAGATGCCGAGAACTTTTTTTTTTTTTTTTTTTTTTTTTTTGTGACCGAGAACTTTTAGTTACCAGCCTATGGGTTTCGGCAAAGCACCAAATACCGTACCCATCGGTCCGCTCTCCTTCCTCTCTGGGGCGACTTCGGGTGGGTCGCAAACCCTAGCGCCGCCACCCCGGATCACGGCCCTCCCCACCCGCCGCCGCGGCGGGGAAGCCGGAAGAGCGGCGAGCGCGAGGAAGACGGCGGCGGGGCTTGTTTCTCCTCCCCCGCGGTGTTGGCGGCGAGGAGGTCGAGCCAACAGGCGGCGGCGGTTTTCGTCCCACGGCGGTTCCACCTCCCACGGGCCGGCGTGGCTCGGGGCCAGCCGGATCGGTCTTCGCCGAAGTCGCCAGCCGGCGCCCGGCGTGGCGAGACGGCCATCCGCCGGCGCCCTGTTCTTCTTTCTTCTCTCTCGGCGGATGTGGGAGTTGGGGACGGAGGCCTCTCCTCCCCCGAGCGCATGGAGCTGGGATCGGCAACCGACGACGGGATTTCGGTCTTCTACGCCCGGATCCAGCGTCCCCAGCCCGATTTCGCCCCTGCCCGGTCAAACGACGCTGCGGTGTGGTGGTGGGTTACGTATTTCGGCCGGGATCCTCGCGATCCAACGGTGGTGGCGTCGTGGGGCCTGGCTTAAACTTGTGGTGGGCCCTAAGGCGTGTCGGCCGCACCATGGTGGCGTGGTGGGACGGCGCATTGAGGGTGGCACCCTACGCCCGCTGCGGTGGTGGGGTGAGTGCACCCGAATCGCCTCTTTCATCTCTAGGAGATGCGGTGAAAACCCATCCTTCTTGGACGGCGTCGACGACGCCTTTGGCATCGTGTCCTTCGAAGGCGGCGTTGAGCATCTCTTTGCCGGTGGAGGCCGTCCACGCCTTTCCTTCCCGCCATTTGAGTGGGTGAAAACCCTTCCCGGCTTGGGATGGCATCAACACGGCGCCCTCGGCGTCGGGACCTTCTTGAAGGCGATGTCTTTTCGGCGGGGCCTTGGGCGTTCCTCCCTTTTCGCCTTCTTCCTTCCCCCCCCCCCCCCCCCCCTCTGTTTGGTGGTGGCGGCAAGGGCGCGACCAAGACAGAGTTTGAGATCTAGTTGAGGACTCAAAATTGCGGTGCTAAAGACGAAGAACTGCTTGATGGAACGTATTGGCATGGTAATTCAACGGTTTCTCATCTGTTGGCGGTGAAACACGAATTTGGCGAGGAGGCCGGCGTGGTAGGCGCCAACGAAATTGGCAAAGACCAACGTGGGAGGTGATGGCCAACTGAGTTGAGTAATTGAGATGACCTGCGTGAGGTGGCTGTTTTTCGCGCGGAGAGGTGTTTTATCGGGCTGGCGGAGGGCGTGTGCAACACTTTTATATTTTGATGAGTTAACTTGGTCGATAAACTATGGTGTGCGTGCCTTGGGTTCGAAGTTTGTGTGAGTTTGAAGTGTTTTGTAATAAAGAATAGCTACATGTATCCGTCGATACGGAGAGGTGGGATATCAATATATTTCCTTTTTAAAAAAAAAGCCTATGGGTTTCAAGAAGAACGGTCCTTGTCACCTTGTGTTTGTGTCTTATTTGCTACTTCCTCCGTTCTAAATTATAGTTCACTTTTTTTTTTTAGATACATTAATTTTATTATACACCTAGTTATACACTATGTCTAGATATATAACAAAAGAAATGGATCTAGAAAAGTCAAAGTGAATTATAATTTGAAACGGAGTGAGTACTTGCTAGTACCAGGATATATGTCTAGATCCACGTAAAATAATCAGGCGCAGAACTGTACCCACAGAAGAAAACTGCCTATGAAGCAGTACTGGGCTCTAGTGCAGCCCAGTTAAGTATCCAGTTAGAAACTTGGGGGCGAATTTGGGAGAGGCTTTCCATGCTGAAATTGGGAGAGGCTTTCCAACATTCTTTTATCTTGCTGTGAAGGTTTATGTATTGATTTGGGTTTCTCAGACTACTAATGCTCCTTTACTGGGTATGTATGAGATCACGTTGCCAACAACAAATGTCAGTACTGTATTTATTTGAGAATTTAAAGCCTTCGACGCCGAAGATGTTTGTAGGTGTTCTTTTTTTTTTTTTTTTTTTATTGTGTTTTCCAAGCTTCTGTGGACATGAAACTATCCGAGGATGAAGGATGAATATGCCAACCTAGATTGATCTTCAGTGCAATCTTATTCTTTTACGAAGAGCGATATGTGATCCTGCTAGCGTCCCATGTTCCTTTTGCTGAAGGGAGAGGCGAAGAGCTCTTCAAATTAAGGCGTGCAGTGCACTAGTGCAGGCAGGTAGAAGCCTAGAAGGAACAAGGGGTGTGTTTGGTTGAGTGGCTTGGGCTGGCCATGGTTGGCTGGGGCCAAATTTGGACGTTTGGTTCCCCTTGGCCAGCTCATTAGCCAGGCCAGGCCGGGTCACCGACCACCCTTTAGCCAGCCCCCAGAAAACGACCCCCCGTTCGTTTTTCTGGAGCCAGGCCTGCGCCAGCCATGGTGGGAGGCCCGTGGAAAGTCTCCCGTGTTCGTCACCTCCTCCGCCTCGCTCGGTGCTCGTCCTCCCCCACCGCGGCGGTGCTCATCCTCCCCACCGGCGCTATTCCCCTTCCCACCGCTCGCCGCCTCGCTCAGACCAGATGCGGCGGTGCTCATCCTCCCCACTGCTAGGCGGAGATCCATGGCGGTGCTCGATCCCGACGCGGCAGTGCTCGATCCGATGCGGCGGTGCTCGATCCCGAGCACTCCTCACCAAGTTGCGCCGCCTCCCACCGCGAGCAGGCGGGTGAGGCTCAGCAAGGGAGGCCATCCGAGCGGCAAGGACGGGAGCTGCACCGTGGCCTCGAGCGGCATGTCAGCGGCGTTGACCACGAGCTCGTCGCGGACCAGGGACAGGAAGCGTCGTCGCCGTAGTCGAACCGGATGTCGCGCCCTCCCTCATCGTCTTCCGCCCCAGCATGCCGCAGTTCACGATGCCTCCAGGTTCACCTGCGCCGACGCCGGCAGCACGGCGCGCCGCATCGACGAGTCTGTCCGCGAGCGTGAAGACCGGTTCGGGGAGGACCTGCTGGTGTGCCGCGGCGGACTTGGAGGACCTGCTGGTGCGGCTCCCGTGGAGGACCTGCTGGAGGACGAGCTCGCCGCCGTGGCGTGGCCGCGCAGGCCGGGGATGGCAGACTTCCTCGTCCCGGCGGAGAGCACGATGACGATGACGGCTTCCTCGTCCCGGTGCTGCGTGCTCGTATGCTCGTCCATGGTTCACCGCCGTGCTGGAGTCAAATTCGTCCTGATGTGCTCCCGTGACGCTCGCTCATGGACCATGGTGCTGCCATGACGTTCGTCCATGGTTCTTGTCCGTGACGCCCACCTCCATGGTTCTTGTCCGTGACGCCCACCAGCTGTTCGTTCAATTGCCTGAACGGAGGCTAGCCTGAGCGAGCGCACCCATGCTGTCTCCCTGATGTGGTCATGGTGGAGGCGGATGGAGGAGAACGAGGATGACCAAAGGTGGCTGAGAAGCTGTTGGACGATTTGCTCCAATGAAGGTAAACTTACCAATGTTCAGCCATGGTGATTGTATCCCAGAAACTCAACGAACCAAACAATAACTCAACTAGGCTAGGCTTATCTTTGCAGGCAACCAAACACGCATGGGTTGGCTCCTGGGGCCAGGCTTTGGCTGCCCAGGCTACGTTTGCTGGCCAGGCTACATGAAGCCAACGAACCAAGCACACCCAAGGGAGCTCTTTCAGTTGCCGGGGCCTGGGACCTCGGCTCGGTGACGGTGACGCGACGGTAGCGCGGCACGCCGGATAAGCAAAAGCCTCTGAACCGTCGGTCGCTCACTCGTGCCTGCCGCTGCGGCGCTCCCGCACCGGCCACCACTGATCCTGGCCGGTGACCACCATCAAAATCACCATCGGAAACGCATGAAAAGCTGCGTGCGCCAGGTCCCTCGGCACGACGGCACGACACGGGAGGCCGCGCTCCACGGAACCGGCCGGCTGCCACAAGCTGCGACTCCACCCCCCGGTCCAGTCGTGTGGACTTTTTTGGTAGTTTTTTTCGCTTGCCGTTTAGGATGTCGGCCGCCTAGCATCTTAGAGTTTTGCATTTACGTTTGGCATTTGCATATTTTGTTAAAGATCTTAAAAATCATCCTCCAACAGTTTTGCATTCACGTTTGGCATTTGAGGAGAGTTGACATTTTCTCCGACAAATGACGCATTTATGCACGCGCTACGACGTTTGGCGATTCACGACACATCCGTACTTACTAGAAGAAGTGGAAGGCACAAACATAATTTTGTTTTACCTCGGGGTTCTAAGGTAAGTTTTCAAGAGGTGAAAGGATGTAAACATAATTTTGTTTCTCTTATAGGGTCCCGATGTAAATTAGATCTTTCGAGTTTGACAAATGAATTATCTTTAAACTGTTGGAGATGAACTCTTTTTAGACTTCGCATTTGTATTTCAGATTTGGCAAATAGAGAAATTGCCAAACCAATTTTGCCAAAAGCTATTGGAGATGCTCTAAGAACCGTCAGGCTACTAGTTTTATTTTGTATAAACTTACAAAAACAATATCCAGATCTACAATTATTTATTAAAAATAATATAATTCAAGCGTTTGTGACGAGCTCGCGTCGCGGCCTCGTCGCAGTCGCGGTCACGAGTAATCGAGGATCGCCACTCGGACTCGGCTGCTGTGTTGGCTCTTGCCCAGTTGCCCGCCATGGGCACCATGCCATGCCATCACCGCGCTGTTGCGGTTGTCCCCATCAATCATTCGAACGGGAGGGCCCTACGGCCCCTGCCGGAGTACTCCATCCCTGACACTCCACGAGACAGGCCTCCATGCACCACGGGCCTCGCATCCGTCCCCCATGGATTCAACAGGGAACCCCGGGAAGCAAGAGAATTTTTTACAGCAGTTGTTACTGGTAACCATGCAGGCGGCAGGCTTGATGCTAGCTACATGATCCAGGAATAGAAATCTTCGGCAAGCCTTAAACAGTGCTCTGATTGAACAGAGCATAACCGTCCCAACTGAATAACAGAACAAGTCTGCACATAAATCCATTTCTTTAGTTGCACTTCGATTTGCCCCAGCAAAACTCTACTACTTCTATTTTAGTACACTTCGCACAATCCCAAACCACGGGAGGAAAAGGATGTGAAATAACGGAGAAAAATAGCTAGTGCCTAGTGGAGTCCCAAGGAGAAGGCAGCATATCTACAGAGACTCACAGGGCGCTAGATACCTCTTGTAAATTTGTAACCAAAATGCTGCAAATTAAACTGCAGATTTAACTCTTTGAGACAGACGATCGATCTACTCCGTGTTCTGTGATATAACCTCGCCAAACTTCATGAAGAGCTCGGCGTCAGACGCACTGGATGAATTGGCGCAGGAGAGCACGCTGCCACCTCGTAGGCCAACATACTCGCTGACGTAGCTCGGAGCGGTGGATGACTTCTCCGACGCCTGTGCCTGCTTCGGGAGCGCGCCTGGGCAGACTAGGCTGTCCAGGACGCGTGCGACCTCATGCATGGTTGGTCGATCTGACGGTTGCCTCTTGCTGCAAAGGAGTGCCAATTGGAACACCTTCTTGACCTCGCCAAGATCTTTGCATGTGTCAGTGATGTCTTGGTCGACCATCTCCATGACCGTGTTCTCTGCGGCTTTGGATAGGATCTGGAGGCAGCAGATAGGAAATGAGGACAGCAACTTTCATTAGTTCAACAATTTACAAATACTAACATTCACAGAAGCGTTATTTCCAAGTCAGTCCTAATTCAACTTTGGGAATTTAAAAAGATAAATGACAAAAGAAATTAACAGCATTACATATCAAGGATCTCCCTGAAAGTAAAAGTTAGTTACTACAAATATCGTGACAATAGTGTGCAGCATGTAAAATTTTCAGACACATGATTGAAGGCAGGGGACAAGTATGGCAGGCTTTATGGGACACTGGCAAGTTATAATTGAACTTTCACCAGCCATACAATGAATCGCACCACCACAGTGAGCACAGATCTATTCACATGATGGGTTTCATGTTGCTGGTCCCCTCGGATGGAACCAGATCTAATGCACATGATTGAGTACATATTGAGCAATAAAATCCAAAGGCATACTCCGTATGTGAAGAACTACGAAAAAAAAACTGAAGTAAATTATTGGAATTGGATTCAAGTGAAAAGTTGCATAAAATAGTTACCAAGTGATGAAGATTGCACTCATCGTCGACAGGCTTTTTGCCAGTAAGCAACTCCAACAAGACAATGCCGTAGCTGTATACATCCGATTTCTCGTTGAGCCGGGATGTTCGTGCATACTCAGGGTCAATGTAGCCAATGGTGCCCATCACGTATGTTGATGTGTGCGTCTTCGATACACACAAGCTCTTGGCAATACCAAAGTCAGCAAGATGAGCCTCATAATCTTTGTCTAGGAGGATATTCTTTGACTTCACATCCCTGTGAATTATTCGTGGACTGCATTCATGGTGAAGATAAGCAAGGCCATGAGCAGCACCAAGAGCAATCTTGAGGCGAGCCTCCCAATCGAGTTTCTTTTTCTTCGATGAAGCTGCTAACATTAACAAAAATGTACCAATTAGAAACAATTGCTGGAAATTTATGATTGTCTTGTTATTTGGTAATGCATTGAAATACCCTAACCAAAGGAACAGTGACAATATCCACACATCATTATAAGAAAGTGACCAGTAGGTGCTTGCTGGCAGATGAACATGTGAAAGCTAATACAAGTGAAAAAGAGACTAGTCCTCTAAATACTATGCACTTTGCCAAAAATGGTGCTATATACAGCCTTACACCCAAATGTATTCTGCATTTCACTCACCATGTAAAATGTCCCAGAGGCTGCCATTTTCCAAGTAATCATAGAAAAGAAGATTCCCAGAAGGTGACAGGGAGTACCCCTGAAGGCTTACAAGATTCCGATGTTTAATGCTTCCAACAGTCTCAAGTTCAGTCTCAAATTCCTTCAAGCTCTGGGGGTAGTGAGCATATAGCTTTTTAATCGCAATCGGCTTGCAATTCTTCAGATCACATCTGTAGACTGTACTTGAGGCTCCATAACCAATAATGTATTTTTCGCTCAAATTTTCTGTCATCCTCATTATGTCATCATATACATGGAGGGCCATGTTCATGTGGAGGATCACAAGCTTGGGAGGAACATTGCTTGATGCTGCAGCAAGGTTATCTGTCACAGTGAATTAGTAATATTATTTAATTAAGAGCCATACAAGTCACATAACTCATCAGCACATCTAAATTTTCAACTCAGGAGACAAGAATGAAAACTGTTTGGGACAAAATGATTTGAAACTTCCAATATGACTAACATTAACAGTTACAAAACAGCTATTGGTTTTTATTTTTGTTAGAGCAACAGATGGAAATCAAAACGATGTATCACCTGTTTTGTTTACAGAGACATCTTTGAGCACAGGTGAGTTCTGTGGCCAGTAAACAGCTACTAGGATAACGAGCAGAATAACAAGCCCTACAACACCAATACCAATAAATGCCGCCTTTGGGGTCTTTGAGGTAGAGGCTGCAAAAAAAAAAAAAAAAGGGGATGGTTTAGTAGTGATGTATTTATGCTCAGAGAGACTTAATGAAGATAACAATGTGCATACATGTCTTCAAATGCTCCGCACTGGGTAAATATGTGCATGAAGAAGAGTGAAGCCAATAGCCACAAAGTCCAGGGTTACCCAAGAAGCTGGAAAGTTAAGATATAAATATGGATTAATAAACAAAGACATTATGAAGGAATCATTTAATCCCAGAGGACAAAGAGCACCACCTGTTGGGTGAAAATCGTGAGAAGTTGTTGTCTGTAGGTACAATACCATAAAGTTGGTTGTATGACACATTTCTACAAAAGTGCTCAAGAATAAAGACACCATAAGTGAAAACCAGACACAGACGGTTTAAATAACTTTTTCAGCTGTTAACTTACAAGACAATGAGACTCAAGCAATAAGTAAGTGAAGAAACATCTCCAGTAATATTATTGCTTTCTAATTTTCTGAAAGGACAAAAAAAAGATAAAGATGAGCTTGCAATAATTGGCACAGAATACACCATTAATATGCAGTGCATTGCTTGCAGTCCTTTTACTGTACCTTATCATTTTATCAGTTTACAAATGATATAAGAGGAAGCATGTACACTTACAACAGTATCAGATTTTGTAGCATCCCAACCTCTTCAGGAATCAGGCCACGGAGGTGGTTGTAGGACAAATCACTGAAATGAAATAAAATGTATCAGCATTACTTGCATAAGAAGGGACTAACATGGTAGAATATTCTTCCATTATATATATAAAAAAACATAGTACAGATTTTAGCACTGTTAGGTCACAAAGTGCTTACATCTCCATGATGCTCCTCAAGTTCCCAAATTCAGCAGGAATGTGTCCACCCACATTATTTTTGCTTAAGTTACTGCAGGAATTACAGTGATATCATATAATGACATCATTGAACATTTGCATTAAAATGAGAGGTTATAAGACTTACAGCCTCAAAAGATGCTCTAGCTTCCCAATAGCTGAGGGAATTGAACCAGTGATCATGTTACAGGATAAGTCCCTACAGATATCTCAATGTAAGATATCATAGCACCCAAAGCAATTACTTGAAAACAATGACCGATTAGCTGCTGGAACTTACAGAGTGTCTAAATTTCTCATTCTTGCTACCTCAATTGGAAGTGCTCCACTGAGATGATTTGATGACAGATTCCTAAAAGGTATGGATGAGTACAAATTATTGAGTGATATGATCAGATCTGTACTGTTATACACTGGCAGCCTAGTTGATCAATTAAAAATACAATTTAAACAATAAAATATCAGGAATCACCAAAGCGCTTACAGATAAGTCAGACTCTCGAGCTTGTGAAATGAAAGTGGAATGGTTCCATTCAATTTATTGCCATAAGCATTGCTGTTACAAGAGCCAGAAGGTTATGTATTGGACCGCCAAAGATGCCATAAAACTTCAGGAGAACAGATGGAACTTACAAACTAATGAGATTTGCACATGAACTTAAATTCTCAGGGATAGGTCCTATAAGGTTGTTGTTTGCAAGGTTCCTGTGAATAATAAATGACGGCGACATTGACAAACATCTAAATTAGCATTCTGTAAGTACCATATGTAACAAATATGAAAAGAAATATACTTACAATTCAAACAATTCTGTGAGTTTTCCAAGCTCAGGAGGAATAAACCCAGTCAACAGATTGTTGTTCACTTCCCTGAAACCAGATGTATTTAAACTGGGAAGAAGACTAAATTAACAAGAAGCAAAGTAACATAAAAACCACACCCTTACAGGTAATGCAGTGTCGACATATCACCAAGCTCTGGTGGTATCGATCCAGTTAGCCTGTTGCCTTGCAGGTATCTACCAGCACAACATACTGTGAATGGGCCTTACTTATTATGAACAAAAAGTTTGATGAAAGCTAGATTTTTTTTTTTTTTGGTCAGTGCAACTGCACAGGTAAAATCATCACTGATGAATCAACTATGAAACAAATGTGTAACAAATAAAAAAAAAGGAGCTTACAATTTCTCAGTGTATGTCAAGTTTCCCAGTATAGATGGTATTGGGCCAGATAGCTCATTGAAACTCAGATCCCTGGATCATTACAAAGCAAAAAAAAAAAAAAAAAAAAAAAAAAGAAAAGAAAAGTCAGTTAGTGCTATTACCTCTGCTTAAAACTCAAGAAACATTAGAAGCCATAATTTAACTTACAGCACTGCAAGCGCCTGCATAAGGCCAATCACTGATGGTATAGGGCCAGAGAACTTGTTCCCTTGCAAAGACCTGATACAAATAATTTACATATTTCAAATCACTGCTTGCAATAATTAAACCAAAAGCATTTCTTTCAATAAATAGGATTACTATCACATACAACGTAGCAACTTGCAGGAAACCAATATTGAATGGGATTTCTCCAGTAAGGTGATTGTTTGACAGATCCCTAAAATACTGAAAGGTCAGCAATGTTCTACAAGTGAAATATTGATCAGCATTATTCAAAAGGAATAGTTATGTACATACAAGACCTGAAAGCTCGTACAGTTCCCTATGGTTTCTGGTATTGTACCCGTCAGGCTATTGTTCTTCACGTCACTGAGATAAACATAAAGAACTTTCTGAAGTTAATAAAAGGCATAACTTGCTCCGTGATTATAAATGAAGGGAGGTGATTCACTCACAAGTACCACAGACCAGTTAACTGGCACATATCGGGAGAGAGGCTTCCTTCTAAACTATTGCTTCGCAATCCCCTGCACATGAGAAATTTAGATTTGAACAAGTGTGATGAACCATAAGGTGGCCTCACCGTACATTATGTGTATATATCATTAATAGTTCAAGCTATAAATGACATAAAATTTCTTTGTAAGCATTTGCTAGGCTCTTAAACTAGGCAACCGAGGTACTAGACACACACAAAAAAATTGTCCTTCACAAAGAAATACTTACAAGTATTGAAGAACCTCATTCCAATATATTAGATTCGGAATTTCACCACTTAGCTTGTTTTGAGCCAAGTCCCTATGGTGCATACCGCATTAGATTAGATCCATTAATACCACATAATACATTATTAGCAGGACTTACAGTATCTTCAAATTTGGAAGTTGAGAGAGCGTTGATGGAATCACCCCCACCAGCTTGTTGTTCTTCAAAATCCTATGAACAGGAAACAGCACCACAGATGATGAAACAAGCAGTCATGATAATTTGCTTAACTTATACCTGGCATGAAAATTATAACTTACAAGTTCTCAAGGTGCTTCAGCTTGGATATGGAGAATGGTATGTCTCCTTCTAGATTGTTAGAGGACAAGTCCCTGGATCAAAATAGGAGTGCTGTTAGGGAGTATTGGTACAGAAATATATAGGACACAAGAAATGCTAATTTGACAAGGAAGAAGCCTGCAAAAGTAAAAAGGAAAACGAGGGAGGGAGGGGGGGGGTAAAAATCCAATACTGAGGGGAGTATATTGTCAAACAAGCCCACGAATAATTGAAACGAAACGACATAAGCAAAACTGAAACCTACTTACAGAGTTTCAAGCAATGAACAATCACCAATCTCATCAGGGATCTGTCCCGAGAGTCCATTCGACTTCAAATCTCTAAACACAACCCAACAAAAAACATACTGTTAAGCACAGCTCAGCATCTGAAGACGTTCATATGAGGAAACAATGCAGCATCACTACATTGAGACAACACGTTGCAGACTCCCGATGGCCGGTGAGATTTCACCCTGGAGATTGAGCCCGGAGAGGTTGCTGCATCGCATACAGGAATGGCGTCAGTAACCGCACACCGGCACTAGCAGTAGATTGAGAGGCCAGTAGTTTCGCTACTGGAAACTCCTTACAGCGCGGCGACAGCGAAGGTGACGTTGTCGCATAGCACGCCGCGCCACGAGCAGTAGGCCGGCAACGCGGCGTCGCCAGACCAATCGCGCAGCGAGTTGCCACCGTCGCGGAAAGATTTCTTGATCTCCAGCAGTGTTGCCCCTGGATCAGTAAAAACAGCGGCAGCACCAGAAGAAGAAGAATCAATACAAGGAAGTTAAGGCAAAACCGGAGTTCGTTAAGCGAGTTTTACGGGATGCAAATTAATACCCAAGTAAAACTAACACCTGCAAGTTTTACGGGCAGAACAGGAACAGAAGAGCACCCAAGCACACGAAATGGCAGTAAAAACGCATTTTTACACAAATCAAAGCGCATGAATACCAAATGGAAAAAAAAAAACAGAATCACAACAGGCTGCGCTCTAGGAACTAGGATAGGGGTGGTATGCTAGCTCGGGTTGCCGCGGAACTGCACAGCAGAAACTGCTTCCCCAAGAACAGCAAAGAACAGAAGATGCTACTACGAACAGGAGGCAGGATTAGATTAATCAAGTACTTTACCAATAGGAAAAGGAGCCAGCTATAAACAAAGACCACGGCCCCTAATGCTAACAGCGGTCGGCATCCTAGCAGCAGCGCTAATAAAATACCAGGACGAGCACGACGAGCAAGCGCAAGCACCCGCGGCCGGCAGGCCCCTGAATCCTAGCCTAGCTATCTACCTGCTCTCTCGAGCAGCGCGAAACCCAGCACCCATAAAAACTCGGCGGGAACCGAACCCAACCGAAGCACAGCAAGTCGGCGGGCAGGGAACCAACCGTCGTCGGCGACGGCGACGGAGGCGGCCGCGAGGAGGAGGGCGGCGAGGGCCCCGAGGAGGCGGGCCATGGCCGGCGCTGAGCCGCGTCGGGGTCCGGGCAGCAGTGGCATTCGCTCGCGACTCGCGAGGCGGGGTGGCGCGGTGCGGTTTAATGGGCTCGTGCTCGTTGGGTTTTTGGTTGGTTTCTCGGGATGCCGACGCTGGCTTGCGCTCTCGTGGGAAGCGTCGGGTTGGCGAAGGCGAGGGAGGAGGGGGATTTGGGTTTCTGTGCTGTGAAGACAGACAGTGGACCACGTCGTCCATGTGGTTCACTGCCGCATTGGTCGTCACTTCACTTGGTCCGGTTGGATCGATCCCGGGATTTTACCCGGTTTTCTTACCGTCAGACTCCATGGACAGCGGGTTTTCCGTCCATGCTTATATTTGAGGTTGTGTTTAGATCCTAAGTTTGGTGCTTTGTCACATCAAATCATTGTCTAAAAATGAGATGAAATATAGTTAAATTGCACAGTTTATATTTACTTTGTCAGACGAATATTTTGGGGCTAGTTAGCTCCATGCTAGACAAAGCAATTACCGAAAAAAGTGCTACGGTTCACTTTTCAGCCACCTGCCAAACCTTAGCTACAACTAAACACAACCTCAGCTGTAGATTTTGGATTTTTATCAAAAGCTGATTTTATAGTTTTTTAAACTTTTCTATTCGATTTTAAGCTTCACAACACAATAAATACTAAAAAATATTTTTATATTTTAGCTATTATCACACTTTAAGCCAGTTTTCTAGTTGTTTATTAAAGTCGGCTCAACATCTAGGTTGCTTGCTTCAGCTCCCAGCTTTTGACAAGCAGAAGCCAAATAAAAACTGAAATAGACAAACTAAAGTCACAAGGCTATACATGCTGAATACGTGGTATCAAATAAATACCGTTAGATTAACCATATCATATATTTTTAAATATTTTACACGAGGCAATATAAAGGTGTTATGTTTCAACAAGAAGCCGACCCGCCCAACTCAGGTAATGATCCAACGATTAAGCTCAACAAGAAGCCGACCCGGCCCATGACCGAAGTTTTGCCGAGCAAGAGGATTGCCCACGACTCGAGCTCCGCCCCGAGCAAGCTCTAGAGGAGAAGGGGAAAACTCCGCCTCGCGACGAGCTCCAAGCTCGTGTGAGTTCTTTCCGCCTCGACATGAGCTCAGGCTCGTGGCGAATCCCCCTGTCTCGAACGAGCTCAAGCTACTCACAGGCTGGTGGGCCCAAAGCTCGGCTGAGCTTGCGAGACCGCCCAAAGCAACAATGGGACCCCAGTGGCGCCGGTCCCACCGCCCGAGCTCTAAGACCCCGGAGGACTAAACGACCTCCTCCGACTCGTACGAGCTCGAGCTCGGGGCGAAGCGGATCTAGGCGCCTAACGAGCTAATCATCACAGCTACGTCGTGATCTTAATAGAAGATCAGATATCATGCCTACAACCTCCAGGCTAGGGGCACTCGAGTGTCATAGCTATGCTACGGACCCCGTAGCCACGGCACGCCGTTTGACGGCCTTCGATGGGAACTTGGCCGTTGGGGAGTCGACCTCGAGTCTTGCCAACCGCTACGGACAAGGGGGGCCATCCCCCTCGAGCTCTCCTGACCACATGTTTCGTGGCGCCTACCGCCCGGAGATTTCGGCGCACTCGGCGAGCGATTACCGCGGTGTCGGCGGCGGCGGCGTCGGCGGCGTAACAGAGAGGCGTGCCTGACGGTCGACGGGACGTCTCCCTGGATGCAATACTCGGTAGGAGTGTAAACGGGTACGCCGGCCATCATTACAACGCAGCGAGCTCCCGAGCTTGCCCAGACGAGCCCCGGACACCGAGATCCCTACGCCGACCTCCCCTACATCGAGCTAGATAGGTAAGCAGGCTACGTAGCAGCAGGAAACGGCGCACGCGCACCTGACACAACGACATGCACTGTTATCTATACATTTTACATTTCACCCCTTACACTAGATTTCCTCCTTTGTTACCCATGTACGTGCTCCTTGGACTATAAAAGGGGCACATTAGCCATTGGAGGGGATCATCTTGATCATCGACACTCATTGCATTCCACTCTCGCAACACACACCACAGAGACCTAGGAGCTCTTCCCTCTCTCGACCAAGCTTGTAGCCACTCCTCTACGAGCGTTTAAGCTCGAATAGTGACTCCAACTGGACTAGGGTGTCCGATTGCCCCGAACCAGTATACATCGTCTGTCGTCTCTTGAGTTAGGCCACCGGAGCACACACTTGTCAAACGACATTCTTTGTGACCATGGTTTAGAACCACGACAGTACTGTTCTATTCCAGTTGCTGACTTTGCATTCGGTCTATATTGATGTTATTGTGTTGGGTCTTGATGCTATCATATGTGAATTCATTCGTGGCTCATAGATAAATCCGGTTTACTACATCCTACGATAACAGTAACTACAACCACAATCCCACTAGTACACCGTAACAATGATAACAGTGACCTAGAGAATTTTGACGTTGTATCGGAGATGATTTTAAATACTGCCAAATTCAGGTACAGATTACCTGTATCGTGAGCACTGTACACATCGGCGGGCTTTTGTTTACACTCCGAATCGCACGTAACTGAATTTGTGCAGACAAACGTTTGCACTTTTTGAGTGAAAAGAACAAACACCGAGAGCAATCTATGCAAAACGGTGAGCACACCAACGGAAAGGACACAGACTCACGGTCACTGCCGCCGTGGCGGGCGCGCATGGTGGCCACTGGCCATGGCCCATGGTGGACACGGCACACGTCCAAGCGCTTCCGAAAGCACGCGGGCAGCGAAGGCCGGACGCCGGACGGGTTGGCAGTTGGCACTGGCACTGGCACATGCCGGCGGCAGAGCCCAGCCAGAGCCTCGTCGGCGTCGCTGACACCCTCCCCATCCTGTGCGGCGCGCGCGCAGCAGTGTCGTGTCGCTCTGGTAGTCTGGTCCAGGCAGAACCATGCCAGGACAGGACCGGCGCGTCCTGTGTGTGATTCTCCAAGCTCCGTGAGATACTCTTCTCTCCGTTCCACAATACTTATAATTCTTTTGACTCTATAAGACTACCCGTTTTATTTAAATTTTTTATGTAAATTGTAAAACAAACAAAACATCATTATAATATCTTTAGTGATGTAATAAGTCATAACAAACGTGATAATATTTATTAAAAAAGTTGAATAATACGAGAGGTCAAACACGGTTTATATGAGTCGAAAAAATAATTAGTATTGTGGAACGGAGGTCTAGTACTAAGGCTATCCGCACTCCTCGTACTTTAAATCCATACTCTAAAAGGAATATTCTCGCCGTCGCCATCGAGATTCTCTCCTTTTTGTATCGGTTTATTTGCGGTATCCATACTTCATTGCTCATACTCTATATTAGTAGACCCCATGTAATTTTATCTAAATATATTCATGTGAGATCTTTGTTTTAAAGGATTTATTTAAACGAATTCAATGGTGCAATCCAAATTTTATTTGACTTTTTAATTTGTGAGTTATAACATTTTGTAGGTAATTAAACAGTGGGGTCCGCCACTCTCTCTCCTGCCTCCCATGCTGCTTGCTGGTGCGCGTGCGTGTGCAGAGGGCGCTCGTGGGCGTGCGCAGGCCCCACTCCGTCCTCGAGTAGCTCCGCTTCGTTCGCTGGTAGGAGCGTACCGCGATTGAAACTGAAGGATCCCGTTCCTCATTGCGTTCCGCGGTGCAGCGTTTTTGGTACTGGAGTTCGCTTTGACGTTCCGCGGTGCAGACAGCCTAATGACACCGCCTGCCCTGCCGCCGGCCTTAGTGAGACAGTCTGTCTCGTCAGAGAAAGCTTTGAAATCGATCAAGCACCCAACAAGCCAACGGTACGGGCAGTTCTTCGTCATCCTAGCTAACACAAATGTGAACTGCCCGTGCTCATCGCGACACGTCGTTCCACTTTTCAAAATGGACAGGAGCATAAACAACATGATCAATTCTCTGGCAGATGAAACAGTTGACCTCGACAGAAGACGAAGGAAAAAAAAAAAACTCAAAGGCCAAAATGCAAAGCAGCACAAAGCATCAGAACGGGCCATGGTAAACTGAAGTTTGCCACACAGACTCAGCATTAGAGTACATGCATGAAACAGCAGCATGGATTGATTCTGTTCTTCCGGTAGCAAGGCCATGGTAAAATTAATTAACGAGCTGACTGTTACCTGTCAGAAATTTCATTCTTGCTTCGACGACGGCGGAGCAGCAGCCTTTCTGCAGGATTAGCATGTGCGGTGCAGACTGTGCAAAGCTTTAGCTCTGCCTCTGCTTACCACAAATGTGCTGGTACACACCATCTCGAAAGACTCGTCGTGCTAATGTTCCACGGGATAATCATGCCCCATTATTCTTGAGCAGCCTCATCTTTCTCCTGTTTTGTTTGAGAGGTAGCAACCTGATCTTTGAAAGGATAACAAAGCCGAAGGGCTGTGTCGGCAGGGCCGGGCCATGGCCTCTGCCTGCCTTGCCAATTGCCATTGTATCGTCTGAAACATTCGCCTGGCTGCCGCCGTGGCCGTCCGATCAGATGAAGCATATACTCCATGTGTGATTGACTGCAGTCTGAAAACCTGATCACTGATCAGACGAACGTGTCTGCGCTAGTTATTAGAACAAGCTTGGAGCTCGTAATCTATCTACCGTGACGGGCCTAACTGTTAGTTGGCTACTGGCTAGAGCTAATCAAGTGTTACTTGGACATAAAAAGCTAAAGCAAGAGCTAATTAGGTGTCGTTTCGTTCCGATGACTTTTTCCGTTGTAACTGAAACAAAGTTGTAAACCAAACAGAAGAACCTTTTCCCTAAAATTCCGTAGAAGTACCTTCTGGAGGTTTTTTTTTCAAAAATCCTAGGACTCAAAAAAAAACACTAGGATTTTTGGAAACAAAGAGTCTTAATGTAATGGTGTATTCTCCAAACGTAGATGTTTTGGCTCCATCAGCGCGCCAGAGTTTTCAGTCTTTTTGTCACCAAACAACACGTTTAGTCCAAAAGGTGACAGCCATTTTTTGATTAGAACTATATAGTAAGCTAACGGCTAGTTTGGATTACAACTAATTGTGAAATGGTGTATTCTGCTAAGCGTAGACCTTCTTAGGAACTCTCTTCCATACTTGTGATGTTTGGGCTCCATCAGCCGAAGTACGGAGTATTTCGGTTTGTCATAAATAACGCTTTTAGTCCAAATCAGCCACGGAGCCATCAGTGGGGCTGGTGGGACTCTAGCCCCCTAAAATCCCAGAATCAAGGTTAATTCAGAAGCAAAAGCAAAAAAAATCACTATTAAATCTTCATGCAAATCAACGTCTCCTTTGGTTTTCCAGCCCCCTAAATTTTTTTTCGAGGCTTGCATTTCGATCCAAATTGTTAGGTGACAACTACTTTTTTGATTAGAACTATAGTAAGCTAATGACTAGTTTGGATTACAACTAATTGTTAGTCCAACTATTAGCTTCCCGATTTGAATATATAGACTATACTACGCAGTACAAATTAATTATTGACAAACAATTAATTTCGTTATGTATTAAGCTGCATCTAGATGCATACTACGTAGTATATGCGTGAGTTTCTGCGACTCCATTCAGAAAAAAAAAAGTACGTGGTGGACAGCCAGGGCCACAGTGTACCGTACGTAATAGAGCCTCTATGAAGAAGACGGCAATATTCTGGTCAAATCTTCCGGTACCATTTTGTACATATAATAACGAAGGCAAACAAACAACCCACAATCCGTACCTTGACCGTAGATGCACCGCCAGCACTAGCAACAAGACTCTGGATCCGGTACACGTACCTTTTTTTCTCGAAAAAGAAAAAAAAAATAGGCACTACTACCTCACGCCTAGGTATCTTTACCTTGAACGAACGCAGCAGACGCATGTATTATTGACCCATCTGGTACTCTCCCGGTCTCCCCTGCGGTGCCGAGTAGTAATACCGCCTGCCCGAGCCCGAGACAAGGGAGCTGTTGGCAGCCAAACCAATTTGTATTTTTCTCAAAGCCCGGCAGCCACCAACAAATGCCAAAGCCCAGCATTTCTTTTCTCACACCATCAAAAGCAGCCAACCGCCAGCCGAACAGGGCCAAGATTTCCACTTCGCAGTCTGACCGTAAACTGGACGAAAGGACACGAAATGAATGTTGGGCTGGTGACTACTGTGTACTGACAAAGCCCGCCCGGCCGCGCACAAGCAACGGAGCTACCTACGCATTGCTCCAGCTCGCGAACAAGGCCGAGCCCACGTCCTCATGTCCCCGTGCTCCCAAACCGAACCTTTTTCTTCAACTCTGATCAACTCTAAAACTCTCTGAGTAGCAAGGAGACGATACTAAACAAATGCATTCTTAATATTTCATGGTATCAAGTTGATTCTTTTTGCTGTATACATTGTCGCGATTTTATAAACCTAGCTTAAGATAGATCAAACTACATTACTTGGCAAACTACCATTTATTCTAAACCCGATCACCGGAACTTTTTTTTTTCAACTGAAACTTAGGAACAGGTTTTGGAGAACGGTGGAGCTGGGTTCGGTGTGGTTTTGCTTGTTTGGAAGCTTTCGGGCTGGGCCGAATGGGATGGTCGACTGTGTACGAGACACAAGCAGTTGGGTTGGTCCAGTACAAGTACACGGGCTTCATGGACGTAAGATTCTAACTGGGCTGACCGACCCCCTAGGACGGTTCTATTTTTCACTCTCATTGACTCATTAATTATTGTCTCTGCTAAAAAAAAACTCATTTTTATCTATACCTACTAATAAAGAGAGAAAATTTCCGCCAAAATTTTCTTCCACCTTTTTTCCTTTCACCACCTCCCTTTCATCCGCCTCTTCCTGTCCGTGTCGGCTCTGGGTTGGCTTTCTGGCAAACTCCAACTCTCCAACGACTGCGAGTCCACGGCCAGCACGTCTGCACGTGCGAGGCCTGGGCGGAGAGTAGCGTGTGGTGCACCGTGCACCTACGATACTAATATCATGTCGCGCAAGATGAGCAGTGTGGCAACTACTGCGGTCGCGACGGCATGAGCTGGCACACAGCTCCGATCCGGCATCCTGCTGGCCAGTGCTAAGGCCTTATTATTGGCAGCGCGCTCATCCATTCGCCGGAGAAGGCGAGGCAAGTAGCGTTGGCGGGGTGCAACTCCGCCGTTGGATATGGAAAATTTCTACCACTTTCTTTTCACCACAATTTTCTTCTGCCAGTTCGCGTATAGAATTAGGATTCGAACTAATTATTTTCGTATACAAATCTGACGTGTGCAAGGAGTCTGTTGTTGTTGATTCTTGAAGACAAAAAAACTGTCGTTGCTCTACGTTTACATGGGAGACAGAATAACACGGAAGGCATGAATAAATTTGAAATAAATTATAAAAGTACATGCAACACGGCTCAAGAGGTCAAGACCCAACAAAACGAGTCCACAAAGAGAGCAAATTTGGACCAATAAGAACTAGGTTCTTGAGCCTATTTATTGAATCTTCACGGTTTTAACCGCTTTGATCCGTTTGTTTGTTATTTTAGCCTCAACTATATTCTGTATGCTCTGTGTTTTGTTTTATTGTATTAGTCCCATATGGCTTATGAAAGGTGTTGATCGTGGTCTCAAAATGTGTAATCTGAACTGGCGTGTCATCGTGAGAAAATCATAAAAAGCAATCATCAAATTATATGACTTGTCATGGATTGGATTGGACCGATCGCTTGACTACCACCTCTATTCGCCAGCGACATGGCCGTGGACGGGGAAGTGTGGGTGGCAGGATCATGCTTGCCGATTTAACGGATCATGCTTGCCGACGAACCCGGCGACAATGAAGCGACCAAGAGGTTTGAAAGGGAGAGCGGCGGCGGGATCATGCTTGCCGACGAAACCCCAGAAAAATTGTACAACAAATTGTGTATCGGTGAACCAATGACAAATAAAAAAATTGTACAACAAATTATGTATCCCGTTGCAACGCACGGGCAGATTTCCTAGTCGTTATAAAAACTAAGTATTTTGAGTCCTTTTTACGGATCTTTCATCTTTGTCAGTGCCTAAGATGTTCTGCTTCTTATAACAAGCGCTAAGTTTGGATCATTATTTTTTTTTTTTGAAACTGAAGTTTGGATCATTATCAGTAAGTAAAGCCTTGCCTGTATCTGGTAGTGGTAACTGGCAACCCAGATGACCCAGCTGAGGAAAAGAACAAGCTGAAACAAGAAGAGGAGTGGTGGATAAAGCCTTTGCTGCTGTCTCTGTCCAAGCATGAGGTCAGGTGATATTATCCAATCGATCATCGATGCATATCCACTCGACACCAAGCGATCGACGCAACCTACCGCGTCGAATATCTCCTACTGGGATTGGATGAGTATTCCAACGCCTCTATTTTTTCTGCTCCTGAAGTGGTTGGGCGTTGAACCTTGGAAGAAAACCAAGAGGGAAGGGTTCAGGGAATCGCAGTGCAAGTAGAAGTATTCAACGTGGACATAATGGGGTTCAGTTCAGAACATACCAACAACCCCTGCTCTGCATCTCTGCTTACGCCGGCCCCGGACTGCTGATAAATTAGTAATTGTAGGGTGTGTTTAGAAGCCCAAAATTTCTCCAAAATTTCCTGCATTCCCATCACATCCTATCACATCCTATCACATCGAAACATTCAATGCACCCAAAGATGTTTTGCCGGCCACTATAAAATTTAGGTAAATAAAAAAAACTAATTGCACAGTTTAGATGTACATCATGGAGACGATTCTTTTTAAGTCTAGTTACGCCATAATAGGATAATATTTACCACTAACAAACGAAACATCTTCTGATTAATGCGATGTGACCTTATTCTACATGAATTTTTAGCCAAAATTTTGGCTTCTAAACACACCCGTAGTGGGGTTGGTAGTGTTTGACATCGCAGCTGTGCAGGAGACAGCAGTATCCCTGGTTAAGTGTCAGTCCTGTTGGTTTGCTAGACCTGTAATTAGCGACAAGAAGCCACGCAGTGACGCAGAGAAGCATGCATGCATTATGCATAGTAAGAAATGCACTGCAGGTTTCCTCAAAAAGAAATGGACTGCAGTGAAATGGAACCATGTTTTTCTAAAGTATGTCGTGATGATCAAAGTTAGGAAGCGGTCATGTTCCTTCATCCGGTAGGCATATGGCCTAATGATCCGTCAAATGGAGGATGTCACGGCACTCTTTTTCGTTAATTTAAAGTACTAGAAGATATATGGCGACCTTGATACGGTATAACGTCTGATTGGAGACACACGCAGCGCGGCAGGCCAAATCAGATCAGATAGATTACGAATCCCAATACTGTGGTTGACAGCTAGTATGCCAAGTCATCGGCGATCATGACGCTAAGCTTTTGCGATAGGGTTTATACAAATGAAGAAATAAATAAAATGTGGTCCTTTTCAAGCGAAAAGTCCCCGCTATTTTTTTTGGCATGGTAGCGATGGATCGTACATAAAGGTAGCTAAAGCTCGGCGTGAACGCGTGGTGGCCGAACTCTTCTATCCAACTGTTTGGGCATGCGCCGTCCATTCTCCCTTTTCGCAACAAATCAAATCATGTATCGTGTGCAGGAGATGTATTTTTTTTAGAATTGATGTAGTACTATATCTTTGTCACGTAGGATATGTACATGTGGTGTGCCAGGAGCAAAACGTGCACGCATCATGTCGAGTGCCAGGTATGCAGAGTAGCCCTGTTAGGTTCTGGTTTCTAAACTTGGGCAGGCACGGTCGAGGAATCGCTGGCTGCTCCCAAACCTCCGAGTCCAAGGAGGAGAATGACACAAGGGTGCTGTACGTCGCGAGCAACATGATCTCACTCACCAGCAGCTTACGGTACTACTACGGTGTTGTCATGAATTTCACAGAAGCGTGCTCAGCACATTCGACTTTCGTAGCACGACGTTCAGGACTTGGAGGTCCAGGCAATTGGTACAGTACGTGCGTAAGGTCGCTGCAAGATCTGGAAGAAGGGCACGGCAGGAGCATGCCGTCAGTTCTGCACGACGAGTGAGACCACCCAGGGGGGCCGGCCTTTTCCTCTGCATCTCGGTTAGGCAGGTGGGCTCGCAGCAGGCCCGCACGTCACGCACGCGGCACTCCCGGGCCCGCGAGGCGGCGACGGCGTGGGCGTGGGCCAAAGAAAATCAGAGAGGAGGTCTCAGCAACGAGGAAACGACATCCGGACCGCATCGCATCGCTGTCGCCCGCCGTCCAAATGACCACGTGGCCCCCACCGCCTGGCCTGATCATTCGTGCCATTTTTCAATTTGTTTCGTCCAAAAGAAAACAATAGATGTGCCGACTGCACCCCATCGTGGTCTCATGCGCATGCTACCTTTTTTTTTTTTTTTTTTGACAAGAACATTCTACCGTTTGGATGTGCAAGATTTGCGTGCTACCACTACTAGGAGGAGTACACCTGGTCTCATCTATAACTGTCAGAGTAACGGCTCTGACAAGTTCCTGGATGGATCCAGCTTCTGGACGTACGGAGTACGTACTCAGGGTAACGGCTCTGTACAGCTGGTTTCTCAACTTTGCCAGACTGTGTACTGGACTTGCCATGAGATCCCGCTGGTCAAAAACGCAAAAGCTCGATTTGACGTGTCCCTGAATCCTTGGTTACAATCCACCATTTTTAGTGAAACAATGACAACAACGACCGCTTTGATTTCTGCCTACTCCATCTCATTGGTCGATCCATCTTCATTTGGACTTCAGTATGATGATGATCCATAAACACAAAACAAATTCCCCTTGATGAATTGCACGATATAGTACAGAGAAGATGAGTGTGGTGTGGTGAACCGACGATTCCGTCGTGACCATTAATCTGGAGATAATAACCTGACATGCAATGGTAATTCATCAATCCTCAACTTCCACTTTTGGGTTTTCGACTTATGGTTTTTGCAGCTGATATGCCGACTTGTTTGTCGTGAGGAAAACATTGTTATATACATGATAAGACACCTTAATAAGTTCCAACGAACAAACTTTTGTTGTCTTCTATGGACTCGAAAGAGAAATTATAGCTAGCCAAAATGTTCATACACTGAAACAGGAAGATTCTCTTAAGCATAAAGCATGTATATCTTGATATCCATGTTGAGCTTAGGGTTCTCAACACGGTATGACCCCCCGCTCAGGCGGTGCCCGAGGGGAGTGTAAAGGGTGATGTCTTTGCAAAGTACTAAGGAAAATAATAAAAGCCCATAAATGGAATCCACCAACCTCTTTATCAGGGGAGGACTCCTCCCTATTTATAGTTTTACAATGGCCGGGGGATACAAGATTACAAATCTACCCACCAATATTCCCGGCATATTCCCCTACTCTTAAACACGGCGCGGGCTCCTCACGAACTTGTACATTCCGCGCCGCCTCTCTCTCTGGGGGCGAATCCTGGCGACTCGGACCTATTTAGGGAGACCTTCGCGAGCCCTCCTCCATGGTTCTTTGCGGCCTGGTGTGATCCTGGTTCTGAATTAGCTCCGCCGGACGATCGGGGAAGAGTGGGCGGAGGCGGCGACCTCCGTGACCTCTGCTTGGGGCTGAGAGGGTCCGGCCGCGCGGGAGTGTCATCCCGGCGGAGATGGAGGCCTCCGCCTACTCTGGTGGCGGAGGTGCAGGGGGTTGTCGCTTCACACGAAAGGGGCACAACATCATAAACTCGATTGTTAGCATAGACCACCGCGTTTTTTTTCTCTGTCGCGATCACCTCCGCTCGTGCGGCTGGGATCCGTATCCCAACAGTCCCCCCCCTTGAGGGCGAAAGGTCACAAGCGGAGGGCGTGCCTTCTCTCTCAACGTCTGCGGTGTTAGCGGAGGTGTTGAGGGTCCCGCCCCCACAGGACGATTTCGCGAGGACCTTCGCGGTGGAGAATTTGAAGCGTCGGGGTCGGAGCGGACGAAAAGGCGTGCCTCGAGGCGAGGTGACGTTTTCTGCCCGTTGGTCGCGGCAGTGCGTCTTGGGATGCGAAGGGTCGCGGGGCGGCTATAAAATGCGGCTCCCCGGGTGGAGGGTTACCCCGCCGCCGCTTTCACTGTCGTTGCTTTCGCCTCCTTGCGGCGCGCCCTTGCTTTGTCGCTCCCCTCGCATCCACTTGCCTCCGCTTGCTTTAGTGGCTCGCTTAGTTGTATGCGCGGCGCTTGTTCCCGGTTAAGCAGCGTAAGGGGCCGCTTCCCGTCGTGAGTTGTTTGGGCCATACGCGGAGCTCCTCCCGTATCGTTCGAGTCAATTTGCTCGTCTTTACGAGGAGTGTATGCTAGACGCCGCCCACGCTCAAGACTTAGAAGACACTCTTTCCGGCGTCGAGGTGTCCGTTGGCGATCTCATGGCGCGCGAAGATGTCAATGCTACATATGATTTGGGTCCGTCGAAGATGACCTGGGGGATGCTTGACGAGCTCCGCCAAAAAGGGTTTCATTGGTGCCAATTTCGAGGTGAAGCTTTCCTCGGGGGAGACAAAGGCCGGAGCTACCGGAAATGAAGCGGGGGGGGGGTCGTTTTCAAGGATTTCTTCACCGTGGTCTCCGCTTTGCCTTACTGCTCGTTTTTGCGCGCGGTCGTGGAGTCCCGACGCCCAAATTCATCACTCACCCCCACGCGTTTCTTGCCTTGTCGAAGTTTTGTGGGCCTCGTGAGTCCTATGGAGGGAGGCGGAGCCCAATACCTTTCGTCGGCTTTATGAGCTTCATAAGCAACGAAGCCCGGAAGATGCCGGCGGGAGCGAAGAAGAAGCGATTTGGGTGCCGCGACATTCAAAGTCAAGGCCGCCACCCGAAAGGAGGAGGCGGAGATCTCCTAACGCCTAGAAAAATAAATGGAGCCCGGGTGGATGGACTCATCGGTTTTATGCCAAGTCCTCTCGGACGGAGAGGGATGCTGACGGGGTGGAAATTTGCCTGTATCCGTTTGCCGAAGCCGGGTTCCGCCGACATTATCTCCCGGCCTTGAATCTGAACGATAACGGTCGGAGAGAAGAGCCGCGAAGCTTTCCTCCGGCGTCGCAGACTCTGAGGCCGCGATCTAGTGGAGGGAGATTCGCGCGGCAAAGTACTTCGCCCTGCCCGGCGTCACAAGGACCCGTTTGAGGTGGAAAGGGTCAATCTTCCGTGTTCGGGACGCGGAGATGGTTCCGCATCAGCGCCTTGGCGTCCGGCTACGTAAGGTGTTAGCGCGGATGCCTTCGTTATGACGGTGGAGATGGAGGCCCGTGAGATTTTGGGCCCCATTACAACAAAAAGAGTTCCTTGCGCGGGAGGTCTCAGCGGGACCATGCCCCGCCTAAACCGCATTTTCGAGGAGATGGGAGTCATATATGGCAACCATAAGGTTCCCGGCAAGGTTCGGCGGACATTGAGCGGGCGCGAGGCCGAGGAGGCCATAAAATTGGCGGCCGGGCCGCCGGTGTCCCTCCACCCCCGCGGAAATGGCAGCCCCCCCGATGACCCGAGAAGTCAAAGAAGATTAAGACGGACGTGGGGGACCTCCATGCGACCTGGGCGTCGCTAGCTTGCTTCCACGGCCAAGGAGGAGGCCAAGAAGAAGAAGAAGTTGGCCCATACACGGGGCCAAAAGCGCATCAGGCGGGAGGGTGCTTCCCGGCTTCTTTTTCCGGCGATAAATTTGGTCTTTGACGGGGGTTCATTGCTAGGTCCTCGATCTTTGCGGCGGTTTGGTTGGTGGTGGGGGGCTGGTTCGGCCATGCGCTCGTACCCGGTATCCTCCACCGTCAATGCTTGTCGACGGGCTCTCGTCGGCAAGGCGTCGTCGGAGGTGTCTAAGGCCATGGCCAATGCCATTCTTGATCTGCCATGTTCTAGTGACAGCTCCGTGACTCACGAAGCGGGAGCATCCAAGGAGCCAGTCAGTGCCGAAGTCGCAGTTAATGTGGCGGAGCAGGAGGTAGTGGTCAGTGCGCTTCGAAGATTCGTTCGTGCCTCGCGTGAATCTTACCTACGCCCAAATCGTGGAGCTCCGATGCCGTGCATGAGGCATCTGGAGACGAGATCCGAGGCGGAGAGCTCTGCAGAGTGAAGGTGGTGAAGGCCGCGGAGGTGTTGGAGGTGCTTCGTCAGGGGCCGCCTCTACTCACGCCGCCGACGGAGGAGGTTTGCTTTGTTGATTTGTTCTTTCATTTTTGCTTTTTTGGTGTGTGGTTCTCTAGGTGACTTATTGTTTCTTGTTTCGGATGGTGGCTAAGCCGTTTCTTGGCTGGGGTTGAGCTCTCCCCATGTTGCTGCTTGAGGAGACTTGAGTGAGTGCCCTAATCATTTTGTTTTCGCTTTGTTTTGTTTCGACATGTTTGCGAGCTTACTTAGTCTTCTGATTAGATACTATTCTTAAATATTTTCGAAGGGGACGTCTATGAAGTCTTCAACAAGGCTATAGACCAAAGTCTTTCGGTTTTAATTTCTTTGGCGAATGTCTAACCGTACTTTTTGTAGATGACCACCGTCTTGAGTGTCTTCGCGCCAAGGTTCACCGGGAACTTGTGGCACGCGACAAGATCCTAGTCGATTTGAAGGCGAAGGCCTTTGCCCAGGTTGAGGAGAAGACTTCCTTGGAGAATTTGGTTGCCGAGGAGCCGGAGCTTCGCTCGAATGGCCAAGGAGGCGCAGGACAAGTTGACTCGCCCGCGCGGAGAGGGCCGAAAAAGGCTCTCCGCGATGTTGAGGTAAAAGCTTCGAGGAGGCCAACGCTAGCCTTAATTCGCCGCGTGTGCGTGCATCCGAGCGGCGAGAGGCAACTGGGACGCGATGGCGCGTCTTGCACCTCCGTTGCTCATGCCTACGCGAGACCGGCCACGTCGGTTGGCGCGGGTGGTTACGCCATTCCTACGGATGGCGGAAGCGTGGGCGTGTTGTCGTGGATGGCAAGGAACGTTGCCAAACACCACGGGCGTCTTTGCGGGCGTCTCCGACTTTTGGAGCCCGCGCCGCGCAACGACTATTACCGCATCCTTTCTAGCGAGGGGTGCGATGGCGTTGCCCGGCCAAGGCGTGAAGGAGTCGCACCATCCATGGCACCGGGCGGAGCTCTGAGGTGGTGCGTTGAAGTTCGTGGGCTCGTTCATGAAGAAATTACGGGCGGTCCATGATCGGCCGGAGGCCGCATCCCTTGCTCGTTCTCTTTTCGGGTAATTTTGGTGTTTGCGGTTTGTACTTCTAGTTTTTCGCTCTCCTTACCCTTTGGTTCTAACTTATCTTTTTGCGCAGGCCCGCCCGGCGTAGAGGTTCCCACCGTCGAGTCGAGCGTTGGGCGGTGCTCCGGAGAGGCGCCTGCCTCGGGGTTGGACACTGGGTAGGAGGCCGTCTACGGATGCGAGAGGATGCGGAGGTGTAGAAGATTAGAATTTTCTACTTTTTAGTCTTTTTGCACGGACGTATGTCTCCGCTTGTAAAAAACTTTGGAGTATTTTTGAATGAAAATCTAATGTTTCATTTTGAACCAATGATTTCTGCGCAGGTTCTCGATGAGGTGCCTCGCAGAAGTAAATCCCTTTTGTGCTTTTATCGAAACGGCCGTTGGTATTTGTTAACCTACAGGAATATTGTGATGGATAATCCATAGTTTAACGGATCTGCGGTGAGCACTTCACCCGAATAGGGCTTTAAATATCGAATCCACGGGGAGAAGGTGAGAGAGTAGGTTGAAGTGTATAGCTAAATCGAGTGGCTAAAACTAGATTAAAAGAGAGGTAAGGAGTTCCATTAGGAAGGTCTTGTTCTCACTTCAAGTAAATCATTTGCAACATTGTTCTTAAGAGGGGTTGTCATGAAGAAACTCTTAATAAAAGGAATCTACGCTAACAACGCGAGGGGCTCCTACGATTTCTATAAAGCGGGCAAAGGCGTAACAAAGGACTCAATGGTCGTCACCACCACGATCGGCCTTAACAAGTGTCTTCACCGGCCTATAGAAGGTATTCGTAATAAGCTAGTCAATCTAAGCACCACGCTTACATTAATCTAACAACTTCAACTCAAGAGCAACCAAGAATCAAAGTAATCTTATCAAAGAAATACGAACCTTAAGAATAATAGAAACAATATCACTTACTCGAATGGAAGTCGAACAATCCACAAGATCTCGGAGTTGCGCTCCAATGGCACCAACTCCGGAGGAAGAAGAAGATGGAGGCGCCGGCGACTCAGGGCCTTCCTTCAACTCCGCCTCAACGCGCTCTAATTCTCTCAACTTGAAGCTCTACTCTCAACTCTAATCTAGGGCTTCTAGTTCTACATCTTGTCTAATCTTCTACTTACGGTTCTTGAACTAGAGCTAAGGCCGTCGACTAGATTTGGATCCGACCGATATGATGATGAGTTGATCCGAGATGAGATGCCCGAAGCCGGGGTCTAGGGGTCTATATATATGGGTCTTCTCCTCGTCCCCGCCCGTGAGCGTCGCGGTACTAATCCGGTGTTTGATCTTGATCCATCCCCGTGCTTCTACCGACGCCCTCGGATCAAACCGACATCAAACAACCGGTTTTGATTGCGTCTTAGAGGCGGTGGAGAAAGCTTCCCGGCGGGGCTTGATTGGCGGCCAAGCCGGGCCGATCGGCGATTATTGGGCCGATCGGCCCGGGGTGGGTCCCATCACGGGTCCCGTCGCTGGCGTCGTGGCTTCCGGAGTCTTCTAGATGATGTATTTTTGGGTGTTGGGACTCTTTTGACGTCGGGTGTAATCCGGAGCCTTCTAGACTTGTTTCGAGTTGGATTGCGTTACGTTACGTCGGTCGTATGCCACGTCATTTACGGTGTTTTCTGTTAAGTCCCCGCAAATCACAACTTTACCAAAACTCATGGAAATCATTAGTATAAACCCCTAATAAGGTTATCTAATTATATTTTAGTCCTTTTCCATGTTTAGTTGACAATTAAAAGTATACGTTAACATGTGTCAACAAACTCCCCACACTTAGGCTTTTACTCGCCCTCGATAAAAGGATGGTCTAACTTTTAATGTAACCGTAGAGACAAAGAATGGATCATAATTATACTCCATGGTCATACGTGCACTTTGGGATATCGAGCATGAAATGGTTAGAAACAGATCACCTTAAATTCTTAAACCAAGTCACTTGGAGAGATTTTGCATAAGTTTTGAAAAGAAAACATAGTTCTACTTACTCCTTTGTGACACTCTCAAGTCTCTCAAAATATATTATATCCTCACAGTTCATTTATTATATCATATGTGGAGCTCAAGAACATGTAGCACACTTACCTTGTATTTATTGCTAAGTCAAGTTTGTGGATCCATGGAGAAAGATGTCATAAGTCATAGATCAAGATGTGCTTGTGAGTCAAGATTATTATTATCACTACTCTCTCTAGTTGAAAATCGCCCACGTCTCCCTTTTTTTGGAACATTTTATTTTCAAGCGAGGTAACCGACTATTTAGTGGAGAGGTGGGTTCTACTCACCCCGGACACTTGTCCATTTTACTCTCTTATTTATTAGAGAAGTAGGCCCTACTCACCCTCGGACACTTGTCCATTATTCTTCTCTTCATTTTTGCCTTTTTCTTTTCTTAGAGAGGGGGTTCTTGACCCGTAGAACACTTGCTCATTTTCTCCTCTCTCTCACTTTTCTCTCCACTCTTAGAATTTTGAACATTTGGCTTTTTCATAGCTGTACCTTTTTCAAAGCAATTAAAATTATGGGAGATAGAGATTAAAACTTTTTAGAGCATGGATACTTTAGTGAAAGCAAAGTGTATATGATCTTGATCTTAGACTTTAGACAAATTTCAACATGGGTCGTGGTTTTGACAAAGCTCAACACAAGAAAGCAACAATTTAATTAGATATATTTTTAATGATTGCTACGGCTCTATTAGGATGTATCATTGATCACAAAGGAGAAGCATAACTAATGATTTTAATATTTTGAAATAAATAACTCTCCAAAGACAAGATAAAAGAAAAGAGGATCTCATTATTCTAACTTTATTATTTCTCATGTTTTAAGCAATTAAAGCATCCCAACAAATGACGGTATATGTAGGAATTTAATCATGCAAAACTTTGTTCATGGGTTAACAAGACATCTTTTTTCATATAGAGAAAGCATACCATACGAGAAAAGACTTATTTTAATTCGGAACGGAAAGTAATTTGTGAAAATTGAAAAGTTTTAGGAAGCAAAACCGAGCGGTGGACTAAATCGGGCCCGTGGGGTGGGGCGGTGAAGGGGCGGTCGGCCTAATAATTGGGCGGTCGGCCGCCCTCGCGGGCCGTGTCGGGTCGCGGTTCGTCGTGGTGAGTCGATGGTTCCGTCTTAATTCGAATTTCTTGATTTTGGTCGTGAAGAATTCTGTTTGGTCGTCGAGGATCTCCCCACACTTATTTTTTCGTTATCTTGCATGCAAAGCATGGTGGAGACGTAAAACATATCGAAAAAAATATGGAGAATAATTGACTCAACTTGTGGATGACTTCCATAAGAGCACTTTATTATATAAACCCTAATATTTAAAGTAAACTAATTTTAACTAAACCGAACTAACCGAATTAATCGAACTAACTTTAAGACTTAAACGCTAAGACTTATTAACTCTAATCAAAGCAAACATATATAATAACTAGCTAATAATTTAAAAGATAGAATAGTGATACCTATCGTGATAATCGGGGTGCTCTCCCCAATTTGGATATTGAAGTAGTCCTTTGATTCGCCCTTGAAATTGTTCGCCTTCGGGTTCTCCTTAAATGTTCTCCCCGCAAATATTAATTCCGCATATACCCGAAGGAACAAATTCTAGGAACATATTGTGAGCCTTCATGTGCTCACGTATTTTTAGGAATTTTTCTATGCAAAAAGAATGATGATGCAAAAACATATGAATGCAATATTTTTGGATTTTTATTTTTTATGCCACCACAAAGAAGGGAGTGCTTACATGGGACTTTAAGAAACCGATGTAAATGCAAAGAAACATATTTTTATGATTTTTTATGCAGGTATAGGAAAGTAAATATGCTAAAGGAAATATGCTAATTTAAATATGCCGTGTAGAAAATAAATATGTAGATAAATACTTGAAGTTACCTCTTGGTAAGAATTTTGAGTACTTACTCCCATGGCGTGCGTCATCGATGGCATCTCGTCGGAATGTCGTGGTATGCGAAATGGTGCCTTCAATGATCTCGACGAGTGGCTTAGATGAGGTGGCCGATGGAGATGGTGTTTGTTCGGTTGATGACGCGGGTAGTGGTAGATCTTCCGAAGGTGTACTCTTGACGCCCTCTTGTTAGGTGATGTTTCTTTCTTTTTTCCATGTCGCTTCTTCGGAGGAGACCTTTCTTGGAGTGGCAGTGTGCCGAGTGTTTTAGTTGGTCGGGGCCGAGCGAACTTCTTTAATCTTCTTAATGTCATCCTTGTTCGTCAACTCCGTTTCAACTGGTCTTGTGATTTCTAGCAGCATCTCCGCGTCTTGTTCTTCTTGGGTCTTGTGGTGAGGTAGACAATAGTGGTGGTGTAAGGCCCTCTTGATGGAGTATGGGGATGAATGTTGACCCATTACTCTTGTCAAGTGGTCTACACCTCCAGTCATGTCGTGCTCACTTTGATCTTCCTTGGTCACTCTTCAAGTGCATCATCGATCTTAATAGCCACTTGGTGATGGCGTTGCCCATGTTTTTCGCCGATTCGGTTGCTTGAAGGAAGATTGGATGGTGGCGGTGGCGGCGTCTTGTTTAGTGTGCATATTTGTAGGTCGGAGACTTCCACTTATAGGAATTGGGGAAGTAAGACTTCTCCTCTTATTGCGCAAAGTGAGTCCCGCTTGCAAAGACAAGGTAGAGATCAAGTGCATGGGCTCTGTTGGTGGGAAAACACCATCGTAGAACCAAAATTTCATTTACTTCTACTCTAACCTTGTGGGCACTTTGAACAAGATAAAGATAATGTATAAGTTCTTTTTTTTATGACAAGGGTGGTAAGATCGGAAGATGAATCTAGCACGTAAATATTTTTTTAGCAAGAAAGTGATGCTAGAAACAGTTTTTAAAAAGCTAACATGTCGAGTTAACAAGATTGAATCATGTGAAATTATAACTCTAACATGTTTTGACTTTTCATTTATGAGAATGCTATAGTAAAGAGGAATTAACGACAACTTACCTCAAGGTGTTACCTTTATTATTGGAATATGATGGCGCTTATTACACCTTGTGGTGGTCCTTCTCTTCTTTTTGAGTGGCATGTGGAGTGACAGTGCATGTCGGGAGGAAGAGGATGGCTTAATTATCTTTAATGGAATTGGCCTCCCTCCTTGATGCTTCCATCACCCATGAATTCCTTCTTTGAGTGAGCGCTTCGATTGTGGATCTTGTCTTGTGTCACTCTTCTTCTTCTTGGCTCATCGGGACTTCTTTTATCCATAAGTCATGTCTCACATGTCTTGCTCCATCTCTAGTGAGTTCATCTCGACCTCCCCCAAACTTGTTTCAGAGTTTATTATTTTCTGCAGGGGTTAGTCCAACAAAAGTATACCAGCATCTACTATAGTTTACTATGATTCAAAAGTCAACCTAGACACCACGTCTAATTTGATTTAGGAAGGCGTTCTAACCTAAGCACCACGCTTAATTTAAAAAGCCTTTAGAAGAAAGATCACCACACCTTATGGTTTCAGAATCAAACTAAACACCATGTTTAACTTTCGAGCCATGAAAACAATTTAAACTAAGCACCATGCTTAATCTAAAAGGTGTATGAAAATACTTCAAAACCTAAGCATACTATAGCAAACAATGGTAGCATGAAAGCATTACGTAGATTTATTCAAAACAGAGATGATAGAGCATGATGAGTGTTTAACAGATCGAGCATGCATAAAGGTAAAGACAACCGAGCTAATGTAGCAACACGATAATAAATGTTCTATGTATGTAATTCAATGTTGCATAATGACTGGTTGGACATACCTTGTATTGTCATCCTTCGTTTACTCCAAACCTGGCATGGTCAATGACAAGAATACCCGAAGGAAAATTTTTATAGTCATATGCTCATAAAGTAGGGGTATATAGTGATATATAAGTCTTTATAGCATTTCCCCTAGAGTGCTTGTTTTAGGACAAAAAGCTCGTCCTTGGGAAACTTTCAAATTATGAATCAAGATGATGAAGTGGTTTCCCTTATATTGCCAGTCTCAAAATTTCAAAGCTGTAGGAAAATTCATCAACAACCACCCTTTTTAAATTTTTAAGAAAGAGAGTATGAGGGGGTTGGAGATCTCATGTGCGGCAAGAATTGAGATGGCAATCAATTTAGGAGTTCTCAAATGAGCATAGACTAGGTGAAAAAGTTCCATTTATGAAGTAGTCTTTATGCTCATTGATGTTCTCAAAAAATGCGTTCCTTTTGGTCTTCCTTAGATCATTCATAATTTTTTAGGATCGTGAGGAGACGCAAGAAAAGGGTACAAGAGGATTCATTGGGCTCAAGGATGTGGTTAAAGATGGGTTCGAAAAGAATTATCTAATTTGAACATAAAGAGAGAGATAGGAGTGGCTTCGTGATGGCTTTGCTCTCTTCCTATGGCATGATTAGATATGCCATCCTTGATGTTCCCCAATGTTCTTGCATAGCAATAAAGGTGCTTTCTAAGAGATTATCTCAAAAGAGATTTGGATTATATATGGTCTCTTGTGAAGCTGGAAGTTCATGAAACTCATCATCTAAAGAGATATCCAAGGGTTGAATTTCTTCTCCCCTTAAAGGTTTTTAGCGCATTGATGGTTTGCAGTTGATAGCTAAGTCTTGGGATTGGAGTGATGGTGATATAGCTATCAGAACTTCTATATATTTTTTTTTTGGAGGATGATTCTTCTTCCTTTGGGTGGTCATAAAGAATGCTAGTATATGGGTTTCACCCATCGAAGTTCGGCCAAAGCAAACCTTGCTTAAAAAGGGAAAGAAAAGGTTCCTCCAAAAACTACATGATGATCATGCGTACAACACTTTCATGATGTCGGCAAAGACTCCTACCATAGAAGATATGATCCCGCTTCTCACTCCCGAGAAGTATTGCTTCATGATCATTTTGATCAACCGTAGGCGAAGCTAATGGCCGATGTAAGGATGAGATCTAAAGATTCTAGTGACCGAGCTTCCGCTTAAGGGTGCAGTATAAGATAGATAAATATGGAATCAATTGATCCCACGAAGATAGAAAAAGATGAGAAGATAGAATAAAAGAAAAAGATAAAAGTATGGTACAAGATTTAGCTATAGTTTTTCAACATAGTCTCAAACCGTTCTCCAAGCAACGGCGCCAGTAAAATGCTTGTTGGTATTTGTTAACCTACGGGAATATTGTGATGGATAATCCATAAGTTTAACGGATACGGTGAGCACTTCACCCGGGAATAGGGCTTTAAATATCGAATCCACAGGGAGAAGGTGAGAGAGTAGGTTGAAGTGTATAGCTAAATCCAGAGTGGCTAAAACTAGATTAAAAGAGAGGTAAGGAGTTCCATTAGGAAGGTCTTGTTCTCACTTCAAGTAAATCATTTGCAACATTGTTCTTAAGAGGCGTTGTCGTGAAGAAACTCTTAATAAAGGGAATCTACGCTAACAACGCAGGGGGCTCCTACGATTTCTATAAACGGGGCAGGCGTAACAAAGGACTCAATGGCGCTGTCACCACCACGATCAGCCTTAACAAGTGTCTTCACCCCGGCCTATAGAAGGTATTCGTAATAAGCTAGTCAATCTAAGCACCACGCTTACATTAATCTAACAACTTCAACTCAAGAGCAACCAAGAATCAAAGTAATCTTATCAAAGAAATACGAACCTTAAGAATAATAGAAACAATATCACTTACTCGAATGGAAGTCGAACAATCCACAAGATCTCGGAGTTGCGCTCCAATGGCACCAACCGGAGGAAGAAGAAGATGGAGGCGCCGACGGCTCAGGGCCTTCCTTCAACTCCGCCTCAACGCGCTCTAATTCTCTCAACTTGAAGCTCTACTCTCAACTCTAATCTAGGGCTTCTAGTTCTACATCTTGTCTAATCTTCTACTTCGGTTCTTGAACTAGAGCTAAGGCCGTCGACTAGATTTGGATCGATCGATATGATGATGAGTTGATTCGAGATGAGATGCCGAAGCCGAGGGGGTCTAGGGGTCTATATATATGGGTCTTCTCCTGTCCCTTCAGCTTCAGCAGGCGATGCGGTACTAATCCGGTGTTTGATCTTGATCCATCCCGTGCTTCTACCGACGCCCTCGGATCAAACCGACATCAAACAACCGGTTTTGATTGCGTCTTAGAGGCGGTGGAGGAAGCTTCCAGCGAGGGGCTTGATTGGCGGCCAAAGCGGCCGATCGGCGATTATTGGGCCGATCGGGCCCGGGGTGGGTCCCATCCCGGGTCCGTCGGCGTCGTGGCTTCCGGAGTCTTCTAGATGATGTATTTTTGGGTGTTGGGACTCTTTGACGTCGGGTGTAATCCGGAGCCTTCTAGACTTGTTTCGGAGTTGGATTGCGTTACGTTACGTCGGTCGTATGCCACGTCATTTACGGTGTTTTTTCTGTTAAGTCCCTCGCAAATCACAACTTTACCAAAACTCATGGAAATCATTAGTATAAACCCCTAATAAGGTTATCTAATTATATTTTAGTCCTTTTCCATGTTTAGTTGACAATTAAAAGTATACGTTAACATGTGTCAACAACGGCGTTTACGTTGATGGGGATCTCTGGTTGTTTTGGAAGGACACCTTCGCCAACCCTAGCGTAGATGAGATGTATGAAGACGTTTTTGTTTGACTTAGGTGACGCGCGAATGGCGTTATTTAACGATGTAGCTTGGGAGGGTCCTCCTTTGGATCGACTAGGCAATATTTTTGTAGCCCAATTGTGTAATGATAATCTTTATCAATAAAGCGGAGCTTGTTAGATTGCGTTCGACTCATTGGTGCGGTTACATTGCTTATTCTTTTTCTATTTTCCTCTCTAATTTTGTTCGGAGCCTTCGCTTGTGGATTTGACAGAGGAGGATAGTCACTTGTTTGCGGCGCCAATCTGTCCCCTTCCGCCGCGAAGTACCCGCGTGGAGGAGGGCCCGGTCTTGTGTTGAACCTCCGCTACCCGTGTGGGAAGTGTTTTTTATCGCTCCGCTTCACGGGTCTTCGGCAAGGATCTCGCATTTGGATACTTTATAGAACTTTGAATCTCCGGGGGGATGTTACGAATTCTTACGCGGTCTCCCCCGAGTTTGTCCTAATCTTTGGGATCATTACGATTTCTTACACCGCGGTTTCTTCTTATTCGTGGTTATGTTGGCGGAGGTTGACATCTCGCACGCATTTGTTGCTTCTAATTTTTCTCGTGTAATTTTTGTTTTGGAATGATGGTGTCGTATGGGGGAAATTTGGGCTTGTTTTATAGGGCTTGGACCATTAAGGGGACTTATTGATATTGTCCTTTGGTAGGTATGTTAGGTGGGTTGGGTTAGTATATAATCCATTCATTTTCTCCCCCCCCCCTTGGTTATCTCGGTATGATGGGTCGGTCTAGCAAAGGGCTTAGCAAACAGAGCATTGATACCGTGTAAGGGTTCGTATTTGATGGTCTAGGCTGTGTACTTGGTTATCCTCCTATTCGTTGGCTGGAAGCTCAGACTAGAACAGGCACGGTGCTATTAAGTCTTGCCCATGTGCTATCAATTCTTGGCGATGAGCTTAGGTGGTTTCGGTGGCCACTTGATGCATTTCTAGCGGTTTACTTCTTGAGTCGTACCTCCGCTAGGGCGACTTCAGGTCTATTTTGTGTCCACCTGTCGGAGGTCGACTTGGATGAAGAGGTCCTATGGCGGTCTGCTGGCTGCACGAGAGGACGCGTCAACGCTCGCGGAGGCTTCCTTGTGCGCACGGGCGTGGAAGCCGTTACCTGCGTGGTGGTGTAGCTCATCTCCTCTGTCTTGCTGTGTCTGTGCTACCACTGTACCATCTTCTGTGAAGATGTTTGTAGCTTCGACAGTACAATGTCGAGCACCTGTGTAATTTGTAAATATAATAACAAAAATAGAATTGTATAAGGTACATTGACACTTTCGCATTCACTCTCCTTGTTGCCTTTGTCTGGCGGAGGTGTTGCTGATGCCTGAGTTGGACAGGTCTTTTTTCGGCACTTTTGTTCTTGGCACGTAATGTGGTGCCACCTCGATGCCTACGCCGGGTAGGACTTTTTCGAGGATTTTTAAGACCGTTTTTTGTTGGTCTTTGGAGGTCATTTTAGGTTAGAACCTCCGCGTTCTATCCGTAAAACGTCCTCCCGAGTATTTAGTCCACTTTTTGTCGAATTACGCGGATCGCGTTGCTAGTCACTTTTCGACTTTTTGCTTTTCTTTTCTAATTTGGGGAAATTTTCCTCTTCATATTTTGAGGATTTTTTACATTAGTCTCGCCTCGTTAAAAACCTCACCTCCGCTAGGAGTTCCCCTGTGAGGAAAAGAGTGCGAGACCTTGATTGAAAAGCTGTAAAATCTACTGCTACTTGCGAGAAAAGTAAAGTGGTGGCCGGCCTCCGCTTATATTTCACGGGGGATGGCCTTACACGTAGTACTTGCGGAGGTTGTCCACATTCCAGGTATGATCGGAGGTTTTGCCCTCACCATCTGTCAGGCGGAAGGCCCCTTGCCTTGTTGTTGCATTTGCGATGAATGGGCCTTCCCACTTTGCTTGTAGTTTGCCTATGGTTGAAGCGTTTGGTTTTCTCCTGAGTACCAGGTCTCCGTCCTTGATATTCTTCTTGCGGACCTTGTTGTCCCTCCATCTTTTGGTCCGGGCTTGGTACTTTTGTATGTTTCTACGGCCTCCTCCGGCCTTGTGTGCTCCATTGTTTCTTTGGCGTATTCTTCATCTTCTCGCCATCTCTTTGCTTCATGACGCGGAGGCTTTAGGTGTTTCAGTTCCTCCGGGAGCATTGCTTCTTCTCCATACATGAGCTTGAATCGGGTGAACCCGGTAGTTCGCGAAGACGTTGTATTATGAGACCAGATCACTTTGGGTAGTTCGTGCGCCCATTTACCTTTTGCGGAGGTTGAGCAGGGGTCTTTGATATTGCGGAGAATATTATTCCGTTTGCTCTCTCCACGCTCCGTTTGACTCTGGGTGGTAAAGCGACGCGAAGGCTATCTTTGTTCCCATTTGGGAGTAGAATTCTCTGAACTTGTCTGAGTCGAACTGTTTGCCGTTGTTGACTGTCACCATTCTTGGCACTCCGAACTGCGGATTATGTTTTGCCAATAGAACTTGGTGATGGATTTCGAGGTTATTTTCACCGGGGGCTTCGCCTCTATCCATCCGGTGAAGTATTCAACGGCTACAACCGCGAATTTGTTTCCTCCTTGTCTTTGTTGGTAGCGGGCCGACAATGTCTATTCCCCACCCTCCGGTGGCCGTGTCGGAGGTATTAGTTGTGTTTCATTTGAAGGGTTTTTTCGGTGAGGTGCGGTTTTGGCAAGCTTCGCATGTTTTGACGATTTGTTGTGCGTCCTTTATGTGCGTGGGCAAGAAAAACCTTGGCGGATGGCCTTCGCCGATAGTGCTCTTGGTCCGATGTGGGATCCGCAGATCGGCGTGTATTTCTTTGAGCGACTCTAGGCCTTCGCTTTGTGGGATGCACTTGAGCATTGGTTGGACCATCCCCTTTTGAAGAGTTGGCCATCGATGAGATTGTAATTTCTTGCACGTGCCTCCGTTCTAGCGGCCTCCGCATCGCGTCTTAGGATAGCCTATGTTGTTTAGGTTGTCAACTATCGCCGCCTCCAATCTTCGCCTTCTACCCGGCATGACAATCTTGAATGCTTTTTTGGTGTTTTTGTTGCGGCTTGTGTGTCACATTGTAGATGGTGTTACGGGGCATGCGGAGGTTGTTTGGTCTTTGCTTTTAGCTAGGGCGCTGCGCTTCATTTGTTCGCGCTCGTGGGATGAACTTGATGTGTGGAACCCCCGGAATCTTCGTTCCATTGTTCGACCACCGCGAGGTAGTTCATGAGTTCCGGTTCTCGGCCATGCACTCTTTTTCGACTGGCTTTGCTACTAGCATTGAGTCCAGTATGACTTCGACTAGTTTTGCTCCGTAGGCCTTCACCTTGGTGAGTCCTAGTACGAGTGCTTCATACCATTTGTGTTGTTTGTTTGGGTGCACTCTAGTCTAGTGGCGAAGTATGACTTTACGCCTAGTGGCGACATTATGACTAGCGGAGGCTCTCGCCCGCGGTTGCGCCCCATGCTCCATCTATATAGGCGGTCCATAGTTCTCGACCGACCATTTTGCTCTTCTCGCTAGGCGGCGTCCATTACGCTACAAAATCGGCAAGTACTTGGGATCGTATTGCGGATCTATGAGCGAATGTTATTTCAAAGCGAGAGAGCTCCACGCCCATTTGCTGATCCTGCCCAAGGTTTCCTTGTTTCTCGGGACCTCCGCTAGTGGTTGTGGCGTGGGCACTATCACTTTGTATGAGTGAAAGTAGTGCTTGAGTTTTTGGATGCTATCACGAGGGCGTATGCTATTTTTCTACTTCTGTGTAGTTGATCTTTGCTCCTGTGAGTGCCTCTGAGACATAGTATATTGGTAGTTGGGTGAGGTGGTCGTTTTCGATCTTCTCTTGTATCGCTATCGCGCCGACGGCGTAGTCTAATGCTGCGAGGTAGAGAAGTATGGGTTTCTCTTTATCAGGCACTGTTACTGTTAGCTGTTCTTGCAGATATCCTTTGAGCTTTGCGAAGGCCTCCGCCTGCTCTTCCTCCCATTTGATGTTTCCTCCTCCCCTTAAGGCTTGGAAGAAGGGGAGGGTTTTTTTCGGCCGACTTGGAAATGAACCTGTTCGTGGTACGCGATTCTCACTGTCAATTTTTGTACTTCTCTTTTTGTCTTTGGCTCCGCCATGTCTCTAATCGCCTTTGTCTTTTCTGGGTTGGCTTTGACTCTGCTGAGCCGACGATGTATCCAAGAACTTTCGCTTTGGTTACCCCGAAGACACACTTCTCGGGGTTTAATTTGAGGTCTGACTTTTTCAGGTTAGCGAAGGTTTCTTGTCGGTCGGAGATGTGGTCCTGCTCTTTCTTGCTCATGACTATGAGATCGTCTACATATGCGATCATGTTTTTGAGTAGTTGCCCCATCAGGACTTTACCCGTCATTCTGGCGAAGGTCGTGCCGGCATTTTTCAGGCCTTCAGGCATTCTGACGAAACAGTATGTCCCGAATGGTGTGGTAAAGCTGGTCTTTTCTTCATCTTCCTTTCTTAGCCATATTTGGTGATATCCCGAATAACAATCCAACAGAGAGAACCTTCGACATCCTGCCGCCTTGTCAACAGATGTGTCTATCCTTAGTAGGGGTTTATTGTCTTTCTTAGTTGCTTTGTTGAGGTCTGTGAAATCTATGCACATCCTCATTTTCCCGGAGGTCTTTTTTGGGACGAGAACAACATTTGCCAGCCAGTCCGTGTACTTGACCTCTCTGATGACTTTGGCGTCGAGCAGTCTCTGGACCTCCGCCTGAGCTGCTATTATTCTATCCTCTGACATTTTCCTCTGGCGTTGCTTCTTTGGCCTCATGTTAGGGTTGATATCTAGAACATGTTCGATGGTATCCCTATCTACCCCGCTGGAGGGAGGTTCTCCCACCGACCAGCGAAGATTTCCTTGTTTTTGATGAGGAGCTCCGCCAGCTCTTTTTCTTCTTCCTCAGGTAGATCTGCGCTGATTGTGACTGTGTGGTCGGGGTCATCATCTATTGTTATCTTCTTGACCTTCTCTTGGCCCTTGGCGCTTGTTTGCTCTTTCTTCATGTCTGGCGGTTCAGGACCTTCGCTTTCTGTTTCCACCGAATTGAAATTTCTGTGGGCGCGATATATGGCCTTCTCTATGTTTCTAGCTTCTTTCTGGCTTCCATATACAGTTATAATCCTGGGATTTTCATGCACAAGTAACCCATATGTATTGCGGCGTTGAATTTGTTTGTGAATCCTCTGCCGAATATTGCGTTGTACGGGGAGTAGACATCAACGATGTCGAAGGTTATGTATTACGTGCTCGCACTTTTTCATCCGCGAAGGACATCGGCAAGGTTATTTTTCCCAACGCCTGTACTTGCCTTCCGCCAAATCCTATGAGTGGCGAGTCGATGGTCGAAAGGCGATTTCATTTGAAATTCATCTTTGAAGGCGTTGGCAAAAAAATGATGTGCGTGGAGCTTCTCGTGTCCACAAGTACTCTTTTCATTTCCCATGTTGCTACATTTGTTTCTATTACCATGGCGTCAACGTGCGGGTAACTCTCCAGTTTGAGATCTGCTTCTGAGAAGGTTATGGGAGTCTTCGACCACTCTCCGAACCTGACTGCAGGCTAAACCGCTACATTGTTGACCAGACGGAGGTGGTCTCTTTTTTGTTTTTTGGTTTCATACTCTATTGATGAACCCCCTGCGATTGGCATTATGGTTCCTATGGATGGTAAGGGAGTGTGGGGTTGTATTGATTTTCTAGACTTGGCTCATTTTTCATGGGAGTATTTGGGTGGGGGTCCTTGCGGAGGTGGTGGTAAACTCGGTTTGAGACACGGTTGACGGGCCGCCTATTCGTATGTTGAGGCTGTCCCTGTTTCGACATAGGTTAGGTGCTGTCTTGGATTTGAATAGGACATGCTCGACTCGGACGAATAAGTCTGGGCCGGTGGTGGAGGCGAAGGTCTCCATGCCGGTAGGAAACTGGGGTAGTAAGCGTTTGCTAGTGTGGAAGGGTGTATCTGGGTTTGATGTGAGGGAGGGGTAGACCGGGCAAGTATTCTTTGGTGTTGGCCCCTGAGCTTGCGGAGGCTCCGAGCGTGTGTATGTGTAAGCATTGTTGACCTCCCTCGTTGGTTGCGGAGGTTGGTTTGTGGGAGACCGATTAGTTAGTCCCTTGAGTGCCTTATCTCTTTCTTGTTGAATGACTGGGCAATCTCTTGTATAGTGACCTTTCTCTTCGCCATGTATGACGCAAAACTGCTTTCTTGGTCTTCTGTTCCAGTTTTTCTGGGGCCCCTTTTCCTGGTATGGTTTCTGATTGTCAGGAGGCCTTGCTCCCTGAGCACTGCGTTACTGGTTGGGCTCTGCTGTCTGGTTCATGGTTAGTACTTGCTGCCCCTGGGCCTGCTTGGGGTTCTTTGCTACGGAGGTTCCAATTGTGGGTTCCTCTTGTTACCCTTGGCTTTCTTGCCTATCTTGGTTTTGTTCTTCCAACCTTTTTCGGAAGTCTTCGCCCCGACCGGATCCAAATCTCAAACTGTTCGCAGAGTTCCTACATTGTTCTAGGTTTATTTCGTGCCGCTCTCCGGCGAATGGCCCCGGCGGAGCCCTCGATGGTCGCATCTATCGCCACTTGATCGGGGATGCGGGGGGCCTTCGCTTTAAGTTGCAGGAACCTCTGGAAGTAGTCTTTCAGTGGCTCGTTGTGGCCTTGCTTGCACTGGAACAAGTCCATAGAGGTGAGTGACTGTACCACCAGCCCTTTGAAATTTTCCAATATCTTGTCGCGGAGGTTTTCCCATGAATATATGGTGCTGGGCTTCAGCATGGAGTACCAAGCTAAAGCATCTCCTTCCGCGGCAATTATGAAAGCCTTCGCCAGCACTGCGTCGTTGCCACCGGCCGAGGCAACCGCTGCCTCATAACTCATTATGAATTGGTGCGGGTCTGTCTTCCCGTTGAATCTTGGGAGCTGGGTGGGCTTGTACCTGGTCGGCCATGGTGTCCGCTGTATTCCTTCTGATAGCGGAGACTTGGGATCGAAAGGTCTTCGATCCTGTGGGACATCATGGACGATCAGTGGGTTGGGCGAAACTTCTGGGTCAATGTTCATCGCCATGTGACTCGATATGGGGATGGACGGGATGATCAACGGCGGTTGAGTCGGCGGAGGTTGATTGACGAACTGCATGCTCTGAATCTCCGCTTGCAGGAGCGCTATCTGCTGCCTGATCTCGGCCGCCTGCGCCGACGTCTGCTGTGCTTTGAGGATCTCCGCATAGGCGGCTTTTTGTCTGCTTCTCTTTCTGCGCAACCTGTGGGTGAGGCCTGCGGTGGCGCAACCTCTGCGTGCGGGCGGGATTCCACCCCGGGCTCGGCCGTCTCTTCGCTCGCTTCGCTACTTCCTCCTCTTGTTGTTCATCATCAAGCGGAGGGTCCTCCCCGCCGTCGCGTAGGTACTCCCTCGTGCTACGCTTGGGTCGGGTGCTCTTTGGTGGTGCCTTTGTTTTCGTGGTAGTTCTCTTCCTCTTACGTGGAGCCATGGTTTTTTTTCGGGCCCCACGGTGGGCGCCAATGTTGAGCTTGGGGTTCTCAACACGGTATGACGCCCTCGCTCAGGCGGTGCCCTGAGGGGAGCTGTAAAGGGTGATGTGCTGCAGTACTAAGGAAAATAATAAAAGCCCATAAATGGAATCCACCAACCTCTTTATCAGGGGAGGACTCCTCCCTATTTATAGTTTTACAATGGCCGGGGGATACAAGATTACAAATCTACCCACCAATATTCCCGGCATATTCCCCTACTCTTAAACACGGCGCGGGCTCCTCACGAACTTGTACATTCCGCACCGCCTCTCTCTCGCTGGGCCCGTCCTGCTGACTCCGGACCTACGACCGGGAGACCTTCGCGAGCCCTCCTCCGTGGTTGCTGCGGCCCGGTGTGATCCTGGTTCCTGAATTAGCTCCGCCGGACGATCGGGGAAGAGTGGGCGGAGGCGGCGACCTCCGCGACCTCCTGTGGGGCTGAGAGGGTCCGACCCCGCGGGAGTGTCATCCGGCGGAGATGGAGGCCTCCGCCTACTCTGGTGGCGGAGGTCTAGGGGTTGTCCGCTTCACCTGAAAGGGCACAACATCATAAACTCGATTGTTAACATAGACCACCGCGCGCGTTTTCTCCTGCCGCGATCACCTCCGCTCGTGCCGCTGGGATCCGTATCCCAACAATCCACAAGGCATTTTCCAGGTTCCCAAATCCAAAACACAGCTAATGACATGCTCGGTAGGGGCCAAGCAGAAAACGACTGGAAAACCGATGCCGTATTATCTTAATTAATTAATCAAGCAATGAACAAAAGACAACAAAGTTGATTGCTGGATATTACTATCATATCAAGCAGTGAACAAAAGACAACAAAGTTGTTTGCTGCCACTAGGCTAGTTGAACACTACCTACTGTATATACGTATCAACGTATGTCATTGGAAGCTCGACTGACTGAACAGCTAACAAAAAGCCTAAATAATCAATTATTCGGATAAATTGAACAAGCTAGAAGGGAAATTTCATCAATCAACGAATAAAAAAAGCATGTATATGGTGCCTGCCAGGCAGCCGACGTGTACAAGAAAACTGAAGAGAGGGACCGTGCTGGCTCCACCCAGAGCTGGGCACGCGTCGCAAGACGTGGCGTGGAGGGCTGCCGCCCACACAGGCGGCCACATAGTCGGGTCAACTCAAACTAGAACCCTGCTTCCTCATAGCTGGGCCCGCATGCGAGAGAGACCACCCGGGCCCACTCGCAGCGGCAGCAGATCGAGCCCCAGTTCCAGCAGAGTCCCACTCCGCCACGGAAAAAACTCGCTTTCCAAATCTCTCTTCCTTTTGTCCAAACTCACCCAAATCGCATCGCTTAAATCTGTGCGATTCATAACGAATCGTCATAGTTAATCCAAGCATTAAACGAGGGAAAAAAAGAGGGAGGAGAGGAGAGGGAGGCGGACTAGCGAGGCCATCCCATTCGCCGGCTGGTCCTGATCCTGGTCCGGTCTATTTCGGCGGCGCCGAACGCAGGAGGAGGAAGAGATCAGGGCGGGGCGAAGCGACAAACCCGTCTCCGCCGCGGGAACCACTGGTGAGCGACTTGTTATCGGTGGGTTTTGCCGATCTTTTTTTTTTGTTCCCCGGCGGCCTAGGTCTGATTCCTGCTTCCCCGGACGCCGCCGCTCAATTTTGGAGGCATCAGGTGGGTTGGAGTGCGCGGATTTCCCTCCCCCTTTGTGAACGAACACTGGATTGATGGATTGTGGAGTAGTCGACTAGCAATTCTGGACGAGTATTTCGACCTCCATGTGTGTGTGTGTGTGTTTGTTAGAATTTTTTCTCCCTCGGGCGCGGCGTGTGAAACAGTCTATAGGCATCTCCAGTCCTCCACCAGAGCTGGTCCCTGTCACCCCGCGAGCGTGGAATCTAATAGTAGTGTAGGATTATGCGTTTTCGTTTGATTTGTTGGTACTTTTGAGATTCTGCCATCGCTCTTGGGTGATTCCTCTCAGAAAAGTGGGATGTGTGCTCGGTGGAGGCCTTTTTAGTTTTGCAAAGTACATACATGCAGTTAGTTGGTAGGTGGCTTTATGTCTGCATATTAGATTGAGATATACGTAGCTTGTTTCATGTTGTTCCGTTACCGGTTAGCTGCCATATTTTGCTGTTTTTTAGTACAAGTGAACATCTAAAGGTTCTGTGGATGGCAGGAGTTTCATATGATTGGAATTAGGTGATCCAAAGCTTTCATATGGTTAGAATTAGGTGATCCAAAGCTGTCACTGATAGAATGGCTTGCAGTTTGCTTGTTGGATAGATCCTATAACTGCATCATGAACGTGACCCTTGGAATTACTCCATGCTAGTTCTTAATATTTCCTGTTCCTGCGTGACTAATGAATAATGACTAATTTCTGCTTTCTCGGTCACACGACTCACACCACTGAAATGGGAATCTCTGTGTCTGCATGATTACCAGGCATTTAGAATTACTCCATGCTAGTTCTTAATATTTCCTGTTCCTGTGTGACTAATGAATAATGACTAATTTCTGCTTTCTCGGTCACACCACTAAAATGAGAATCTCTGTGCTTGCATGATTACCAGGCATTTAGGATGGTGGACAAGAATGATGGGTCAGAGGGTCTTAAATTTAACACGCCAAACCTCATTCAAACAACCGAAGAGGTTGCAAGAGCGTTATTGCTGCGGCTTCTGCTGCCACTGCACAGTCTGCACGGCCATCTGCAGTGTATTCATCCAAAGATGAGAGTGGCAGCCCAATGCAGAAGCTTCAGCAGCAATTTTCGAAAATCATGAAAGGGTTTTCGCCCCTCACCAGACCTGTCAGGAACTTACAATCCAGAAGTGCTTACAACGCAAAAGCGGCAATGGTCGAGGTACCAGCTGAAGTCATTGGTGTGTATCTCACTCTACCTATGTGACATTCATTGTCTGTCTGTTGTTCTACACACTATGCAAAATAACTAAGTTTACTAGTCAGAGCTGTAAGTTGTGATTGATTGATGTGAAGCCCTTGTTGGAAACGAAATCATTTTCTTTCTCTTACAATCACACAAGTAGCTAGTAACACAAGTTTGCACTACATTGATCTTATAGCTTCACACTGCAAGCTTACACACCTCACTTGATCTTCAGTTCTTCACAGCCAAGCTATGCTATCTCTTCTCTATATCTTAAACACTCTCCTACACAGAACGTTTTCCTGTTCTAGCAACCCCAACTGCCAACCCCTAATTCATAAGCAGAAACAAATGTAACATATCTGAGGTTCAGATTACAACCTTTAGAAGAATGGAATTCGAAGCAAGCATGGGAATTAGATCAGGATTAGAGACACATCGGGAAGAAGCATTTGGTAGAAGGAAGAGAGTGAGGCAGGAGAAGGAAGAACATAGTTTGTGAGGATACAGATGTTGTCTGTATATGCCTCTAAAAAATTTGAACTGTTTAGTGAAAGCTCCATTACTGCTGCTATCATGACTCTCCATGCGAGTTCAAGTTGTAACTTGTGCTCTGAAATTGATCAATTGCTGCAGGACAGGAAGTCTCTCCTGGAAATGTTCCGTAGGATATGTTTGGGTAGAAATATGTACATGTTTGGATGACCTTGTGCCATATCCTGCCCCTAAGGAACCAGCTGTTACAGTTATTAGAAGTACGTAAATCGGTAAATGTTAATTTGCTCTATTTTTCACCCCAGCAGTTTGCTTGTTGCTCCTGCATTGGCAACCTTCAAACTGACAAACTAGCTACTAGCTAGTACTAGAAACTTCATAGCTGCTGTCTTCATGTAGCTCTCTCATGATCCAAGAACCATTGGGTCGTTAGCATGTCTAACGCTAATATGCCTATGTGACAATATTACTCCTAAGAGCCCTGCTGTTCTATCTGCTAGGAAAGAGTGAAATATGGTTAAACTAGACCCCATTTTGATATTAGTTTTTAAAATGATCTGGAAATTGGAGTTTGTTCATTCTCTCCTATTATCATAGTGCTTAAACTTTGCATTGACTATTGGGATGCTATTTTCCTAACTCTCTTACTCTACACTTTGAATGATGCAATAATTAGTGCTTGAAGTTGAATGTCTATGTTGTTGTGGTTGGTGTACATACCTCTCAAAGTTGTTTCTTGGAACAGGGTGATAGGTGCATCAGAGAACCATCACATCTGTTTGAGAGCATAGTGATTGTTGGGCTTCCGCCTCACGCAGATATCCAGGAGCTGGAAAACATTGCACTAGGGGGAAATAATGAAGATGGGAGGAGATCAAGGAATTTATTTAACAATAGCCACCACCAAGTTCACGCAATATCAAATTTGGAACCGCAGGTTATCATTCATCTTACCTACTGTTTCATGTTGTTTGATCTGATGAGTAATACATTGTGGCAGAGACCTGCATACCATTGTTTATGCAAGAATAAATCATTGTGTTGATTTTATTGTTTTCCCTTAGGTTCTTTTTGCATACCCTCCAGAGAAGCCTCTTCCGCTCAAGTACAAGGATACCCTCTCTTTCTGCCTTCCCGGAGGTGTACAGGTCTGCATTGACTTTAGTCTTGATCCCTTTGTGATAATGAGTTTAATCAGTATTCAGGTCTTCCTTTCTTGTTCTTGGATCACATGATTTCTTACCACCTAGTAATATTTGCATTCATCCATCATTATGCATTGAGCTGTTTACCCACCCCGAGGATTCAGGCCAGTGTAGATCCCCTAAAAAGGGAGCTTAACAGAATGGGGTGGAAAAGAGAAGTTCTGAGGGCAACTGGGTGACGAGGTGGTGACCAGTGTGCCGCCACCCACCCAGCTGCCCTTCCTTCTGTTGTGTCTCCCTTGCCCGAGGGAGCCGCTGAAGGTCCGTGAGGATTGTGGTGGCGGGGTCTTCACAGCTCGGCGCTCGTTGGGGGGAGCACTTGACCCCACCCCAGTAACCTGGAAGGTGGCAGTGGCATGGTGGGCCACATCCTCGCTGGGGAAGGGTGGATCTGGTGAGCGGCGTCCGGACCCATCCGTTTCTTCGGCCTCAGCGGTGGTGGTGGCATCCACATGGGCGGCGCCGTTGAGTGTGCTGTGGTGGTTTTGTGGCCGCTGGTTGTGGGGTTCACCGGTATGGCTGGTGCTGTGGCGCATGGCCAACAGGTGAAGGACACATCAGTGGTGGTTGGGGCTTAATGTGAAGAGTTCACTGGCAAAGGTGCCTGCTCTTGGTGGCACAGCGGCGATAGAGGGAGTCACGTGTGAGGTTGTCTTGGTGTTGGGGTTGGCAGTGTGTGGTGGCGCGGTGTTGGTTGCCATGCTTTTGTTGGTTGCAATTTTTAGTGCGGTGGCCGTGGTGTAATGGCATCTGTGTGTTGGGTTGGTTGTTTGATGGTTGTTGGATTCCATAGTTGTAGTTGTTGCTGTGGCAGCAAGGGCATTGGTGGTGTCCAGGTTAGCGATGCTTGCAAGCACTGAGTTTCTCCCTTTGGGACATTGTCGAGGCACCACCACCATCTTCTTGGGGCTTGTTTGGGAACATAGCAAACCCCTTCAATCCATACGTATTGGATGGGATTGAGTTTATATAAGCCCTTGGTGCTCTCCAGGTTTCTTGGGTGGGCAACGGTGGCCTCTTTCTTGGCGTTGCAATTGCATTCCAAAACATTGTGGCGTCACCTTTGTGGGGTCTCATTCCAGTCACCCTTGCACCTTGCCATCGGTGAATCACGGTGGCGGTGGTGCTTTTTGGTTGTCTTGGCGACAGTGGTTTGTTGTTTTTCTTTTCCTTTTTAGTTGCCTGATTATGGTCTCTCAGGGCCATATTATTATATTTTCTTCTATATCAATAGAAACACACATCGTGTGTTGTTCGTTAAATAAAGATTATGCATTGGCTCTTGGATCTTTGATACAGCTTCCATTTCTCCAGTATATCCTGCATGCATTCCGCAGCAGTTTGTACTTCATGTTTCTCATGGCCTACCAAGTTGAGTGATTGCCTGGACCAAATTTATGTAGCATACCTACGCTTATCGGTGTTCCCTCCAAACAGTTTGTTTCAGTTAATATTATTAGAATTTTCCATCTGGTTAAGGTTATCGTATGTAAGGCAAGGAGTGACATAATAGCAGTCGAGCATAAACGAGCTTATGGTGTTTTCCAATAGTTATTGAACACAATAGATAGGATCATGCCTTCTGGTGTTTTTTTTTGTATGAAAAAGCTATTGGCAGCATACGAGGAACTAGTCAAGAGTGTTTAGTTTCCTGTCTAACATGTTTCAATTTTACCTTTCTTGTTAAGCTATTGGAGAATTTACCGATGTTTATATTTGTCTACTAGGTTCACGCTGTCGAACGGACTCCTTCATTCAGTGAGCTGAATGAAATTCTCCTGGGACAGGTGACTACTCAGCTATGTCGGTGACTATGTTTGCTTTACTCAGTAGATATCTCTTTACCTGACAAATTGTTATGTACTTCTGAGACCATAGTAATTCAAAAGTTCAGTTGTTTTACTTCCTCTGCCAAACTCCTCATGTCATTAGTTCTACCTGCAAGAAGCCATCATCTGGTCTTTTTATGCGCTAAAGTCTTATAATCTTTACTATTATTATCCATTTCAGGAACAGCTTAAAGAAAGCAACCAATCATTTGTGTTCCGGCTACAGGTATACATTTATATCTTTTTCTACATCCTTTTGCCGTACCAGGTGGTTTATGATTGAGAGATTGCAGGTCGCTGATAACTCTGCATTATATGGATGCTGTGTGCTGGTTGAAGAGATTGTACAGAGACCATCAAAGTTGGTATCGATGCTCATGAATGAAAAACCTGTCTTTCCACGCCGAAGTCGATACGTGATAACTACGCCCCGGTGTTATTGCATCCTGTCCAGGCTCCCGTTCTTTGAATTGCATTTTGGGGTGTTGCAGAGGTACTTTTTTTTTGTGATATAATCATATCTAATTGACTTACCGTATTCATTGTATCTAAATTCTGACACCTATACATACATCTAATTTTTGTTTATATTTAGCTTTAGGCTAGTGTGCAGTGCACTGATAGCTGATGCTTGTAATTTGTTTTGCATAGAGTTGCATGCTAATCCTGGAACTTTTGATGCTACCAGTCTCACTATTGATATACTATTTTCTTATGCAGTATTCTTATGGAAGAACGTCTTGAGTGGCTCACAGATGGTCTTAACATGCTAACTTCTTTATCACTTGAGGAATCCTCTGAGAACGATTTCTGTGAAGGAACTGAAGTTAGAGCACAGCAACAGTATTTAGATAGTAACACAACTGATGTGGATAAATCATCTGAATCTAGCATGGGAGTTTTCATCGAAGGAGCTGTCTGACACTGACAGCAGTTCTGGGTGTAGGGAGAACCAGCTTGACTTTGTTTCTAAAGAACAACAGCAAAATAGTTCTTGTGATAAAGAGCAAAGAGAAATTGTCACTTGTGGTGATGCTTCTGAAGTGTCTGATCATTTTGTTCCTGAGGATACATCATCTGATCAGTCTGGAGTTAAGCATCATGAACTTTATTCTGCATCAGGTAATCAGGATGAATCTGTTGCAAAGAATTGTGATGATTCTCCGAAGGGCAATGCGGATGATGATGAGCTTGATCTCTTCATTACTGATACTATTTTACCACTTATGCGATCTCGCCTTTGTGAAGATTGTGAATCATCTCCAAGGTATGCTATGCCCACAAATCAGTCCCAGTATGTTATCACTGTACAAGTTTATTTTTTTCACTCATGTTTGTGAGAAATGCTTTACCTTTTTCCTCACTTTAGCACTGGTGTTCTGTCAACACTGAACTCCTCCCCCCCATTTGATTGAAATCATCGTTTTACTTGATTACCAATGCCTGATTAGAGTCACAATATAATTGGCTGTTGACCATAGCTAAATATGATCATCATTTGTAATGCTTAGTGTACATGATCACCAATGCCTGCTTAGAGTCACAATGTAGTTCCCAATCTTGTGGTGCAGTTCACAGGGTTCTCCTTCTGAAGGTAGAAATTTGGACACCCATGAATCGGATTCAGAGGAGCCATCTTCAATCGGTGATGGAGACTTAGTTAGACACAACAACATACTGCAGTGGGCTAAGGTTTATGCATGAACTCAGGCACAACTGCTTAATTTTCCTTTGTTCTGTGTCTTTGTTTTGGTTGTTAACTTAACGTTTTATCCAGGCAAAAAAATATGGTTCTTTGCAAGTTATTTGTCAATACTACCAGTTGCAGTGTCCTGCTAGGGGCTCATCACTTACTTTTCATCCCTTGGAGCATTTGCATCCTTTGAGTTTTCACCGCCAGGTGAAACAGTTCTTCACATTGCTGGTTCTACTATTGAGCTTAGGTCACGTGATACAAGCTTAGAGGTTGCTGAGGTATGTTGATGCATGGCCACATTTGAGGATTGGACTGTGATGAAGCTATGACATATAGTGTCTTGAAATATAGGACTAGTATGCCTTAATGTCACATCTCTTTTCTAGATGCGTAATTCACTCTTTGCTGAGGAGGAATCGACTGCTTTGTCCACATGGGGCGGTGGCATCCATTTGTGGATGCCTAAGGTTGGAACATGTAAGTATCTTATTATTCTAAGATGATATAATTCTTTTTTAGAAACTGATTCATTGTTTTGTTGTTCTTGCTTGATACTCTTGTTAAAAGGAAAACATCATCTTCCAAATGTACTGGTGTTCATGTTCAGTAAATTTTTTTTTCGAAAGCGTGCATATTGCACGTGCTGCATTAAGGGAAAATAGAGTTTTGCAATACAACCACTAGTTCATTGGCGAGGTGCCTAGAGACGTAGTGGCAACACACTAACACGAATCGCCGGCTTCAACGGCGCTGCTGGATGGTTGTACTAAAGGGGAAACTATTGTGCGACTCATGTTCAGTAAATCATCATTGCCCCTTTTAAGTTTTGTGTTGCTGATGCAAATTATTTGCAACATATTTGCATTTTCCTTTGATGTACACGCCTGTAAAATGGACTTCAACACAACACATTGACAATCACATTAACTGCATCAGATTTTGTTTGTTCTCTTCTAACAGCAAGCTAGTCATCTTGTTACTACATAACCTTTTTTTCTTTTTGCTCTTTTGATTGATGTAACATGGTGCATTTCCAATTGACTGATGTATATATATCTGTAGCTCGCAGATTGTGTAATGCCTTTTTCTTCAGATTATCTTCTGTTCTTTTGTAGCAATTCTGCACTAAAAATATGTAGTAGTACCTTGTTCAAGATCATTTTGCCTTCTTTTTTAATGTGATCTGTGATCTAGCCTTCTACATTGTTGGGCATGCGCTTTATCTGTTTCATAACGAAAAAAGTAGATTATATAAAGATACATTACATTGTTGTACAATTTCTGAAACAATAGTTTTGGCAGGTAATGACACTTTTTGCTGCCGCACTCCTGGAGAAACAGATTGTTATTGTCTGTTCTAATCTGGTACGGTTCCAAGCTTATCAGTTTGGCATTTTTTCAGCATTCAATTTTGTTTGTTGTGGTATGGCTGCTTGTTCAATTTCATCATTTATTTATTATAATGTCCCTTCATGTGTCTATTTATAAAAAGAGGAATATTAGGAAGAAAAACCATCCTTAAAATTATATATTTTTGAAGATTTTTGTTGTGTCTGCTGATGAAACCGTTGAAAATTGGCACTAACATTCTTAAGCAATTTCTAATGGTCAGGGAATGTTATCGGCTTCAGTTTTGTCCATCTTACCTCTAATAACGACCGTATCGGTGGCATAGTCTCCTCACGACGGTACTTCTATATTTTGTGTTTTGTCAAATTAAATTTGGCCTTCATGTCAGGTATATATATAATTACTATTGATTCATGTATTTTGTTCTATCATTTATTTCCAGGTTTTGCCTAATGACATGATGGATTTTCTGGATGCCCCAGTTCCATTCATAGTGAGTTCCTGATCTTGTTGTCATTATTTACTCTGACCAATGTTGTGTGTGTGTGTGTGTGGGGGAGGTTGGGAGGATGGGAATCAGTGTGGGATATAAGATACTCCACATGTGAATCTGATTATGTAGTGTCTCATTACTCTCTGTTTCAATTGAGTTTATGTACATACCCCATGAAGAATTAACTGCTATTGCCATCTTTAGGTGGGTGTACAAAGCAAGACATCAGATGTGCTCAACAGGCTACCAAATGCCGTTGTCGTTGATGCCAACAGGAATCAGGTACACATCCTTATTACATGTCACTTTCTGGACTAAATGATTAGAAGAAATAGGTCTAACTTTGTTGACTTTGTACTGATACTGTATTTGTAGGCTAGGACTGGTAGTATTCTTAAGTTTCTCCTAATTGTTGAAATAAACTTTTACAATTCAAAATGTATACTAATAGTTCTGGTGCATAACATATCTGAGTAGCACTTTAACTCATGTTCTCCGAATCCTCATTCTGTTCTCAGCCATTTAATTGCCTTTTAAGAACATTACTGGTAGCATGATTGATCACTGGATGCTAAGGGTTGCTGACACATGAATTCCTTTTGTTTCCAGATTAAATCTTCTTCAGTTCCAGAACTACCACAGCACCGTAGAGTTGCTTTCTGCCTTGCGCCCATATCATTCAATACTTGTTGGTGAAAGTTATCTTGCAAGAAAACGCCCTGTTTATTTAATGCACAGATGCCCAGGTTGTGTATCGGCTATCTACTAGTTCTTCATGATCTGTCCTATTTTCTCCCATCTTTTTTTTTTCAAAAATGTACAGATAGATTATTATTTTGCTGCCTTAAGCTTTTTCTGAACTTCTCTTGGAGTGATTGAATGGACATACATATCTAGCCTTATTTTTCCTTTCGTTTTGCTTTTGACTTGCAAGTACAGGATCCATCAGATTATGTCTATTATTTTCCAACAAAATTTAGAGTTAGTTAGGGCAGCCTGTTTTCATTGTAGTTATATAACATCTCAGGCTGGTAAAGCATTCTGTTTATACAGTCAAGACTCTGAAGTGTGTCTACACTGTTTCTCTCTATGTATCTAACCTTTTAAGCATGCAGGTGGAAGCGGCCAAAGGTTTCTTGGCAGTGCTTAGAGACTACCTTGACACACTATGCTCGGACTTGAGACCTCATACAATTACCAATGTGCAATCTAACAATGACAAGGTTTGTTCTCCTGCCTTTGCTGAGATTTTGTCCTTTATTTCTATATAAATGCGAATTATTAGTGTGAACTGAGGATACTTTTTTGGTATGAACTGTGGATACCATACCACATTACAGCTTCATGTTAGTATCACTAGGTATACTTTGTGGCATGCTTATACAGTTGTCAGAATGCTGGTTGCTGACTCTATTTTTTTTTTGCATAGGTTTCCTTACTTTTTAAGAGAGAGCTTTATTGGTTCTTTCCCAATCCGGGATAGGCCTTTTTATGAAGGTATACGTTCTTTCCTTTGCCTTTAAATGAGTGTTTGGTTTGCATAGAATAAGTCATGTTAATGACATCCAAGCAAGAAAATATGTAAAAAGTCCATCTTATTGTGATAGAAATGAAGCTTAGTAATATTGTCAATGCCAGGTGCTCTTTGCTTTTCTTGATTCAGCTGTATGTTCTTTTGGGATCAAGTTTTGGCATGCTCAGATCCTATATCTCTCTAGCTGATATCCACTCTACAGACTAATTGTGCTTTGTTTTTCTTGACAGCAATTTTTGGACACACAGTTGTTCTCAGTACAGACAGACCTAGTTCTCTCCTTTTATCAGAAGGACTAAGTGTCTGACAGACTTGAATGTCTGGCTCATGTTGCCAAGGTGAGGACTACTCCTACATGCCTTTGTATTTTTAATCTATATATACTTTTAGGGGCTATTTGGAAGACTAGTTTTGCACTCAAACAACAACAACAACAACAACAACAACATAGCCTTTAGTCCCAAGCTAGTTGGGGTAGGCTAGAGATGAAACCCATATGAAACAAAATACAAAAGAACGTAGAAAGGCACAAGACGTAAGGATAAAGATAGGGTAGATAGAAAAGGAAGCAAAGTCATGGTTCAGCACGTTAATAGCTAGCCTCCAAGCCGTTCTCGCCCAAAGCTAAATCCTTGGAGATATTCCACTCCTTAAGGTCTCGCTTAACCGCCTCATCCCAAGTCAGCCTAGGTCGACCTCTACCTCTCTTTACATTATCTACCCGCTCTAGAACTCCACTACGCGACCGGCGCCTCGGAGGCCTCCGTTGAACACATGTCCAAACCATCTCAACCGATGTTGAATCAATTTCTCCTCGATAGGAGCCACCCCGACCCTATCCCGAATATCTTCATTCGAACTCTATCCCTTCTAGTATGCCCGCAAAACCAACGCAACATACGATCTCGGTCACACTTAGCCGTTGGACATGTCGCCTTTTTGTAGGCCAACATTCAAGACCATACAAAGATCGCCGCGCGAATCGCCGCCCTATAGAACTTCCCTTTTAGCTTCGCGGGTACCCTCTTGTCACATAGAATGCCGAAGCTTGACGCCACTTTAGCCAACTCGTCCGCGATTCTATGTCTAACATCTTCATCAATGTCGCCATCCTTTCAGAAAGCATAGATCCTAAATACCTAAAAGTATCCTTCTTGGCCACCACTTGTCCATCCGGGGTGACATCCTCATCCTCGTGCCTAGTCGGGCTAAAGTCGCACATCATATACTCGGTCTTGGTCCTACTCAATCCCGAACCCTTTCGACTCTAACGTGTGCCTCCACGGCTCCAACTTCCTATTTACCCCCCGCTCTACTCTCATCCACTAACACCACATCATCGACCAAAGAGCATACACCAAGGGGATATCACCTCAGATATCCCTTTGTGACCTCATCCATCACCGAGTAAATAAATAAGGGCTGATGCTGACCCTTGATGTAGTCCTATGTTAATTGGAAAGTCACCGGTATCGTCATCACATGTTCGAACACATGTCGCCGCATCCTTGTACATATCCTTGATGAGGGTAATGTACTTAGTTGGGACTTTGTGTTTTTCTAAGGCCCACCACATGACGTTTCTCGGTACTTTGTCATACGCCTTCTCGAGGTCAATAAAGACCATGTGCAAGTCCTTCTTCTCGCTCCCTAAATCTCTCCATCAACTCGTCGTACTAAGAAAATCGCCTCCATGGTCGACCTCCGGGATGAACCCAAATTGGTTTTGGGTCACACTTGTCGCCCTTCGTAGGCGATGCTCGATAATCCTCTCCCACGCCTTCATCGTATGGCTCATCGGCCTTAATCCCCGGTAGTTAGTACAACTTTGAACATCTCCCTTATTCTTGAAGATTGGTACTAATATACTTCGTCTCCATTCTTCGTGCATCTTGTTCGAGAAAAATGAGGTTAAAAAGCTTAGTCAGCCATACTACCGCTCTCGCTCCCTGCACATCTCCACACCTCAATGGGGATGCCATCGTGGCCCATCGCTTTACCTCCCTTCATCCTCTTCAAAGCCTCCCCGATCTCGCCTCCCCGAATCCTCTTCACAAAGCGTCTACAAGTATCGTCAAATGAGTCGCCCAACTTAAAGGTAGGACTATCATTCTCCCCCATTGAACAGCCTTATCAAGTACTCTCGCCATCCGTCCTGATCTCCTCGTCCTTCGGCCAGCGGCCGATCCGTCCCATCCTTGATGCATTTGATTTGGTTTATGTCCCTTGTCTTCCTCTCACGTATCCTAGCGATCCTATAAATGTCCTTCTCCCTTCCTTCGTGCCTAGCCGTTGGTAAAGGTCATCAAAAGCGACCCTTTGCTACACTCATTACCGCTTTGCAGCCCCTCTTCGCTATCCTATAGCCCTCGATGTTGGCTGCACTCTTGTCGAGATGGAGGCGCTTGAAGCACTCCTTCTTCTCCTTAATAGCCCTTTGTACCTCGTCGTTCCACCACCGGGTGTCCTTCGCTTCCTTCTTGCCTCCCCTACTCACACCCAACACTTTCCGAGGCCACCTTCCGTACACATGTTGCCATCTTCACCGCATGTCATACGCATCTTCTCCTTCTTCCCAAGGCCCCTCGCCTAGCATCCTCTCCTTAAACGATTGTGCCGCTTCCCCTCTAAGCTTCCACCACCGTCCTCGTAATCTTGACACGTTTGTCCCGGTGGCACGCACCAAAAACGAAAGTCCGCCCACTACAAGCTTGTGTTGAGGGACCGCACACTCCCCGTGTATCACCTTACAATCTAGGCAAGCAGTCCGCCCTCCCTTCTTGCAAGGATAAAGTCGACCGCTCGAGTGTTGTCCACTATGGAAGGTCACTAAATGGGATTCCCTCTTTCTAAAGAGGGTATTCGCTAACAACAAGTCATAGGCCAAAGCAAAATTCAAAACATCCCCCCCTCTTCGTTCCTACTACCGCACGAAACCCCCGCGTGTACTCGCCAAACCCTACATTTGTTGCACCCACATGGCCATTGAGGTCTCCTCCTATGAAGAGTTTCTCACCGATAGGCACAAAGTACTAACCATGCTATCTATGTCCTCCTAAAACTCGACTCTTGGCGCTCTCACTAAGACCTACCGAGGGGCATAGGCGCGATCACATTCAAGACCGAAGTCTCCAACGACTAGTCGGACTAGGATAATCCGATCACCTTGCCTCCTAACGCCCACTACTCCATCCTTAAGGCTCCTATCTATCAAGATACCTACACCATTCCTACCCGATGTTGTCCCCGTGTACCAAAGCTTGAAGCCAGTGCCCTCCACCTCTTTCGCCTTCTGGCCCTTCCATTTGGTCTCCTGAACGCATAGAATATTTACACGCCTTCTAGTTGCCGCATCGACTAGTTTTGCACTCAAAACCACTGTAAAAATATGGGTCTAAAAATTTTGTACAACTGAGTCTAAAAAAATTCTTTGGATGTCTGGTGAGGCCACTTAAATAACACTGGTTTTGGACTCGGAAAAATAAACAGATATCAGGCTCAAGTCCACTGCTCACGCCTCGCCTTCTTCCTCTGCGGCAGTTCCACACTGCTCGCCAGGCTGCTCTCAGCTTGCCTTTCTCGCGCGGGCGCAGCCTCAACTTCCTCCTCTGCCGCCATTCCACACTTCTCGTCACGCTCCTCTCCTCCGTCCTTTCACGCACGGCCTGCGCTGATCCTCTGAGATGCAGCACCTTTTCTCAAGCTGCAGTGCTGATGCTCTTCTGAGATGCAGCTTGATGCTCAGACCAGCCCCCCGGCCCCCTCCAGGATGGTCTCCATCATCAAGGTGGATCCGTGATGAATTTTGGTCATGATATTATTCACAGTGGTGATTTCTGCCTCTCTTTTTCACCTGCATATGTGGGACATCTGTATATCTTGGTACTAGATTCTGAGACTGGGTTCGGTTAAGAAGAGGAATGAATGGATTGATTTCTTCCGTTTTTTTGTTTCAACAACTGAGTTCAGAAATTTTCAACATGAGTTCAGATCAAAACTCATGTCAGTTCATAGTCTGACAGGCAGTGGCCAGAAATGCCTATAAAATATGAGAGCATTTTTTTTTTCTATTGGATCGGATGTACAGGGTGGTTATTATTTACTAAACATCCAAACAATCGTTTACGGCGGGAAATGTTTTTCTGTGGGTTTATTCACTACAGATTACAACCGGAAGACCGTTGCCGGTGAATACATTTACAAAACTTCCAAACAGGGCCTTAGATTTCTGATTTCTGGTACTGAAATATTGTTTGGTAATCCGCTTGCAAAATGGTTACAAGTAGTCGCTGCTCGAAACTTGGTTACAAGTAATCCCACTTGCAAAATAACAAGGTTACAAGTGTCCATGGCTCAGGACTAGTACGGGGGCATGGCACAGGACTAGTACGGGGGCTCATAGCTTTCGTTTATAGACTTGATAGTCTCCAGAAATACTGTTTCCTTGTCAGCTAACTCAAAGAAAATCACTGATATCCTTGCTGTCAGCTTTGGCGCATTTTTTTCTGTTTCATCTTTAGTTAGCATTCTTTACCAGAGTTAAAGTTTACTACATCCATGATCTAATCGAGTACTGATATATCTATTTGCACTGCAGCCTCTAGATGTTGAGCTAAACTGTACATATCGGCATAGAAAGAATGAGCTGCCTTCGTCACTTTGGCAGCTCTGTGTTTGTGTTAAGAGCTGGAAGGAGATGCCATATACTGTCAGAAAAAAAAAATGGTAGATTGTCAGGATCCAGTTATGGGTATTGAAGAAGAATGCCTGTAGTCTGGTGCGGTGATCCGCCACCGCCATCCAAGGTTTTGTAGGCTGTAGTAGGTGCGCCCCATAAGAAGCCTTGCATGGATTGTTCCTGCAATGCCTGTGCTGTAATGGAACCATGTCTGAGGCAAAACCTCCAGACTCGAATGTGTTATGACAAGACTCCAAAAGTTATACCGTGCTAAAGCGCGGTTCTTATCTCCAGCTGTAATTTAACGTGTGGTATTTTTTCATCAAAGCAATACAGTGTCAAGTGCATCTTGTCTGTGTCTTGCTGATTATCTTAGCATCAGACTAATGATCCGATTTCGCAAGTCCACAACGTGAAAGAAAGCGATCGGTATGGTGAATTTGCATCCATACTTTATGCAGCACATTGCCATTCTTTCTAGCCTAGTACTCCAGTCGTCAGTGTCGCCAAGCTCCTGGTAGCGTCGAAAGAAGAGTCCTGGGTCAGAAATTCAGAACGCTTGACTGGCTTTGAGTTCGCTCACGGCAAATGCTGGGCGGATTCAGACAGAAAGCCCAAACTGGACGTGTCCTCTCTAGCCCAGGCCCCGGCGGCCTTCTTTCAGGACAGTGACTGATCATCCTCCAAAGCCTGCTCCTTCATCAGCGGCAGCAACCATGCTTTAGCCTACGGAATGGCGCTTTTGACCGGAGATTTTTGGAATCTGCAACGCAACGCCAAGTTGCCAACGCGGGAGCGGGGAGGGGAGCCTTTGGGGCAGCAGCAGGGCTGGCTGCCGCCTGCCGGAGGCAGTGGCTGCTACAGTGCGCGTTCGTGCGTGCGCACAGAGAAAGGACTTTGCCCCGTGGGGCGGTGGCAGGAGGCCGCAGGAACGCAGTGAATGTGCCTGCCACAAGTACCAGCACCACCAAGCGCTTTTCTTTCATTCATTCAACCAGTGGTCGTCACACTGCCCGTATGTCTGCCCCCCTCCTCCTGCAGGCAGTCTTTCTGACCGCCCCTTCCGGCTCAGCCGCTGCATGTGCCGCTGCGCAGGGTCGCCATGCCGCAGACCGCGCTACAAAGCGCTCAGTCAGGCAGAGGCAGGCGTCGCGGCGTCACCCGTGTCCGTGTGCGTACCCGTCCGCGTCCGGGGCCAGTGCGATGGGGATCGACTCGAGAAAGACCGGCGACGCCGTGGCCCGTGGCCGCCGGGGCCGTGCCACGCTTGTGTGATTGACGCCTGACGAGCGAGCAGCGCTTGGAAAGGCGCTGCCCTGCCTGCCCGACATGACTGTCTCCTCTCCTGATGCTACTGCCGCGCTGCGGCTAGCTCCCCTTCTAACCGGCTAGACGTTCCCAACTTCCCATGGCTAGACAAACACCGCGGATCGCATGGCTTTTCACCTACTCCCTCCGTCCCTTTTTAGATGTCACTATGGAAGGTACGTCTTTAGTCAAACTTTTTCATCTTTTGATTGCGTTTGTAGAAAATAAGTCTGCAACATTTATATCTCCAAATAAATTTATTAAAAAACTAGACTTAAAGATCTTTCCGATGATACTAATTATTTTGCATAAATATTTATATATTTTAATATATAATTGTCGGAAGTTTGAAAATGTTGACTTCCGGGAAGCGAGAATGACATCTATTTTGGGACGGAGGGAGTAGACTGCCCGACCGCTTGGTGGTGTGGCACTGACTACTTCGCCTCGCAGGGTTGGATCGCCTTTGCCCGACGATAGGTGAAAGCCTGATTTCTTGGTGGCTCGCTTCCTTAAAAGGCGTGCCCAAAGGAATTCGAAAGGGGTTCCACACCTTGGTCCTCCTCGCCACCTGGGAAGCATGGAAAGAGCGCAACCGAAGAACCTTCGACAAAGTGATCGTGAGCACCGCAGCTATTCTAGAACATCAAGGATGAGGCGTTTATTTGGGCGGGTGCAGGCTTCAAGGACCTGGCCTTCCTCCTTGCAGCAGTACACCTCGTCTAGGAGTTTCGATGCCGCTACCGCCAGTCGCACAATAGGTTATTTCTTTAGTATAACGCACCCGCTTTATTTGTTTCAGCCGGCGATCTTTGTTAGTGTGCTTTTGTGTGTGTCGCGGCCAATGTGGTTGGCTAACGCGCACAACGTGTAATAACTCTATTTTCCCTTAATGCAATACGCAATATACGCACGAAAAAAAAAAAAACAAACACCGCGAAAAAAAAAAAAAACAAACACCGCGGATCATCCGGTAGGATCGCTGTGGGTACACCGAGTACCGGGCACGCACGTACGACGTCTAGGCGCACCACGCGAACCAGCGAGTTTTTTTAAAAAAAACAAATTATTGAATAATTGAAAATTCTAGATAAAAGCTGCTATCTATATAAAAATCAGGCGGGCCTATCGGCCGCTCAGAAGCCGACCTGCCTATGTGGCGGCTCCTAGTTGGCCAAGAGTCCAGTCGGCTTTCCGGAGGCCGCTAGGCCTGTACAGTAATTGTTGAGAACCAGCGTCCCGGCCGGCCGTTGCGAATCAGCTGCCTAGATCACGGAATGATCGATGCGCCGTGGTCCATCGCCTCAAGCCGTAGCAGCTGACCGAGCAGCAAATGGCTGATACGGCGAGTCATCACTCATCAGACGATGCATGCAATACACCTGCACCCTGCTCCTGGGTTGCCGGCAAGAGGAGCCCGTAGGAGTAGATCATGGCCGCCTTCTCCCGACCGTCCGAGCAGGTTTCCCACGGAAAAAAGCAGTACTACTATGCTCCATCCGGCGTGCGCCCCCACGGTGACACTGACACTGCGCCGCGCCAACTCCACTTCCATGCACATTCGAGTGTCTCCATTCTCCAACAGCGCTCCTTTGGTCGTGGATGCTGAAACACCCGTCGATCCAGCCTCCACTCGCTCGTCAGGTGCGCCTGTTGTGTGTGGATGCATGCCTTGCCTTGCCTTGGCATCTTTTCTTGGCCGGTGGCCGGGTGGCGGTCCTTCGGTGCATCTGCTTGCGGTGTTTGCCCCTCTTTCTCCTTTCTCACCTTTGCATAGACTAGCACTGCGCGCAACAGTGTTTGGAGCGGCGCTTTCTCTCGCTGGACTGTAGCGCTCTGTACGGGCATGCCTCCACGGTCCTGTACTGTGCAGCAATCCCTGCCTCGCCCTCCCATCACCCCACGGCGTGTTTTCGCTGATTCAAAATGCTAGTAGTACTGCGTCAGTTAGTCGCATGGAGTAGTACAATACAAACATCCGGTGACATTGCATGTGGTGGGTTCAGAAACTTGATCGTGGCCGTAGTGGTTCGGATCGCTACTGTACTCCTACGCCCCCCACTAGCCCAACACCAACAACAACCATGGGGCATCTCCATTTACAACTGGCCACAGGCACTGACCGGCCGCGGACGGGGAATAGAGGAGCGCTGCGTCTCTGACGCGTTGCCAGCGTCCGTCCAAGCATCCGTGCATGACACACACTGGCATGCCGGATGCCGCCCACAACGGCTGACCTGACCAGACCGGAAGCGTGCAGGAGTGCAGTGCATGCATGCGCGCGCGCAGGAAGCGGCATGACCGGTCCTGATGTCTGATCGATCCGTGCCTGCCGCACAGGCAGAGGCCAGAGGGAGAGACGGCTGCCTGACCAGCGGGCAGCTGCAGGCGGTCAGCGAGGTGAAAGCTGCTCGCCGGCTGGCCAGAGCCTGGTGCCTACGAACGGCGACATGGGACGCAGGCGTGCAGTCACTGAAAGACCTGACTGACCGCTTCTTTGACTCATCATGCAACGGTGAAGGAAGGACGCCGCGAGGCAAGGGGAGGGGCCCCTCCAGCCTTCACTCTCCTGGCACACGCCTCCCTGTTCTGCTCGCGTCGCTTGGTGAGGGGACAACACATTGCTCTGACTCTGAACCAGCGGCGAGCGAGTGATGGCACGCTGCGCAGCAGCTGCTGCTGCATCGTCTGGGTGGGCACTGGGGTGATGCGGTTTTGCGGATTGACCCGTTTTGCGGGTTTGCATCGTCTGGGTGGGCACTGAGCACTGGGGTGATTCTCTTGTGGATCGACCCGTTTCGTGCGGTTTCGTGCGTGGTTCAACTGCATTGGCAGGAGCAGCAATATGGTTCTCTTCGAATGGGCAAGCTAGGGCAACGACTAGTGGCCCTTTTGGGCAGCATGATGCACTCAGGCATGCTTGAATCATACGGTGGCAGCCAGGCACACCACACAGCCTACCAACACACATGGTGCTTGGCTCTTTCCTTCCTTACCAGCTGCGTTTCAGGAGGAAAAAGGCATAGTAACACTAACACATGGTCAAAGCAGCAGATAAAAGACTCAGAAGAACCCTGTAGTACTTGTGATAACAGTGGATCGCTGCCTGCACGAGCCGAAAGAGTGCCCGTGCAACTGTATGCGTGCAGTCTTTGTTCCTGCCCTACGCGGCCCTTACTGTATCTGTCACAGCCAAAAAGACCTGCCCTCATCAGCCAGTTCCACGCTGCAGGAAACAGACGAGAACATCAAGGCCTGACGCTGAGGCCTGAGGTGCATATGCACTGAACCCCACCCCCCCCCCCACCACCACCACACACACACACACACACATTTTTTTTATTTGAAAGAATGGAGCAGGGGAGGCCCTAGCTATATTTTTGAACACTGGACAGCCCATATATGAAGAAGAAGAGCACAAGAACGAAGAACAAAAAATATTAATTAATATTATTAATTATATTTAGCTAATTTCTGGTGTCTGAGGCTATTTTGTTTTAAGGTTTCGTTTCATTGTAATAAGTTTGGTCTGATTCCTCACCTATGAGGATGATGAAGTTGGATGTTTTTCTTCCATTATCAAAAAAATATCCAGTTCATTGTCTAAGAATGTTTTTTGTAAGGATGAAGCAGTAATAATACTAGTACATTTCTGTTTACCTTCGCTGATGGGTCAAGGCACATCATCATCATCATTACTACTAGGGAGTATAGGCAGAGTAACCAGTGTTTCCCTGTGTGTGCTGTCTGTGGCTCGGAGCCATGATGAACTGATGGCCCATTGATCGCTCTCACGGTCTCACCGGACACTGGTTGGCTTTGCAGCAGCAGCAGGCCCATCGGTTGGTGTCAGCGAGCATCCGAGCATTGCCGCCCCCCCAACTTTGACCAGTCAGGTACGGCTTCTAGTTTCTCAAGCCCATTAATTATTGTGCGTAACCCTACCATGCGGGAGAAAAAAGTCTCCAATAATGACGAAGCTAAAAATGGTCCTTGTTTGTAGAACAGCACCTTTTTCCTGTAATTATGTTGTGCTTAAGATGGCTGTCACTGTGCTCATTGGGAAAAGATTGTTCTTGGCACTGTGCTTTTTGCCCCCAAAAAGTTTGGCGATCTTTTCCACGACAACAGAGGGGCCTAATGGTACTAGCCTGATATTTTTATTTCTAAAATGTTTTTTCTAAATTTTCAAGAAGATTACAGCAAGGCCTTCGACCGCCTTCTGGCTTCTGCATAGGAACAGACGAAGAGTACTAGTATATAGATATCCTAAAAGGCTTATAAAATGTAAAAAAGTACATCTTAACATTTGCTAACACTAGTGCTAGCTTTGTGCTTCCTCACTAAAAAAAAATATGGGCAAAAACTCCTATACTTAGAAAATTAACCGGTTAAGAGCATCTCCAGTATTGAAAAACATCTCTGACCATTCCTAAAAAAATCTGTTGCTAAATCATTGAGTTTTCTAAATGGTTACAAAAGATTAAGATCATATTTGTCGGCTTCCTTTGAAATATTTGTGCGTTAGGATTCGTGGACTATTTTCAAATTGCATCAACCACTTTAATTTTTGTTTTGTCTCTTACTATACATTTGCATACATAACCACGTTTTTTTCTCCTTATTCCAGATTGACTGAATGATAGGTGCGTTTATATTTCAGTGCAGTTAGCTTGATTTTTCAAAATCCATAAAGATTGGGAGTGGTTTTTGTAGATAGGGAATTGATAAAGTGTGTTTTCTTTTTAAAAAAAATGACAAAACATTCAAGATTGGAAGTGGATTTATTAAACTCTTGAGAATATTTTTAAAAAAATATTTTTAATAAATGTCTGTGCAAAAATAATCAATGACGTGCAGTAGTCTGGTACAGTAAACCAAAGCTCACAGAAACGTCACATCAGAAGTGAGTAGGGAACGTGGGGAATGGCATACCGTTGTCAGTGTTTGGAGACCCCCTAGCCGATGTTTTTTTGTCCAACGAGAAACCATCCCCGATTCACATTGGACTACTACAGTAAAATGGAAAAGATGAAACTCATGACTCCATGAGCTATCACATCTGTCGGGAAAGAAAGCGCAGCAGGAGGCTCGCGGGAACGAACAGAATCGGAGGACCCTGAAAAGCTCGCAACCTACCACTCCTATCTCATCGTCTGCTGCTGCCTGCAGCCCTGCACTTTCGGCTTTACCTTTATTTATGACAAACAAATATTTTCGTGCAATTGTACAAGAATAATAATCGTTCGTACTCCTCCGTCCGAAAAAAGAACGTTGTTTTAGTTTCTCAGAGTGTTTAACCGGTCGTGTTATTAAAAAAATTTATGCAAATTCTAAAATAAATAAATCAGTATTAGATTATATCTCGTGATAAAATAAGTCATAACAAAATTAATAATATTTATATAAAAAATTTGAATAAGGCGACTAGTCAAACAACAAGTCAGAAAAACCAAAAACAACTTTTTTTTTGCGACAGGGGGGTGTATCTTGTTCGCTCTTAGGGCTGTTTTGGTTCACGCCGTCGATCACCACACCTCAAGTTCAGCGGCTTCGGCCACTCCTTGCTCCTGCTTAAACTACAATGGCCACAGTTGTCGCTTTCCTGCATGTGCTTGTCGTTATACCGTGGCGGAGCAGTGGCGTGTGGCGGCCATTTCGATCGTCACGACTGGTGTGTGGTGCCCATTTTCGATCATCACGGCGCTGTGGCGCCGCCGAAGGTTAGGAGTGGCGACGTTTGGCCGGTAACCAAACATCCCCTAATGTCTTCAAGGTAACTCTAGAACAGGTGACCGTATATAAACTCATAAACCACGAACAGGCACAATTTCCTTGCATCGTGGACCTAATAACTACTACGAAAAATACACTGTTACTGTTGAGTACTGTAGATATGGAACCTAGAGATTAATCATTACTGTAGATATGGTAGGCGAGAAAACGGCAGGCAGCATGCTGGAACAGCCAGGCAAAAGCCTGCGCTCTCGATTCTCTCATGGCACGACGTCTTTACGTCTCCTCTCCTCAGTCCTCACTGCGGCGTCAGTAGTACTACTTGCACGCGTACTCAGGGTAATCTTTTCGCTGTTTTCTTTTACTACCACTTGCTTTCGTGCAGGCACGAAGCTAATTTGCTTTGAACTGATGAACAAAGAAGAAGAAGAAGAAGAAATATTACAAGCACACATGTGTGTAATCCTACTACAGTACTACCTGAGCTGTGTGCTAGCAATGCCGCGGAGCTGCCATTCAAGCTTTGTTTATGAAGTTAGGCTGGCCGCCTGTCCGTCACAGTCAGAGTCACAGACAGCAGCAACAAAAGGCAGAAGAGGCACAGCAGCCATGCGGCTATGCTATGCCTGCAGGTTTCAGAGCTGCAGAGATCAGGTATGGGTCCTGTGATCCTGTCCCCAGACTGACCGTGTTACGCATCCCCAAACCCACTCCTACTCCATGCCTGCTGCCCTGCAGTACCACGATAGCCTTGTGATTTTCCTGAAATAAACCGGCAACAAATCACATTAGGCTTTGTGAATGGGAGTACAGTGCTTGTTTTGCTGATAACTGATGCCAACAGTAGGCCTTTGCTACAAAGGCTGATGAATGTTTCCGCTGCAAACCGGCATTTGACCACGGCGCGACTGGTCCTTGCACGATGACGATGGGTGCGCAGCAGCACCACCTGCAGGTGGCCGCTGGTGGTGCGCGCACGGCACAAATTTGTGGAATCCCTGTACAGGTAGTACACGTAAGGTATCGGTAGACGAGTGCGTGCTGCGTGGGGACTGACGGGGTGGGTGGCTGCAGGCTATTCTGCGTGGGCGTGTCAGTCTGCCTGTCTCGGTGTCTCCACTCCGACTTCCCTCTCCCTCGCTTCACTGCCAGTCTGCCACGGCCACCTGCAGCCTGCAGACTTGCAGTCAATAAATAATGCCAACAACTGTGGCAATAATTCAAGCAGAGGGCCCGTGGCATTGCCATCGGCAGCAGCATCTCTCATCTGACACCAACCTGGTTATTGATCGGACTCTTGCCGCTCTCGGCAGTACAAAAAAATAACGGGGCAGGAGAGCATTTTTACTAAACAAACACGGTTAGCAGGAGTAGGACAAGTTAGGCAGGCTATCTTCTCACGGGGAAAAAAAAACTCTAGCTCTTTGGGTGGAGCATACTCGTGGTCAATGGAAGCGAATTACTCTAGAAAAACTCTGGCTCTTTGAGTAAGCGAATAACGTTTGTCAAAACGACTTCTGTTGTTTTCCTAGAATAGATAAAACAAAAGATGATTTTCAGAGTAGACGTGTCCAACCATGCAACCAAACACATGATCATGATCAATCGAAAAATGCTCTTGCAATGTCATCTAGAATGTGTCCATCATTCGATGTTGCACTTGATGTATCCGATGCATTTGAATGTCCTGTGTATCGGTATGCTTTCCACATAGTAGTTGGGATTTCAATCACATTTATGAAAATCTCGGTCCAGTGCATGGTTTTCATGAATATGGCTGAAGAGACACTATCATCTTTTGCTTTAACATTCGGTAACTTGGCATCTTGAAAATGATTCCACTAAATTTTCCATAGACCAAATGTACATTCTATCACATTACGAATGCTTGAATGCAAATTGTTAAAAAGCTCTTGCTCAACAATTGGAGCAGGACCCCTCCTCTAATTTGGAATATGACACATTTTTTCCCTTGTATGGGGCCAAGTAACTAGGGCGATTTTTGTATCTAGAATCAACATGTTGCCTAATCATACAAATTAAAAAGAAAACATAATAGTACACTACCAACATACTAGGTATTGATAACTTGAGGGCTGTATGGAGATTTGTCATTGCATTGGTCAATGCATGAAACAACACATTGTGTCGTGCGTGAAATAAGACACTTGTGGGTTCGCCTATTGCAATAGAAAAGGCCTTAGAATCACTATCTGGTCCGCAAACAGAGCCCCTTTTGCTAAATGCCAAAGCGGGGCTTACTCTGCTAGTGCTTCTATTTGCTACCTTAGACATTTTTGAAGCTAGTATACAAGAGATATTTGTGTAAGTAGCTAAGCTTGTATAGAGTGCCACACATATGTGTGCAACTTTAGCAATAATTGTGACCACAACCAACGCTTTATCAAATGTGACACCACCATTGTGACTCGTGTATTAACCCCGTAAGGTCTTCCATTAGAGTACATAGACAAGAGCAAAATTTTTTTTTTTCATAAGAGTGACTCCAACCAAGCCCTCAAATTTTGCCTCCCACTATTCCTTTCGATGAGTGACACATTTCAACGCCTAGTTCTTACACACTCTATCTCTTCGCCTAAATTTTCTTTCTATATTTTCGCACCCTATCGCCATGATCCACGTTAAATCGGTCCCACTTGTCAACTTTATGTGAAATGAAGAAAAGGGTGAGGGGCTCCTACATCTGAAGGTTTAAGAGAGACAAATGAGATTTCTTCGTCCATCACAACTTTGAATAGGGGTTCGGTTGTTAAGCTTTTTCTTGTGTTTAGGTTTTGTTAGGGTTCCTTTAAATTATAGGATTTTTAATGAAATTTTGGTGGAATATTGTTGACAAAAGAAAATTCCCTATCATCTTGTTTGGCTCTTGAGAAGCTTCACTACTATTCCATAGGTTTTCTCGAACACGCAAATGGTTTGTGCGTCTTTTGTATTAAGACGAATGAAAAGTTGAAAGTTACAACGACGCGCCATGAACGACGCACTAGGGAGGAATACAATTATACAACTAGCTCAGCCCTCCCTAGCGAAAAAGAACTAACGTGATTACTCACTAGATAAACAACCTAGTCGACATGGCCGATCGAGATGCGACGGCTCGCGCGGGCGCGTCGACCGCCTCGGTCCTACACCGACGAGTCCGGGAAGATCCGGCGCGATGGCCTCCTTTTGCGAGGGAGTGCGGTTGTCGCCATAGACTCGCCGTAGTAGGCCTGCCGCTCCGCCGTAGAAGGCACCGTCCGTCCATCAATGAACCCCATCCGCCGCATCACCAACATCTCCCCTCGCTTTGCAATCGGCATATCGCGAACGGCAGCGGCGAGCCTCCTGCTGCGGTGCGACGGCGTTAGTATCGTGGGCGGTGACACTGCACCGGTAGAGGCAACAAAGGCGGCGACGCCTTATCCGTGACCTTGTCTTTGAACCGCCTTATTCTCTCGCCAAGGGAAGGCGAAGAGGCGACGACGGCTGCGTCGCGGCCGGTAGGTGTGGCTTGGCGCGTTACAGCGGCCGACTGCGTCAGGCGACCACCCGGAGGCGGTGATCGCTTCCTCGAGGCAAAGCCCGGCGGCGGTCGTCGTCCACCGCGGCCGTGTCAACCTCCGCGGTATCGTCCTTCCTCGGACCAAAGCTTCGGGCGGGCAATCGTCTTCTCCACGGCCGCACCAACGTCTGCGGCATCGTCGAAAACCATCCGCATTAGCGTGACCGACAAACCCGGCCCAGTGGTCACCGAGTCAAAGAGAGGAAACACATGCAAAGCTTGCACTTAGTGTTATTTTGTATTCTTCTCGTTTTTCCTATGCTTTGAATCATATAGGATTAGAGAAACATTGCATATTAATTCTACGTTTTTCCTATGCACGCATTTTTCCTATCTTGTGTTGCAAAAGATGCCAAAGTTTTCTAGATGCATTTTCCTTTTTTTTAGATTAGAAAAGTGGAGCGATAGGAAACTTTCATATGGTTTTCTTCGAGAGTTTCCTGTAAAATAAAGGCATTTAGGAATACAGTGTCCTTTCCATATAGGATTGCTGATTCTACGTTTTTGCTTTGGATTTGGTAGGGCCTTTGGTTTTTAGGCAATATAATTGGCTTGAGTACGTTGTGTAGAAAAAGATGCCGCTTTTTGTTTTCGTTTGCTATTTGTTCAAAGATAAAACAAAATATCCGGTGGAGATACATTTGCTTTGAATGGGTGGCGAAATTGGCACCTAAAATCAAGATTGAAAAAAACACATGGGTCTTTGTCGGTAGTGCTCATGCAGAAGCTCAAGAGAAATATGATCGGGTTCACTACACCAAGCACATCAATTCGAGTCTGTTACTTCAAATACCACAGTACAAAGATTTATATAAGAGGCGTTTGACATGGACACTCAAGTGCTTAAGGTTTCTATTGCGCCAAGGCTTGGCATTTAGAGGGCATGATGAGAGTGAAGACTCACTAAACAAAGGAAATTTCCTTGAGCTTTTAAATTGGCTAGGGGAAATTTTGAAGAGGTTGATAGGGTGGTTCTAAAGAATGCTCCACCGAAGCGTAAGATGATATGCCATGATATACAACATGAGCTCATCAAATGTTGTGCACAAGAGACAACTAAGCTAGTAATTGAGGAACTTGGTGGTCAAAACTTTGCAATACTTGGCGATGAGTCCGCCGATGTGTACGGGAATGAACAGCTACTAGTTTGTTTTTGCGCTATGTTGATAAGAAAGGAAGGGCGGGTTGAAAGATTTCTTGGTATTGCCCATGTTGAAGATACTAGTGCTATGACACTTAAGGGCTGCGAGTGGAGCATATTCTTATGAAGTATAATTTGACCTTTGCAATGGTTCGTGGGCAAGGATATGATGGAGCTAGCAATATGAAAGGTAATGCTAATGGGGTGAAGAAACTTATTATGGATGAGTCTCCATATGCTTACTATGTTCGTTGCTTTGCTCATCAGTACGCAATTAACTCTTGTTGTTGTTGCTAAGGAGAGTGGGGATTGCACATGGTTTTTTGGACAGACTTGCTATCTTGTTAAATGTTCTTGGCAATTCTTGTAAAAAGATGAGAATGCTTCGAATGGCTCAGTGAGGAATTAATTGATGCATTAGAGTTGGAGGAAGTAGAAACAGGAAAGGGTTTGGATCAAGAAATGGGTTTGGGGAGGCCATGTGATACTCATTTGGGGCTCTCACTATAGAACTGTGATGCATGTTATATCTATGTATCCTGCAATCAGGCGTGTTTTGGTTAAGATTGGAAAAGAATATACTTGGCGGAGGCCCAATCGGCTTTGACTATGTTGACATCATTTCGGTCATTTGAGTTTGCTTTCATGGCACACTTGATGCAAGAAATATTTGGTTATCTTGAGGACTTGAATAGGGCTTTGCAAAAGAAAGACCAAGATATTGTCAATGCCATGGAACTTGTTGATCTTACAAAGTTTCATTTGCATTGCTTTGCGAGAAGAGGAATGATGGAATAGTTTTCTTGAGGAGGGTCACTTCTTTTTTGGTGAAGTACAATATTAAAGTTGTTGACATGGAGGGTCCTTATTATCCTGTTGGGAGACCTAAAAGAGGGTTCTATAATGGTGCAATGAACTATTATCGCTACCATGCCGACATGTTTTCGGCGTCATTGATCGGCAACCGAGAACTAAATGACGATTCGATGAGGTAAACACAGAACTACTTTCTTGCATGGCGAGCATTTAGCCCACTTGATTCATTTGCTGCTTATGATCAAGCCAAGTTGGTTACACTTGCAACAAAGTTTTATCCTAAAGATTTCTATGAGAGGAATTAGGGGAAACTTCCATTGCGACTTAATATGTACATTTCTCATGTTCGAAGAGATGAAAGGTTTAAAAATTTGAAGAACCTATGTGAGCTTTTCGGTTAAGCTTGTGGCCACACAAAAGGATGAACAATATTATGTTGTTTACAAGCTTCTTAAGTTGGTTCTAATTCTTCCTGTAGCCCGCTAGTGTTGAAAGAGTGTTTTCCACAATGAATTATGTGAAGAACAAGCAAAGGAACAAAATGGGTGATGAATATTTGAACAATTGCTTGGTTACATTTAATGAGAGAGAATTCTTGGTCAAGTGAAAGATGAGGATATCATCAATCTCTTCCAACAAGGAGATCGTAGAGTTATATTGTAGTAATTGTAGCTGTTTTGTAATATTTATGTTTCAAACTTGTACTTTGATTATTATTATGGATTCAATAAACGTTATGACCGTTACAACTTTTCACCCATTATATTTTTGCTTTAACTTTTTGGACGGCAAGATACCCAGGCCGCAGATTCCCTGGCTGCACCAGTGAGTACAGGACTCGGTAGGCCGGAGAAGAGGCGCGCGTGTTCACCCGCGGAGTGCGCTCGCAGGGGAAACGGTCGGAAACGGGCGTGGTCCCGTGGACGGGCGGGCACGGCGGAACCGGGTCGGCAGTCGTCACTCCGTCTGAGCAGGCTGCAGAAGTGCGGCCGCTGCGCACACAGCAGATTCTGCAGCGCGGACTCTGCCGCCGCATCTCGCTGGCGTCGCAGGCCGTCCAAGACACTGACCGGTCGCGCTGCGCTGCCGTCCTCGCTTCGCTCACACACGTACCGCCCGCATACTGCACGCCACGTCCCGTCTGCTGCTCCCTGCCAAGCTCCCATGATGACATCCAATGGTACGGATCACAAACTCCGTAGTACGTGACGGGTTTACCGTAAGCAGCCACATTCTCGTCACGGAGCTCGCTTTGTTGACGAGGGAGCTGGTTGGGAAAACGCATGGCAACAAGCAAACAACGGCCGTTGGATCGTGAGCATCGAGTGGCCGTCGATCGAATGGCCCAAATCTCTAGCGGCCCGAGCCCAACTCACACGCCGGATCCCAGCCTGCCACTACAAATACAAATAAAACCCCTTCCCCACGGACATCACCGAAGTGCTCACTCCCCTCTCCAGTCTCCACCCTTCTGCCTCCTCTCGGCATCAACAACTCCGACGCTCTCGCCGTTCACCTCCTCTGCTCTCGCGGTGTCTCAGCTTAGAGTAATCTCCAAGCTAGCTAGGTCGTCAAACTGGCCGTGGAGATGATGATGATGAGCGGTCGAGCGGGCGGCGGTGGCGCCACCACGGGGCGGTTCCCGTTCACGGCGTCGCAGTGGCAGGAGCTGGAGCACCAAGCGCTCATCTACAAGTGCCTGGCGTCCGGCAAGCCCATCCCGTCCTACCTCATGCCGCCGCTCCGCCGCATCCTCGACTCCGCCCTCGCCACGTCGCCGTCCCTCGCCTTCCCGCCGCAACCCTCGCGTAAGCATCCATCCATCCGCCTTGCTTTTTCTTGCACGTCCGTCCGCGTTGCCGCTTTACGTTGGCATCCTAGCTGAGCCTGCGCTATTGCTTCTTGTTTTGCATGCAGTGGGGTGGGGCTGCTTCGGGATGGGTTTCAGCAGGAAGCCCGACGAGGACCCGGAGCCCAGGCGGTGCCGGCGGACGGACGGCAAGAAGTGGCGCTGCTCCAAGGAGGCGTACCCGGACTCCAAGTACTGCGAGAAGCACATGCACCGTGGCAAGAACCGTTCAAGAAAGCCTGTGGAAATGTCCTTGGCCACGCCAGCGCCGGCCTCGGCCGCCGCGTCCTCCGCCACAAGCGCCACCACCACCACCACCACCTCGTCCCCGGCGCCGTCCTACAACCACCGTCCGGCTCCCACCGCCCACGACGCCGTCTCGCCGTACCACGCGCTGTACGGCGGCGGCGGCGTCGGCAGCCCTTACTCGGCCTCGTCGGTCCGTGGCGCTGGCGCGTACCATCATCACGCGCCGCAGGTCAGCCCCTTCCAGCTCCACCTCGAGACCACTCACCCGCACCCTCCGTCGTCCTACTACTCCGTGGACCAGCGGGACTACGCCTACGGGCACACCACCAAGGAAGTCGTCGGCGAGCACGCCTTCTTCTCCGACGGCGGCGCGGCCGAGAGGGACCGCCAGCATGCCGCGGGGCAGTGGCAGTTCAAGCAGCTCGGGATGGACACGAAACCGAGCCCCACGTCGCTGTTCCCCGTCACCGGGTACGGTAACAACGGCACGGCGTCGCCGTACGGCGTTGATCTGGGCGCCAAGGAAGACGAGGACGAGGAAAGGCGGCGCCAGCAGCAGCAGCACTGCTTCGTTCTCGGTGCCGACCTAAGGCTGGAGCGTCCATCGTCGGGCCATGAAGCCGCCGCCGCCGACGCGCAGAAGCCGCTCCGGCCATTCTTTGACGAGTGGCCGCACGAGAAGGGGAACAAGGCGGGGTCATGGACGATGGGGCTTGACGGCGAGACGCAGCTCTCCATGTCCATCCCCATGGCCGCTAACGACCTCCCCGTCACCTCCCGCTACCGTAATGGTGCGCACTGTAGGTTCTTTCTCGCTAACCTGTTGCCGTAATGGCTCTCTTAACTAACTTGAGGTCTCGTTCTCACCAATCGTCGTTTTTTTTCGTTATTTGTGCTGTTACAACCTGCAGATGAGTGATGCCGAGAAGAAATGTTTTTCTGGTTGCTACGACGACGACGACCTCGAGGAGAGGCCACAACAGACCTGGAGCTGCAACACGACGATCGAGTGGTTCTTACCTGTACTACCGTTTTGCTCAGGGCCGGCACTCGGTTTGAAGAACTTGGGAAGAACGGAAACCTCCTCTTAGAATGATCTTGTCTTATTTCGCTCTTATTACGCATTGTTGCTTCGAGTGTTATTACTACATTTCTTGTAATTGCTTCTTTTTGTTGTATTACTGGCCGTGACGACGCTGTGCTAGTACTAGAAGGGCCTTTCCTGATTTCTCAGGCAGAGGCAGCATGCTCTGTTCCTGTCAGTGCCTGTAATATCTTGGGGGTGTTTAGTTGCTTCTACAACAACCCAAAAGTCTTACAGTTATTTGTCACATCGAATCTTTTAACGTATTTTTAGAGCATTAAATGCGGGTAAATAAAAACTAATTACGGTTTGGCTGAAAAGTGCGAGACAAATCTTTTAAAACTGTTAGTCTATAGTTGGATATTAATTACCTACCAAATACAAACGAAAAGTCTTCTGATGGCAACCCAAAATATTTCACCAACTAAACACCCTCCTTGTGAGCGTGCTCTGGCTCTCAGCTGTTCAGTTCTGGATTTCCCTTTTCCGGTGTCGGATTGCTCTGCCTGTGAGACGGTTTGTCACATCTGTGGATTCCGCTCAAAGCTCTCCTTGCCCGTCTGCTCCACGGCGCTTACTTTAGACTTTGTGCTCAGAGCCTGCAACGAATACACAACAGTAATCACCATGCTTCTATTATACTATTGGTTAGGAGTAGGACAGAGGTAATGACGGCATGGCTTCTATGCTTGCATGCATGCATATCTTTGACCGACTGCTACTACTGTACGCCTCACTTTGGTCTCCACTGTTCATACTTTGACTGCAAGTTTGGAACCGTAGTTTTTCAGGCTCCTCACCTCTTGACTTGTTGATCCGCCGTTCCCATTACCGAACGGAACTGGGCAGAGAGATGCAGGGTTGGATGCCGTACAGAGAGACCCGCTGAGCTCTGACCCGGTGTCAGTCTTGACGAAATCAATGGTATCCGCAGTGCCATTGCTGCGATCGAGCGGCCTCTGGTCCTGGTCCTGGTTCAGGCAGCACAGCCCCTGAGACACTGGCAAGGTGTCATAGGAGTACTGTAGCATGGGAGTGGATCTGGCTGCAGCCGCTTCCCCCTGCTGGATCTGCATGCATGCACATCGCTGTGCCTGCCCGGCCGCAGCAGCGTTTCCGAACAGCCTGCTGTGGCCTCTAGCAGCAGCGGCAGCCTTCATGTCCTGCACTTGCTGTCTGGCCGGCACGGTGGCAGCCTGCTGCGTGCCTCGGAAGCCATTGGCGCAAGTACCGGTAGTAGCGCTAGTGACACTTTGGTCAGCCGCGTCGCGTAGCCCACCCCCTCGCTGCTCTAGCGACAGTTCTAGTACCGTGCTGTGCAACCTGCCCAATGCCAACGCGCGGTCGACAAGGCGACGCACGGCGCCAATCCTCACGCGACGTGGTGCGGTCGGAAAGCTATACGCCAGCCTCCACCGCATTGCAAGCGTGCTACTCCCCCACGCATAAAAGGCAGAAAACCACCACCTACGTGCAGTCCACCACGCCAGAAACCCATCCATGCGTCCATCCGTCCGCAACCATGCCGAAGCGCACGCGCGGCGTACCACATGTTGGTTCGCGTAGAAGGCCTGGTGTGTGCACGAGCCGTCTGGCGATCCGCACGTGAGACTGTGAGGACCGCTGCCCTGCCCCCGCCACGTTCGGTGGCAATGGCAGACGTCCCCTTCTCGCTGGCTGGCTGCGATTGCTCGATCTGGCCTGGGTTTCCATCGCTGTGGCCTGTGCGCTGCGCCTGCGTGAGTGAGGTGCCGCCGGCCGGCCGGGCAATCGCTTGCAACGCAATGGGTGGCATTATTGCGGATGGAAAGCTGCTCACCGCTCGCCAGTAAGGGGACGCACTACTGTTCCGGCAAGAAGGTAAGGAAGGGGACGCACTGCACTACTGTTCCTCTGTCAGTGTCCCCCATGGCCCCATGGCCTGACCTTACCTGGGCAACTGCGTCTGCGTGTGCATGTGGCGCCTGCGCCCGTCTCGTGGCAACGTTATGAATCGTGTCTGAATGATGATGGTTCACCTGTTTTCAAGGGTTCGGGGGCGCTAATAAACCTCAGCTCGGCACGTACTGTACTATTTCCTGCACGCACGGCACGACAGTGAAGACACTACGCCAGTGGGGCAAAAAAAGCTACTGTAGGCGATCGAAAGCATGTCTGGCTCCAACAGTTACCTCGACGATGCAAGTTTTATTTATATACAAGTACTTGTACTTACTATACTAATGCAAGCAGGTCACTGAACATGACGGTGAGTCAGCCAGAGAGAGCAGCAGCTAAGCAAACACGCACGAATGAGGTCGAGCCCATCATCACGTGTGCTCACGGAGTGACACACGTGGACAACCTAGGAATTCGGTATTTCCGCAGAGAGCATAGTATGCATAAACTACTGTCACGCGCAGGCAGTGACGAACTGAGACCATCCTGAGGGAGAGGGAGGGGTCGCTACCAGACATGTTAATTGCCCGATTATTCGCGGTCCAGTGGTGCTTTGACGGAGGGCATCCAGATGCAGGCATCGCCTGACAGACGCCTCGGGATAACCGGCCCAGCAACGTGGCCATGGCCGTACCAGCGCTGCTAAACAAACCGGCGGCGAGGTCAGGTCGCCAGGTCGGTGTGTTAGACTAGAGATTCTTTTGTCTGCGGCCATGGGTTAGTTTATTGTTAACCGCCATTTGTGTGCTTGTACTACTCTTTACGCAGTGATGTTCTTTTTGTTCTCAAGGGATCCGATGTACTCCCTCCGTCCAGTAAAGAGCGCAATCCTATGACTAGGCACGGTTACCAATGCAGCTTGTAAAATTACCAAAATGCCCTTATGCTCTGACACTGTCGTTCGCTGTGATGAAATCCATCTTCGCTGGATTCTTCTGGAAACGCACCGTCAATTAATTGCTTCAGAGTGCAGATGGGGTCTGAACTATGGAGGATGCACCACGTGGTGCAGTAACGAGTGGTGGACATCGTCACTGATTTTTCCTTTACTTTTTTTTGGCGGCTAATTATTTTTTTAGATTAGAGGACATGCATCAGTCCTGGGTCTACATGCGTGAGCTGGCTGCAGCTTTAGCATTCTTTCTTGGAAAAAATTTGAACGCTAGGATTGCGTTCTTTACTGGACGGAGGGAGTAGTAATAGTAGGATTACTGTATTGGATGCAGGGATGTACAGTGACCTGGTTGGTTTTTCTTTGGTTAGCCATGTCAGAGCTTGAGACAGCATTTCTCGTGTCAGGTGCTTAACTAACCTCTCGATCTATGGTCAGTCGTACTCCCTCCATTCCACAACACTTGCAATTCTTTTTCATATAAATTATGTTTGACTGCTTCGTCTTATTTAAATTTTTATGTAAATTATAAACAAACAAAAACGTCATTACAATATCTTTAGTGATGTAATAAGTCATAACAAAAGTGGTAATATTTATTAAAAAAAAAGTTGAATAAGGCGAGAGGTCAAACACGATTTATATGAGTCAAAAGAATCGCAATAGATTGAACGGAGGGAGTACTAACAGGCCCGCTCGCACCAGATCTACAAGCTCTGCTGCTGCCCAGGTCAGGTGAGTATCAGCATCAGTTCACTGAACTTGTATGCTGCTGCTGCCAGCCTGCCACTGGCACTTGCTCGTCGTCAGGCCTGCCAGCCCCCGTCAGCGATGCACACGCTTCGGGTTTTGCTAGTTAAAAAGTTTCTATTACCAACCGATCCTTACTAATCAAAAATAAAATGTTCTGTTTGCCGCACGCAATCTGCCCTGATTTTATGCTGACCCTCGAGACTAACTGCTGGTCTATTAAATGGGGAATTGCAGCAGCGCTTCATGTCAATCTTGGGCCTAGACGGACCGAATCGCACCCAAACCGCTATTATACACGAGCCCAAATAGTCAAGGACCTTCAAGGTCCAAAACTCCTAAACGAGTTCTGAACTGCTAATTCGGCCCGTCTAGGCTCGTCGCATCGGAGTTTCGGCCCGTGCAGGCTCTCGGAGTTTTAGGCTCGTGTAGGCACGGCCCGCCGACCTGAACTGAACACGCGCGTGGGCACCGCGAAGCAGGCGACATCCCGCGGCGCAACTCCGCTGTCTCCGGCGCCGGGCTCCTCCTCCCCGCGCCAGCCGGCCTCCCCCCCTCCTCGCGAGGCGCCCGTTCCATCCCCGGGCGACGAAGGCCGTACAAGGAAACCAGCTTCGAATTGAAGTACGGGCAATTTAAGCTGCCCTGAACAGGGCCTAGGTAAACTTTCCGGTCTGTCCCGATTCCGGAGCTCTGCCGCCGACGAAACCACCGACTCGTGGTAACCCTGTTGTCGTCAGAGGGATCCCGATGGCCGCGGAGGCGGATCAGAAAGGTCCGCGCAAACTTCCGCTACCCGTTCTATATGCCTTGTGAGTTGTTATCCTTTTCCTCCCCTTGGCCTCTTTCGTGTGCTGACCTCTATACTGCGTGCTACGAGATTGCAGTGGTTGTGCACGTGCGGGCCACGGGTGATGCGCCGATCCTGAAGCAATCCAAATTCAAGGTGCGAGTTCCGTCCTCCCGTGGCCCAATTATTTGTTTCCAATTCCAGTTCAAGATCTGTTTACTACCTGTATGACTGGAAGGGTAGGGTTTCGTCAGTTCGTGATATACAACTTCGTAATTGGGGGTTCTCTTACAAGCGGATGGTTAAATTTGGACTTCAGATATAGTTGCTGAAAATATTTGATGGACTTGACTTGGTGATGCTTGTGCTCATAGTGAATTCATAAACTTTAGCTGTTTGAATTTATCAATCTACAATGAACAGAAACTATTTAAGTCTGAATTTTCGATTCATAACATAGGTTTTCATGGTTGCTTATAACATTTTGCTCGTGTTAGTGACAAAAATAGCAGTAATTCAGGAACATAGTATCCAGAAGGAGGTTTACTGGCTCTCAAATATGTGGAGTCAGTATGAGAATTCTTAGATTGTATACACATTGCAGTAATCTTATATTGGTGTTAGAGGGGGTGAGTGATTTTCGCTACAAATTTGAGTGCTTGGTTCTTTTTTTTAACATAGTTCACTAAGAGAATGCGAGGAAATAACTAGATCCGTATATGTTGAGTCGTGTAAGAGAGTGAGTTCCTTCCATGTACCAGTAGTTGCTTAAATGCTGCTTATTGGTAGTATTTATTTTTCTCTTTTGTGAAAAAGTCACTGTTATCTTAATCTGGTTAGTCCTGTAGACATGATATTTGCCTCATGTCAGTATGTCACTAAGTTAACCTTGCACAGTGAAGTTCAAGTGGTTGATTTCGTTAAATCCTGTCATCATCAGCTTATTACTGCAGTTTGCCCCTGAAATTGGCTTAAGTGATGTTTCCCTTTGTTTTCACAACTTGAACCTGATTAAGCTGTTATTCGTGTATCCGTACCAGATTTCGGGACGAGATAAGTTTTTGAAGGTCATAGAGTTTCTTCGCCGACAACTTCATCAAGATACACTGGTAGGAACATAATTCTTAGTTCTATGAGAATTTAATCTGTGACACTGGAACTTTACTGAGTTGTTGCCTGTGTTGCCAACAGTTTGTCTATATCAACAGTGTTTTTTTCGCCAAACCCGGATGAACTGGTAATTGACTTGTATAATGTAAGATTCTAACTTATATGTACCTGTACCAAGTTTTACCTTGGAAACTGATATCTATGCATACATTTTCTTAGAATAGGCTATCTCCATACCACTTTGTTGCAACTTGCAACATCAAAACTTGAATATCTTTTAGTATTTTGTTTCCATATATATGCTCTATTCTCTACACTCAAAATCTGGGATAAAAAAATTGGGGTCTTTGTCTTGTAATGAAGCAAGGTTTTATACTTTGTCTTGTAATGAAGCAAGGTTTTATACTTAAAATACATAGAGCATTCCTCTCTTCCAATTTCCAAACTGTCCGCCCATGATTTAATGATTTGCATACGTTTTCATCTGGAAATATCAACCACCGTGAGTCCTGGCACGATTATTATATCCATTTGTGCAGTTAGTCGAATTACATCTGCTAAATAATTTGTTGATTTAGTAGCTTCATCTGGAAATAGTGGCCTCCTAAAGTGCTGTCCTTGATCGCAATTCTTATGTTTAGATTCCTTTTGTTTGTATGGCACAAGCAAAGAAGACTGCTAACCATCTTCTTACATTACACTGCAGAACTTTGGAATTGATGGGAAGCTGGTGGTAAATTATGCTTTATCAGCAGCATGGGGCTAAAGGATGAACTTGCAGCAAAATGGGGGCAAAAAACCCAAGACCATTCTGCATGGCTTTTGTAAATCACATCTAGGTTTAGTGTTAGTCAGATACTGTAAATTTAATCTCTATAAAGCTTATGCATATTTCATCATCCACCAAAACATATGTTTCTCCTTCCAACGATTCTACCAATGCTGGCCAATACTGTTCCGCATGTGATACACCAGTCGGTGATCATGGTAATCGCTTTCTGGTTTGTGTAATGCACCGATGAAGATGGTGGATCGGAAGAACCAAAAAACTGCTTGAACTGCTTCATTATATTGACTCCAATTGTTCAGTAAACATACTGTTCTGCCAATCTGCCTAAACCCTCTCCTTTTTTTTGGTTGTGAAACAATCTGCCTAAACCCTGACTCTGCCCTTGAGTTTTTACAGTCTTGGTGATGAGTTCATTCTTTACTGTCGAAAAACCTCAGAGTCTCGAGTTTGGTAAGACGCGAAAGCTACTAGCAGAGCAGGTGTTCTTGAGGGTTTGAAACCGATCGGTTCCCTTGGTTCGGCACTGTGTATTTTGCAGAGGCGATCGACATCATATTCACTGCTCAGGATTTGTTGCATGCTCATGCTCGATGCTGAACGGCAATGTGTAGTAGTCTAGTAGACTAGTATCAGGCCATTCTCTTGTACACGGAAGAAGCCGGCTCCCCCTTCCACCACTGCATACAGCAGCATCAGCCATCAGCGTTTGACGTTTCCTTCCTTCCGGAAGAAGCCGCGACGCCATCGAACCGCCTCTCCCCGTTTCCCGTACTTTTTCTTTCGCCCGTCCAACACCAACATTTCAGCCCCCCACACCTCGAGCACTCGAACGCTCGAATCGATTTCCTCCTCAGCGCCTTCGTCCCGCACGCTTGCGGTCTACGGTCCTCCGACGGGTCGAGGCGGGAAGGAAGAGGAAGCGGAGGTGCCCCGAGTCTGCGATGGCGGGGGCGAAGCTGACCTCAACGCCGTGGCGGCGGCGATGGCGGGGACACCAACCTCGCCGGTGGTGCAGGTCGTCGACATCAGGAGCTTCGCGGTCACCGGGGGTCGCCCGGGCTCCGGGCCCAGGTACCGCGCCATCATCTCCGATGGCGTCGCCACGGGGCACGCGCTCTTCGCCTCGCAGCTCTCCGACGTCGCGCGCTCCGGCGTCGTCCGCCGCGGCTCGGTCGTGCAGCTCCTCGAATACATCGTCAACAACGTCGGCGCCCCCACCCAGAACAGAAAGTATATCTCTCTCCTCTCCTCGCCTCCCCTTTCCCACCCGATTAGATCGGTGTGTGTTCCATTTGCGTGCGCTTTGGTGGGTTTGGTTTAGGGTTCAGGCCTGCGAGGCATACGAAATTTGGTCCAATTTGTTCCGTACCTGCGATTATGTGCTGTTAGTTCCAATCTGGTAGGTGTGTGAGAGTTGCATTCCATTGGATTGATCGGCTGTTGGCTTATTGCTTGGCCAGTTCAATTGCTAGCTTATGTAATCATGCATTCTTAATGTTTGGTTCAGTGGATCTGTTTGCGCCATCATTTTAATTGATACTCATGAACGGTGCTGCTGATTGAATTGAGTTTATACTTGCATCTTGCTTTTTTTTGGTTAGAAATATACTAAACATCATAGTAGTTATGTTCGTAATCAAATTGATGCTCACCAGCCATGAATGGATCAGAATTTTTCTTCTTCGTTGTGAAAACATAGCATGTCTGTGTTTTGGTATCTAGCTGTGCAGCCCATGTCATTTTATACTTACCTCTTTTTCTACAGAATATAATTATGAACCCAACCAAATTGGTGCTCACCAGCCATGAATCAATTATAATTTTATTCTTTATCATAAAAATGGTAGTATCTCTGTGCTTTGGTATCTGGCCCTGCGACTAATGGTCAGTGGCCACTTATGTCCATTTAAATGGTGAGACATTCCTGTATGCGCCAGTTTTGATGCTGTGTTTTGTATGCATTGAATATTTTCTAGGCAGTTATGTTTGGAGTCAGTTAGGTTCTAGTTTGTTGACCCTGTCATGTGATGGGCTTTGATCATTGTACTTCACTTCTTGTGCTGTGTTGTGCACGGATTTTCAGGCTTCTATTTGCTCTTCTGATAAGCTGATTGTTATCACAGGGCTATTGTTATTCTGAACATGGAGGTTCTTGCTGCAGAGAGTGAGATTATTGGAAATCCAGCACTACCTCTTGATTCTGGAGATTCTAATTCCATGAGAGCAGACCAGTTTAATGGAGCACCTCTAAATGGTTCAATGGCAGGGAGTACTTTGAACAACGTGACAAGGCCCTCTGACAATGCTCCAGTAATCCAGAGATCGATGGCAGGGAACTCTTTGAACATGGTCCCTAGGCCAAGTGACAATGCACAGGTCTTCCAACCAACAGTACAGCCATCCTATCGCCCCTGCACCCAAATACAAAAAGCCATGGCACAATCATGAAAAACGATGCTCCTGCTAGAATAATCCCCATATCTGCTCTAAATCCTTATCAGGGCCGCTGGGCTGTCAAGGCTCGAGTAACTGCGAAAGGAGAGATCCGCCGTACCATAATGCAAAAGGTGATGGCAAGGTGTTCTCTTTTGACATGCTTGATGCTGATGGTGGTGAGATTCGGGCTACATGTTTCAATACCCTTGTTGATCGCTTCTATGAAGTTGTGGAAGTTGGTAAGGTCTATGTGGTATCTAGAGGAAACTTGAAACCCGCAAAGAAGGACTTCAACCATCTGAATAATGAGTGGGAGATTTTCTTGGAATCCCAGTCAACTATTGAACTTTGTCCTGATGACAACAGCTCTATTCCTGCCCAGCGGTTTAGCTTCTCATCGATTGATAAAATTGAAGATTCAGAGAACAATGCAATTGTTGATGTCATTGGTGTTGTTACATCTGTAAACCCTAGTACTACAATACAGAGAAAAATGGTATGGAAGCTCAGAAGAGGACCATCACCCTGAAGGATATGTCTGGTCGAAGTGTTGAGCTTACCATGTGGGGTGACTTCTGCAACAGAGAAGGCTTTGCGGCTGCAAGAAATGGTTGAATGTGGCGTGTTTCCTGTACTGGCTGTCAAAGCTGGAAAAGTCAATGATTTCAGTGGGAAGTCTGTTGGCACAATTTCTTCATCTCAACTTCTCATAAACCCTGATCTTGCTGAGGCTCATTCTCTCAGGCAGTGGTTTGATTGTGGAGGAAGAGATGCTTCTACTCAGTCCATATCTAGGATTTTACTCCTTCAGCATCAAGGAACGACGTCCGGAAGACAATAGCACAGATAAAGGATGATGGTCTTGGAATGGGGGACAAACCCGATTGGGTCACGGTGAAGGCTGCTGTTACATTCATCAAAACCGACCCCTTCTGCTATGCAGCTTGCCCCAATGTGCTTGGAGACAGGCAATGCGGTAAAAAGGTGACAAAGTCTGATTCAGGCAACTGGCTATGTGACAAGTGCAATCAAGAGTTTCCAGAGTGTGGTTACAGGTATCTCCTGCAGTTGAACATTCAAGATCACACGGGAACAACTTCTGCGACAGCATTTCAAGATGCTGGACAGGAGCTACTTGGTTGCCCAGCGCAAGAGCTCAACATGTATAAAGAGAATGAAGATCCTCGCTACACAGCTGTCTTGATCCATTGCTTGTATCAGAGTTACTTGTTGAGGCTAAAAGTGAAAGAAGAACAGTACGGTGATGAGCGACGAGTGAAGATCCATGTGGTCAAGGTGGAGAGGGTGGATCCTTCGGCTGAGAGTAAATTTCTGCTTGATTCGATTTCAAGGTTTATAGTATGAGAGCTTTATTCTTACATCTATCAACTGCTGGTAAATGTGTTGCTCGCTTAGAACTGGTAATTAGTATCTTACTCTCCCCACCAATCACGCCCGGTGGTTTCTTTGGTGAATATAATGTTATCATTAAGCAGTAGTGAGTTTCCCCCCTTTTTTTGTGTCTGCCAGATACCTGCAGCTTGGATCTGTGTTCTTTCATAATTAACTGAACGCTTGTTGACTGTAGTTATGGAAGTTCTGTTTAGCTCAGCTACTTTGTGGTTACTATTACTTTGGTTTAGTTTGATGTAATCAGACATTCCTATTGCTCCAACATTATGCGCTGGAGTAAACGTTGTCTTTGATGCCAAAAGCAATTTATAAAGCACAAGCCGAAACCCGAGAGCTGTATTGTAATGCACCGCTAATACCAGGTTGATTCATTATTGCCAGGGCAACGTTCCGTTCACTGTCATCATCTTCCTAGCTAGACGTTCGTTAACTGGTCCTTGTGCGATAGAGACGTCTGCCCTTTGCAAAGAAACAGCAATAATATTTCGGACGGCTGATTTACACATGTTCCAGCACAAGAGAGAACGTGCATTGAGCGTGTAGAGAACAGTATGATGGATAACGTGGCTACACCAACTTCTGTATAATATTTACTCATAATATATATACCACATCGTCCAGAAGCGTACACCTCACTAAACTAGTGCTTGCTTTTCTTTACCCACTATATCTGCATGACACGGATCATAAAAAAGCCTGACCCTTTTCCCTGTAGAACCTTGCCGCCCTGCCCAGAGAACTTGACTGGGGCTGTGAAGCCAGCCCCTTGCGACTGCAGCTCGTTTAGCTCCTTCACTCGCAACAAAATGGATGGTGGTATTGGTATGATAGAAGGGTTAATCTTCCGCGGACAGGCACCCTGCTAAGAGGAGTTGAAGGCACAATCAAACATCAGGAAGCAAATAAATGCAGGATAAACGATAGAATAGACAAACAGATAAAAAAAGGGTGCCCATATGCCTTGAAGAGGGACAAGTGATTACGTCTTTTTGGGCCGGAAGCTGTGTCTGGGTTGCTCTGATCAGGTTACGCCATTTGTCCTGAATAAACAGCAGGTTTGAATGTTTGATTGGAAAATGATACTGCAGTAAGTTTCGGCTGTACAAGCAAACACACCTTAAGATCCACTGAAGTGCGGTAAGAATATGAGGCAAAAGAGAGTTTTCTAATCTCAGACCACTTGCCAGCTCCAAACCGAGCCACACCATCAACCAGCTTCACGACCTCACACAATGTCCATGCTCGATGATGCTTCCGTGTTAAACCCCGCTTTATTTTGGGCTTGGGAACAGCACCGTAAACCTTTGCTTGTAGGTTTCCAACCCCTTTACTATCAACTGCTTCTATGTGCCCTTTCTCAGAACTTACCTGGCAGTGGGTTGAGAAGGAAAAACGAGTTAATACATGTACGTAACATGCAAAACAGCAACAACAGTCAATTTGTTGAGATAGAAGGTATTCAAGATTATTTCCATTTACTTGCTTAGCTTCTAAAGCTTGCTTTTACTCGCATCAATTTGAAAACATGAACAAGGCATACGGCGTACCTTTAATGGAACTTCAGGTACTTTCCTCATGTGGTTTCCGTTGTCACCATCTTTCGCCAATATCATCTCAACTGCTGTCTGAACCCCTTTAGGTTCAACAAAGTGTTCCTTATCCTGTTACAAAAAGGTAGTTAGAACAAATTTATCAAGGAAATACAAGACAATCAAACATGTCCAATAATATATGTTCCAGTTTACTACATCCATTCTAGTTTGGAGCATGGCACAGCAAGTCTTTCATACCAATTATGCATATCATAAAAAATGCATACATGAAAAACTAACATGATGAGCACCACCCTTTTTAGAGAAAAAGATGAATTGATCAACAATGGCTAAATTTGCATAATGGTAGTCAAAATGAGGTAGGTTTGGGATGAAGAAAAGAACAAAAGATACCAGTTGGAACTAGGACTGGAATATTGAAAAGAAAGTCAGGGTAAGTTTTTATGTCTTACTGAAAGGGAATGTTGAAAATTACAGAGACGAATTAAACCAAAAAACTGTGCAAGTGAGTATCATTCTCAGAAATAAAGCTGGCTAATGGTGCAGTATTAACTGAAGGGAAATGGACATAATTCAACATCTGTCTTGTTTCATGATAATAAAGGATGGTCAAATTGGGCAAAACTGATAAAACAAATGATTCATATGTAGACTATTACAAAAAATGAAATGAAGTCCTTCCTAGGGCGCCCCCTTCTCATCCTTGAAACATAAGGAACATATACACTAAATCCTCCCAGGGTATCCTTTCTAGTAGGATAGATTGTGCCCAGAGAATTAGCCTCATTCAAAGGTGCAACCAGCGGTTTCATTAGCACTACATCTTGTGCAGGCCTTTTTGCTGGTGAAGAAGTTTTTACAGTGGAGTCATGAGTCTCAATATCTGATAGCTCCTCTATGTATCTTTTTGTTGGCTTTCTAGTTCGCTTGTTAGTGCATTGCTCACCTAGCAGATTTCCTTGTGGTTCATCATTATGGATTTGTACTCTTTTGAGTCTCTTGGAAGAATCTTGCTGGTCCTCGCTCTGATAGTAAGAGCTAGATGGTGAGTCCCCTTCGTTTCCTGGATATATAACCAGAGAAGTAGCTCTAAGCCCAGTCTTAGCTCTTTCATCAATGTCTGATATATCTTTTTGTGGCATCCTTGCTAACAATTTTGTAGTCTTTGACTACACAACCTGAACTTGGAACATTGTAGGAATTACTCAAGCCCATTGTAATCCGTCTTTTTGAGCCATATCTTGTCTTTGACAGTAGTCTGCCCGGCCAAACGTGGCTCTAAATGCCTCCTGAAGTTCTCTAATAGTAAGATCATCCAAACAGACTTCTCCTCTTAATATGGAAAAATCAGGCATGGAACTATTAAGTCCAGAAACAGATGGGTCTGTAGATGTGTCACATACAGGTCTTGAGCAGGCATCAGCCTTGTCCTTTTCAGCACTGCAAGAGTCATTTAACACTGTCGATTTTGTAGTCTCAGTTGAAGCATTGTCCTGTTGAGTGATGTTGTCACCTTGTTCTGTATGCAAATTATCTGAATGCTGACTATGAACAACTCTACACTCTGAGGGAGGACTAAGGGAATCATCCAATGACTGTAATCTGTGTTCCTGTCAAATATGTTGATATTCTTAAAGTTGAGTCAACTTGAATATGTACAAAAGTAGTTTCAATTAAATTTAATACTATATATGGCAAAATCTATTGAAGCAAGGAAAAAATGAACTCTCAACTAAAAACTCTACAAAAAGCGCCATCTAGTGGCATAAATATATTATGGCAGATAAGATAATTATGCCGAACAATAGACAAACAATATACCTCTAAGTTGGCACCCAATTTTTGTGTGTGTACTTCTACAGTCTCCAATTTGGAAGATCCATCTGCGCAAGTTTAGTAAACAGTGAACATCAAATGAAGTCAACGAAGTTGAATTAATAAAGGAATATTGTAATATTCCAATGAGACAGCATAAAGTCCTGTTCAATAGAAGTGATACCCAAAATAAAATATGTAACAAAGTAGTAGTTCATAGCTGAATAATTCTATTGTCATCACCTTCCAAGTCAGGCTTCTTCAGTAACATGCAGTCATTGTTGAAAAACTCTTCCACATGGCCTACATCTTCAATAGGAGGAAGATCAACCTTCTCATTATGAAGGAAATGTTCAAACTGCAAAACATCATCCTCTGTAGCAGGAACAAATGTTCCATCACCTTCAACCTGAACATATTTAAAGCAAGTGTTTCTCAAAGGGACCGAGTAAGTATCTAGAATTGTCCTGCTATGTTTTGTACATTAACATGTAGCCGGCAAAGCATATAAATTAACAAAGAACTTACCCGAACTAGCTGATAAACCACAGGATCAGAAGTGCCCTTCTTTTCAAAGTCATTCTCTTCACTTTCATTAACTAGAGTGCCATGTGAATCGTCCACTTCCATGGATAAGTGCAAACTTCATCCAAAACTTGTAGCAATCAAAATATGCAAGTACTAAAACCTATAATCTGCAAGTGAATTCAAAATTATAAATTCATAGGATTATACGGTGATCAATTTCATCAATTGCAGAACAAAGGTACAAAATGTAATAACACATGTGTTGACTAGCTCTGGGTAGACAAATGAAAAAAAAATGGCATTCTGAATAAAAAGGAGACAAACAAAAGGATGCAGGTGATTACATACAAATTATTGCTAGATGAAACAAAACACAGCTATGTGCTCTATGCAGGTGTTCAGTCATTTTGGCATCGGTAATGATCAAACTTTAATAACTAAAGTACAAATCAGTGAAAGCTTGATTAAACCATCAATTCTACTTTGGTGTAGATGCATTTATGATTTGATTTATGAATCACCGAATCAAAAGCATAATGTTGAAAAGTTGATAAAAGAGAATACAGAGCGAAATCAGCATGTATTACCAAAGAAACAAGGATTGTTGCATAATCTTTGTTCCAGTGATCTCAATCTTGTGTTAGACTATGAACGTTGTAGTAAAATGGCGATTTCTTGCATTATGCCAAAATTTCATAAGCTTGATGTAGGCATAGATTGGTTGGGTAGAACTAGTCAATCATGCATCACACAAATAGTACACAAAGACATTTTTAGTGAGTTTCTTGGCAACAAGGCAGAACAAGTTGCTTCAAGAAGATAAAATGAACTGAGAGTCAGTGTTATGTAAGAAACCTGTCTCTAGTTAACACTGAAAATAATAGAAGGGATCAAACCCAAAGCAGAGTCGTTTGCAAAACCAGGCATATCCAAGTTTCATTGATTACAGCTGTGTACCAAAAATAGTAAGTAATAATTCCCACCGTTTAATTCAGACTAACCATTAGCCGACTCTAAACCTGTGTAAGAACTAACAACTCGTAATTGACCATGGATTCCCCATGTTTTTTTTTACAACAGAGTAGATAAAGAGACCGAGTTATGGAGACAGAAACAAAAATCCCCACCGAAAAATATCCAAACCCCATGAAATCAGAACGATCATACTCAATTGGGACCGTTAATAACTACTAGTACGTACTACAAGACTGGTGTGCTAAAGCTGTCAGAATAGCAATTCCACTACACGGTTAAGCTGCAGAAGCGAACCTTATTCAACTCACACGAAACGCATATACCAACTACAAAGGTTGAGCATAAAAATATTCACTAATCCACTGTCACATCAAAGCCCTGGAGCAACAAGCTCCCTCCGCCGACGCCACACCGCGCAAGTTGGGGGCGCAAGAACCCATCAAGTTAGTCACCAACGAAGCAGAATCCGACACGTCCGACCGCACAGAACCCAAATTGAGCCGCGCGCCGCCTAATCGCGCGGGAAGTAACGGCGGTAAACGCCATGAATCAAGCGGATCGGAGCGAAACGACTCACCGTGATCAGCAGCTGCAGCTGGATGCACGCAGCATTGCTCCCGACAGCCAGAACCGAGGGATCGATCGATCAGGCCGCGCCGCGGGCCCGCTTCGCTCCGGGCAGCAGGAGAGGGGCAGTCCGCTCCGTCGCGATCTAGAGAGGCGGAGGGGGGAGGAAAACGCCGGGGCCGTGGGCGAGGCCGCGTTTGCCATCGGAAGGAGGAGTGGTTTCGAAAAGGCAAAGGGATCCCGGAGCAAAGTCTGGCAGAGCCGGCGGGCGGCTGGGATGGGTCCGGGATGCGGATCGTACGGCTGGGCGTGGAGGGACGGGCGGGGATGACGACGATGTGGATGGATGGGTCGCGGTCGTGCGGGAATGGAATGGGGAAAGGCTTCTCGTCGAGCACGTAAAGATTGGCGGGTGAGTGAGAAGCGGACTGATCGATCGAGATCGAGCTCATTTCCGCGAAAATCCGGGGGCGCGTAGGGCCTGTTTGGATGGAAGCGCGGGACTATTTCGCCTTCTGGTAAAAAAGCCGCTTTCGAGAGTTCGCCTCGGTAATTCGATGGAATCTGGCACCGCGCAAAGTTAGATGAGATGCGTTTGGTTGGAAGCGCGTGCCTTGGAAATCTAATAAAAGATATAATACCATGTATAAAACATTATTTTATGTAAATGAAGTGACCATCAACAATAAAAAAAAATAGTTTAGGACATGTTTGGTTGGTGCCTGGGTCAGAAAAAACTATTGTGAATATAAAGTATATACTTTTTTTATCTAGCAAACTTTTAAATTCAAAAACAACTTTAATATATTTTGTTGCAAGCATAATTGTTTCAGATGTTTGGATACAATGAACAGTGAAATAACCTTTTTTAGCGGTAACAGTAATCGTTTCTAAGAAACACTTTTATATAGTGCTTTGATGAAAATAATTTAATTATTAATAGTAGAAAACCATCACATCGTAGTTAATTGCACACCGGGCAAGCAAGCCGCGCTTGCGCCGTGCACTCAAATTTGGTCGCCTGGAGCCGGACCATCGTTGTTTCTCAATGTGCAAGCAAGTTCCGGGGTTGCATCCAAATGAGCTCCGTGCACCTTCCAGGCCACCTGCCGGCCAGGCAAAGGAAACCAGGTCGTCATCCAAACAAGCCCTGTAATGCGTGGTGCGGTCTTGTCTTATGTCTGCCCTCTGGCCTCTTCGTCTGGGTCTAGGGCTAACGTTACGGGAAGCAAATTCTCATAGACCTATCCTGGTCTTTCACTAATCTAAAAGACACTCTTCCTTCACAAAAAACGTTATCCTCTGGAGAAATGCAAGATCAGCTGGAACAATTCACGTGCCATGCAAGTTCTTGTCTGGTGAAAACACTGAGGACATGGTGGACTATTCTCAATTTGGAAATAACGAGATGCCGTTCATGTTTTTTGATAAAATGATGCCGTTCACGTTGAGGAGTGTTACAATGCTAGATGCATTTTCCATGGGAGTGGTAGAGCACCGCCTGACTTGTCAACAACGTACAAAATGATTTTTGAGCAAAAAAACATTACATGTCCATTACTTTTTTCCTCTAGTGTCATCTAGACCTATTACCTTTCAAAATGCAGTTGTTGGGTTCATTATTTTTGTTTAGGGTTCACTGGGGGGTCCAAAACTATCAAGAAGCAGGTTGACAACATGCCCGGCCGCACCTACCCTTTTTATTTTTTTTTATAAAATTACTCACAATTTCATATGGAGACTTCAAAAACTTGAGAGAGGTCCAATTGATGCATCCGATGTAGAAAAATGCATTCTTTGGAACGCAACGGATGCGCAGCGATGGCGAGAGCACCGTGGTTGCGCCCGGCCGCGGTGTCCGGTGGGTTCCGACTCGCGGGCAAGTTGTGACCATTGGCTTGACGGACGCTGGCGTCGGTCGCGAGGCACTGGTGCATCCGATGCAACTTTAACCCGAGCGTGGAATTGAGTGATCGTTGGAGATAAACGGCCGACTTCGAATTTGGAGGCGTGTGGCTTCCATCCGGGGGCCCGATGCGCGGCAGCGGCGTCGATATAGCGTCCCCGGCAAAGCATTTCGCAGCTAACGGCTAGGTGAGCTCGTGCTCGCCTATTTAAGCGAAGTTGGCCGGCCATGGGTGCTCTCTCTTGGATATTTCCATTCTTGAGGCATCACTAAAGCTAAGCAACTCACTCCCACTCACTTGAGTCATCCCTTTGCTTGCTTGTGCACCCTTTGTGAGATTTAGGAGATATCTTAAAGCATCACTTACCTGTTTGCATCTAGTGACACTTGAAGATCATTGTGGCCAATGGATTTCTTGTTTCTCTTGGAGAATACCGCTCCTAACCGGCTTGATGATTGTTGGAGGCGTTGGCAAGAGAAGGGGATTGCTCTTGGCCACATCCCGGTGATTGTAAGGGTTTGTGAGCTTCCCCGTCGGAGTGACAATTGCTACTCTAATAAATTGTTCATGTCATTAAGTTACCTCACTTGTGATTAGTGTCTTGCAGTTCCTTTTGCAGGGACTTGGGCTTGCGGGCCTTACCGAAGAACCATCGAGGTGTTGGTCGATACAACCGGAGATTAGCTTGTCAGTGCACAAGTGAACTCCACATGAACAAATCATCGTGTCATCCATTCTTGGTGATTGGATTTATTGTGATTGATTAATTTCATCTCGTTGATTGGATCATTGCCTCTACGCGTCGGCATAACAAGCTCAAGCCTCTAGTTGAGTAGAGTAGTTTAGTGATATATATTGTTTCTTGTGTAGCCTAGTTGCTTGTTGATATTTGTGTAGATATCTAGTTGAGTAGAGTAGCTTAGTGATATATAGCTTGCTCATTTAGTTGGTAATTTAGCAACATAACCATTGTGTGTCATAGAGATCACAACAACTAGAATTGTGTAAATAGATGGCTTGCTAACCATTAGAGCTAGAGCAATCTAGTGTATTTGTATATTTTTTTTTTATAGGCTATTCACCCCTATAGCCATATTAGGACCTTAGTGCCCATGGAAAAAATTTTGGGTGCACCTCGAGTGCACCATGCCTGCCTCTTGTGCACCCTCACCCCGATGCATACCACGTGTCACAAAGAAAACATCCAACATCTGTATGAGCTACATGCATCCATTTTTGTTGGTTACATGCATGCATGCATCTTCTATCTAGTTGCATAATTTTTAGGTGATGTCTTGCACTACCCTCAGATCCATAAAAGTGGCCACATGGCATGCATCGAGGTGTGGGTGCACAGTAGGCATGGTGCACCGGGGGTGCACCCAATTTTCTTCCCATCTACCACGTGTTGCTGGTGATCCCCTAAGGAGGTTGCATGTGTTTCTAATTAGAATATTTCCTACAACCAATCATTCCACTCCTATAAATAGAATGGGAGGCCTCCCGAGACACAAGAAGGAAGTCATAGTTTCGATGGTAGGTTTTAGTGGCATTTTTATGTTCAATTTTCAGTGAGATAAGAATAATTGCTTAAGAATTTGATGCTTGACCTTTTAAATTTAGCTTTTTTTTTAATATCTCTATAACATAAAAAGAAATGAAACATGGACAGGTAAAAACTTTTTCTGTCCGATGCGCTCTGCTGTGATGCGATACCGCCCGTCGCTCCTCTCCTCCTCCCTACGTAAAAACAAGAACTAGAAGCTTAATTAAGTGGAATACCTTCAATTCTATATTTAGCTTGCAATTCTCAGCTTCTCATGGCAAGCTGACCATTTTGCCATGTTGCCATTAAACATGCATGTCACTAAATTTAGCTTCATCGTCTTATTCTAGATTCTTATATATATCCTGGGCAATCTACCATCTCTGTTTGCAGCCCTTCGTTTTGTTGGGTTTGGAATCTCGATTCCACGGGGAGAAAGTCACAATGAGGCCTCTTGGCTTCCCCGACTCTCCTGGCCATTTTTTCTCTATCGATCTTCATCTTTGTTCATCCTCACGCCTCCTCGCCCGAGCGTCTGCGGCGGCTCCAAACGGCCAACGCCTTCTCGCCGAGCATCAAGCGGCGGCACCAAATGGCGAGCAGCGGAAGAAGCGCCGATTCCTCGGCCGGGTTGTTGGGAGCACATCCCGGTGAGCATGCCGGTCAATGTTCCGGCATTTACGGCAACCTCCCACCGGAGGTGGTGGTAAGCTCCCGGGCAACATCCCACCGGACGTCTTTGGCCAATATCCCGCCGGAGACACCGGCCAACATTGAGGCGTCGCGGGGGCAGCCGCAAGACGGCGAGGTCGTAGCCACCCTCCCGGCGGTGCGGGGCCGCCTGCCGGCGAACGTGCCGCTGAGTCTTTGGCTAAGATCCCGGAGGTGCAACACCATCCGCCGGCGACCATAACGCTGAGATGCTTGCCGGCGTCGCCGCCATGCAGCAGCGAGAATGCTGGCTTCGCTGGGCGTCGGTCACGGCGGCGGCTCTCTCCGTGACATCCCGCAGATCCCCAAGATGCACGACTTCTCCGGGCTGGCTAACATCTCATTCCGCCCGATGCCGTCGGGGCCCAAGATGCCGCAACTGCCGCCCAACTTGTCGCTGTTTTGGGTACGATGTCCCCATCCCCAAGTTCATCAGCAAGATGGTCGGCAAAGCAAAGGCGGTGGTGACGGCGGCGGCGGCGGGCAAAACCGACGCTAATCTTTGTTTTGATGTCAGTGGCATCTAGTCTGTCAATTACACATTAACTGAAGTTTCGCGCCATGCTTTTGAGTTCTAATCTGATCATTTTGTGAATGCTTTGGTTTGGGTGATGACTGGCAGGAAATGTGTAATCTGATGGAATATGTTCTTGTCATGTGTATATATCTTTGCTCATTTGCTAAACACCTAGATTTTGAAAAGCATTGCAAATTTGCCACTCCTTGCAATGCATTATTATGGAGTCATTAAGATTTAATTTGGATTTGTAAAGTTGATAATCGTTTGTTATTCAAACTTCGTCCTACTCCAACAATTATAGATTCTGGGAGATAAAAAAAAGAGTGAATTACACTGGGGTCTATGAACTATTTCTCGTTTGTATCATCTAGGCCCCCAAACTATGAAATGGCACCTCTAGGTCCCAAAACTATTCTAGCTTTGTGTCATCTAGGTATCTAAACTATTCAAGTCGTGTCATCTAGGTCCTCAAATTATGAAAGTGCACCTCTAGGTCCCCAAACTATTCAGGTTGTATCATTTAGGTCCTCAAACTATTCCAACAGTATCATCTAGGTCCCCAAACTATTGTCGGGAACATATGAAAAATGAGTGGCACACGCGTTCCTGCCCTTTACGCGCCGTTCCTCGCGCTTTCTTTTTTCACCCAAAAAAACCTACCCGCCAGCATGTACCCATCATACATTCGTACTCCCTGGGCGAGACGGCCGTAGGAAATCCAGACCCCAGATCCGTAGCCTCCACTCTCCTCTCTTGTAACTATGTGAGTGAGATCGATCGAGCTCTAAGCTAATCGCCCCTATCTAGGTATCAAATCCAGACGACATCGATCATGACTACGTGATGATCGCAATTAGGGCTTACCATGCTTCACTGATTCTTGTAAACTCTGCACTTTCTTTTTCTTCCTTTTTTTTTCTGATGTACTAGCAACCAGGCTCATAATAAAATGGTTCTCTTTCTTATGCTCTGCTGGGGAGCTCAGTTGGTGGCGGTTGGGAGGCCACCGGTCAAGTCCTCTCGGACGCGTGATTTCCCCACAAAAACCGCCCCCCGTGTGCCAAAGTATGGTGTGAAGCGCACCCTTCAGATCATTCCAGATGTCGGGGGGGGGTTCGAGGGGTTTTCAGGGATCGGTGAGCAAAGATCTTCTTAAAAGAAATTAGGGACATCGTGCTCAAGTCCTGGTTTTTTCTTTATGCTCTGCTATTGGGCTGCACAATCATGAACCGTAGTTACAAAAGGGGCGCATCATTCAGATGCCTTGAAAGCAAAGTCATCTGTTCATTGCACCGGTACTCCCTCGAAGACATGGCCATTCTCTCGTCACACTGCCTCTGCTCCTCTGCAGTCTGCGGACTCAGCCTTGCCGTTCTACCGCATAATATTAGCCTTGTCTGCTGTCATTGGTAATTCGATTGATGCACTACATGCAGTTGCAGCACCTCATTGCCCTCGTAGCCATAGGTCTCCGGTATCGTCGTCACCTCACTACCAGACACCTACATTACATGCCGATCTCTCGTACACACACTATCAGAGGCTGCGAGGCCGTCGTAGTACGCTTCCACTCAGCTTTCCCTGCACATGAGCGGCGCAGAAAGCTCGCCGGGCCGGCCGGCCGTTGCCAACAAACTTCCATCGTGGGCCGCTGGCGGAGAATCACAGAAAAGTAGCCGGAAACTCGAGTGCGGATGCGGACAGTGTCACCCACCCACCTCCATCCATTTCGCTTCCACCACCACCTGTGCCCGTCAGCCAAGCCCCCCGTGTGCATGCGTGCGCGCCATTCCCCAGACCCCTGATCACCCCCGCACGATCACGATCATTTCCCCGCCCTGTCTCCTCCCGGTCCCGGCAAGTCCACGCCACATGGCCGACGTCGCCTCCAGTTCCACCATGCCTCCGCACGACGACGGCGCCCGCGTCCCGCCGCCCCGGCCCAGCCGCAGCCGGGGCCACCAGCCGTCCTTCTCAGCCGCACTCCTCGACGCCATCTACCACTCCTTAGAGGCCAACGGCGACGCCGAGGCGCGCTCATCCACGGAGGCGCGCCGGACCCGGACGCCGGCATCGTCGTCGTCGTCCCCGGCGCGGCGGACGACGACGCTTCCGAGCCGACGTCGCGCGACGCCCGAGCAGTCGCCGTCCCGTTCCTCGGTCCGGTCACCGCGGGTGCAGAGGACGCCGCGGCCGTGCCGCGTCCGGCCGGACCCGCAGCCCAACTCGAACAGCTCCCTCCTCCTGCCGCCTCCGCTCCGTCCGACACACCCGCATGAGTCGTCGACCGGTGACCGCCGCGTTGCGGACGATGTGGAGAAGACGAGGAGCAGGAGGAAGAGCAAGAGGACGACGGCGAAGGCTGCGCCGTTCGCATGCCTCCTGAACGCTCTGCTGTGCAACAGGAGGCCGGCCAGAGCCAGGTCGGCCGACCATACGCCGCGCGCAACGGCCGCGGCTGCGGCGGCGCCGGAGCCGGCGTCGGCGAGGTCGATCCTCTCGTCGCGCGCTTCCCTGAGGGGTCCGCGGCGACGGGAGGGATCCTGACTCCGGCGAGGCGGGCGGTGCGGTTCTCGCCAGTGGCGACGGTGGTGGGCGACGAGCACGGCCATGGAGTGGTCGGGACGACGCCAACGGGGCTGCGGGACGCGGAGGCGGAGATTGCGCGGGCGAAGGAGTCCGCGGCGGAGGCGGAGAGGAAGGTGGAGGAGCTGCTGCGCGCGCTCGGCGTGGCGGACGAGCGGGAGAGGGCCAAGGAGAGCAGCGAGTCCAGCTCTGACCTGTTCGAGCTCGAGAGCCTGCCCGCGTTCCATGAAAGAGACACCGAGATGCCGCGTTCCAGTTCCAGAACCGCCGCCGGCGACCTCGCCGGGCTGATGCTGGCACGGCCGCGGCCACGCGTAGCTGTGTAACGATGATTTGTATGATCAAACAACTACCTGTGTCGGTGTTTTGTATGATCAAAGAGACAAGTTATGCCCTCTTTTTACACTTTTGGGCCTTTGTGATGCTTTTTAGCTCTCATAGAGAACTACTAGGTACAATGGGAATGGCTGCTGCTGCAGACTTGCAGTGTTTGCAAGACAACAATAGTTGATATGCAAACTCATGCTAGTTCGGTTGTTCGGTTGTGAAGAAATTCGGTTTTTTTTCTGATTCCTCACTTCTATGGATGATTCGGATGTTATTTCATTACGAAAAAGAAGTTAATAATTAGATTGTTATTGTTACAAAACTTAGCTAGACAGTCACATAGATCGCCCCCGAAGAAGCCCATGAACACTTGAAAAATAGTCGAAGCTATCCTTTTTGCTGGATGTGCATACCGCACACAAATGTAACACAACAACTTGGGCTGGGCAAGGTGTGCTTTCAAGGAGCACTAGTCGAAGCTAAGTTGAGTAGAGGTGAAGCTCTAAGACGAGCTAGGAATCTGGGATACAACGCGCAGGTTGTTAAGCTCGCAGGAACAATAATAGAGCCAAGTATTTGGAAGCTACGCCAATGGTTAGTGTTCTACGCGGCTCTAGGCTTTTTTTATACTAAATGGTTTCATTCTCTTTCCTCCTCCTCCTCACTACAGTGGTTTGGGACTTTGCTTACCTATGGCATCCGCAGATTGGTTGGGCCTAGTGGGAAGGTCTCATCTCTCTGGGCAGGAATCTCCCAGACAAAGAAAAACACGGACGCTGCTTCTATGTGCCCATTATTGTTGTTCTAATTGGTCGGCACTTGACTAAAACCGATCACCGAACAAGCGTTTCAATCTAGAAGATCCCCAGCCCAGACCGAAAATAGGGGTAGGCACTTAAAAAAAAAAACCAATATTTCAGGAAAAAGTCCACATTCCCTCCCCAACTATCGGGAAGTTAACTTTTCCTCCCTCAACTCCAAAACCAGGACAAAATAGTTGCCTCCCTCAAATTTTCAAACCATGCATTTTTTTCCTCCCTTCACACGGTTTTGATTATTTTTTGTTTTTCTAAGATTAGGTTTGGTATATAACCGTGGTTTGCTACAGTACCATCATAATTTTATTCCATTTTTTTTTTTTAAAAAAAGGGCTACGTTGAATCTTTGAAAAAACATAGTAAATCATAGAAAAATCATAAAATAAAAATCCGGTTTTGTTAGACTCCACATGAATAGATTTTCGTTTTAAAGTGAATATATAATATGATATGCTTTAGTACAAAGTTTTTGCTATACCTAAAAAGTTTTGTAATTAGATTTTTCATTTACAAAACGTGAATCTTTGAAAAATCATAGAAAATTATAAAAAATCATAAAATAGAAAATCTAAGTTTTTGTTAGACTCCACATGAGTAGATCTACAACAATTTGAATATTTAATATGATATGCTTTTAGTACAAAAGTTCTACTACGGTGAATATATAATTAATTAAAATAGGAATCGGATACAATTCGAGGCTGTTCTATAATTATTTTGTTGAACAAAAAGTATACCATATTATATGTTCACTGTTGTGATCTAGAGCACAGTGGAGCCTAACCAAAATTAGATTTTCTATTTTTTAATTTTAGCGTGATTTACTATGATTTTTAAAGATTCACTGAACCGATTTTTTTAGAAAAAGGAAAAGGCAAAGGTGATGGTACTGTAGCAAACCATGCTCCCAGGAGACCAAACCCGCGGTTGCTGCCTAGCAAACCGCCGTCAAAAACGGCCCTCGAGGGAGGAAAAATGCATGGTTTGAAAAGCATGGGGCGGAGACGATTTTGAATTTTGACGTGCAGCAGCAGCAAAAAATGAACTTTCCGCCTGTCTGGTTCAGTGCTGAATATACCGTGGGACGTTTTTCTTTAGAATGCTGAAAGCCGTGCCCAGATAGGGTAGGCCTCGCAGTGAACCGATTTCGGCAACTTGCGGCCATGTGCCGTATCTTGTGGGGTGGCCCAACTGCTCCTCCACAAGAGATTATTCATATTCACCACTTGGTTTACAGGCTATTTGTACAGGCAAGTACTCATCCACTGAGGTTCAGCATATGCACAGACGACCACTTTTTTTTTTCAGAAGTGGCGATGAGCTGAACTTCTGGTATTTTTGCGCCTTTTTTCCCGGCCAGTGAATCCTGACTCAAGAAAACAAACATTGGAACAAGGTGGACAGCCGAAGCTTTGCATCGATCCAAGGTAAGGTACAAACATTCCTGATACTGATAGGCCAGCTAGTACTGATGCCCCTGCACTTGTTGCATTGGAAACTGGAGCAGCAGCTTTCATGGCTACTGTACCCAGTCCAGTGCTGACTATTCTTCCATGGAGAAAGGCAGCAGATCTCATTGCCATTGGAGTGGACTGTATCATGAAAGCTAACGGCGGAGGCAACCTTTGGCAGAAATAGCAAGCGCTGGGGAGAATTATGCATTATGCTGCTACTTTGGGAACCCCACGCATGAATGAATGGAGACCCCTCAAAGCGGCATGCTCATGCTCTGCAGATGCACGAGGCCGGAGGGCTTTCTTTAATGTCTCTTTGGTGCTCCGGTGGCCCGGAGAAGGTGCCCGATTCGGCATTGTAAAATGTAAGTTGCACGGAGCTATCCATTACGGCTGGACAAGTTGCAGTTTTTTTTTTGTATCTAAAGCGGGCTGTGTGCACGAGCTCCGGAGCTCGCGCTCTTTCGTAGCCTGCTGCTGCTGCTATTACTAGTAAACCTGAGATTCTGTGTGTGCTATATACAGGTTGTGGTGCTTCTGCTTTGGGTACTAGTAGGCGGTACGTAGTAAAGTTCGGGCACTGCGAGGGGAACAAGAGGATCCTTTTGGTATTTTTGCATGGCTGCCGCGCATGGGTGGTGTTATTGAGGCGCCCCGACAATGACTCTGTTTCCGTGAAACCGGCCGCCAGTCTCAATAGAGAGTTTCACCTTCCGGTTTTCAAGATGTGAAACTTTAGCATGAAATAGGCGTCTCCTTCAATGCACGGTTTCATTGCACAATTTCATAGGCTCACGGGTCCCACAACCTCTCTCTTATTGCATGGTTTAATTGCATAGTTCCATAGTGAAAATATTTCTATCTCAATGGGGGTTTCACACTGTTTCCATGAGATGAAAAGTGTGCCCAAAGGTTTCACCATGGTGAAACTTTCATCTCTCTCTCGAGTTTCATCCAAAAAGTGAAGTTTTTTGATGTGGCGCCTATATTTAATGTGCATGAAACTATGAAACCCCCATTGAGACTGGCCTAAGCCTCAGAGAAACTAACCGTGTGTTGGGTTGTGGGTTGGGTGGATTGGGTTGGATCCAACCTAGTTTTTTGGGTTAGGTTGGACCCATGTCGTGTTTGGCAGGCGAAAGTCAACCCATCCCATATTTGGTTGAAGGAATTGAGAATGTGGGTTGGATGGCAACATAACAGCGTTAGTCACTTTTCACGGGAACCTTGGATTTTCTAGAATTCAATGAAGCCTTGATGTGTAAAAGCTTCTCTTTAGGGGGGAACCCTAGAAGTGAAACCAAATTAAATTTTAGCCCTTTTTCTTCTTCTTGTTTAGTAATTAGAAACTAAACCGCCGCGCCCCGCCAGCCCCGCCCGTCCAGCCTGCTTTTGCGGCCTCGCGCCGCCAAGCCACGCCGCCCAACCCTACGCCCGGCCACGTATCCATCCATGCCGCCGCGCTGCCGAGATCCACCGCGAGATTCAAATGGCGAGCGCGGGCTAACGCCCTCCGCGGGGGCAGGGGACGGGATTTTCCCGGCGTTCATGGCGCGGCAACCGCCGGTGGAAGGATGGGGATTAAGTGGGCGAGCCGCGTCTCCGTTCGCCTGCGGGTGAGTGGTGACGGAGAGGCTAACGTAAGCCACCCCGGTTGGAGCCGCTCTATTCGCGAGATTTGGAGGGACGAGTTGAACCCGCATCTAAGGGGGAATATTCTCGTGCGGAGCCAACCCAACCCTCCTCGCTCCATCCAAGCAGCTACGGAGCGGGTTCGCTTTGACTCGACTCATCCCGCTCTCCAACCAAACACACAGTAAGGGCCATAAGGCCACTTGTCGAGGCAGGCAAAGAAGACACTAAGGCCTGTTTGGTTAGAAGGACTAGGGACTAAAAATTAGTTTCTAGCCCTACGCAAGAGTTTATTGGACAAGAGACTAATAAACATGACTAAAAATTAGTCTTTGGTAATTTAGAAACTAGATGAGAATAAAATTTAGTTCCTAGTCTCTAAAGAAACTAAACAAGACCTAAGAATGACAATTTGGGCATATATGACTTGTCAAAAGATGAAGTCTGTTCCAGTTGTCCTACAGAGGAATAGCGTGTGAAAGTTATCAGTGGTCCTATAAACCTCCTTTAATTATTTTTTTTTTTTTTTTTCTCTCCATTATAAAAGTGGTCCTACTTCTTAGAGCTCTGTTTTTTTTATAAAAAAATCTGTTCCGACTTTAATTATGTGCAGTGCTACTAATTCATTCATTCATGGTGTCGGCAGATTTTGGTTATTGCCACTTGCCTTCTCTAGTAGGAGTATTATACAAGTCTTGACCGGCTAACTTATAAGCAATGTACGAATTTGTATATATACACCTATATCTATATATAGTATTCACTGAATTTATCCTTTTTCCCAACTAAATCGATCAGATTCAGTATGAAGAGCTATTTTTCAATGTTCTGTTCTGAGCAATCTCTCCCACTACTACCGAATCTCTACCACGCAGAAAATGTTCCTGACACATACCATTTTAGCCTTTTCTTTTGCGAAGAAACAGACACATACTATATATATATCTACTTACATAAGATAACACACTAATCAAATTTCACACTGTCATCGCCGAGAGTCTGTGCGGTTCCAGAAGCCGTACTCCATTCCAGGATATTTATTACACGTTGCTATACTCCATTTCAGGATAGATTTCATCCATTCATCCATTCACGTTGCTATGGATGAATGGATGAACCCACGAATAAAAAGGTCATCTATTCTGAGACAGGGTGGTACGATAGTAACCCACGAATAAACTACTGCGACCTAGCCACCCATTCATCGAACCGGCCCCTCTGCACTGGAGTCTGGACCATTGGGTGCTCGATCGCCCCAACAAACTATAGGTGACCTCAGGGGATGGGCCCCACTGCCTGACGTCGCCAATTGGAAAATTTGGTGCTCATGATGTTTAGTACCATTCTTCTCTTTTTAATTATCTTGATGTGTCGTGCCAACCGTAGTCATTGCTATGGGTACATCAAGTTGAGATGCAGAGTTATCTCTCTCTTTTTTTCCCCAAAAAGTCTGCTTGGCCTAACAATACTTTTTTTTTTTTCTTCTCTATTTACTTGATCAATATATTAATTACCAATTCAACATGATTCTGATTAAACCATAAGCATGGCTACACACACTTTATTTGGCTACAAGTGATAATAGATTTATTATTTTGTTTTAGAAAAAAAAATACGTGGATGCAAGGAAATCATGTGGAGTGTTTTTTTTCTTAGGCAACTATGATTATAACAATATTCGCATGGCAAAGAACAAGAAAATAAAGTAGATTATGAGGATTGTGTTCTTCAAGAAAAAAGTATACCAAACTTTAAAAGTTGCCGTGCCATAATCATATTATGCGCACCACTGCATTGTCATTTTATAATTCTCACTGAGATTAAATAATTGTTATTGTTACAATCCATCTAGTGCAGGCAAAAACTACCTTTTTTTTACCTAATCTATTGTATCAATATCAATTGGTCCCCTCTTTGTCTATTACTAAAACACACAACACTCAAGACAACAAACACAGATCTTGGAAACAAGCACAATCTGTCATCTTACAAAAGATATATGGTCTCTCTATATTTTTGCCCTTAGAATAAATTGTTTTCTAATTAATAGAGTACTCCCACTATTTAAAATTACAAGGCGTTTCAACTTTCTAGATTCATTGCTTTTTACTATGCATCTCGACATAGTGTATATATAGATGCATAATAAAAAATACATGTATTTAAAAAATAGAATATCTTATAATTTGAAAGGAAGGAGACATTATTTAAATCATAAGATGCCCTGACATCTTTGATGTTTTCCACAACCCATCTTATAATTTTACTTTTTTTTTTTTGTTTTAGATGGTATAAGAATACTATTGCAGTGTTTATATTAGAGTGATTGTAAAGTATATGCATTCTATTCTCAAAGAAAAATATGCCAAAGTTTAAAAGTCATCATTGTTCCTAATGCATTATGTACATAAGGTTCGCCATTACCAATTTACTACTCTTTCCAAGAATAAGTGACTGTAACTATAATTCGTGGTTAGAACACGCGAGGTTGGTCATAATAATACATAGCCTGTCTGTATGATTAGTTCCACAGGTTTGTCAATTAATACTTGATGTATATAGAATCTACGAATTGTTTTTCCCTCCTAGTAGAACCAACCACCCTTAAAAAACAGTTTACATCTTCTTTTGTTCCTGACATAATCCTAGAAGCCGTGATAATAATACAACAAAGCCACCGGGGAACAAAACCACCGGCATCTTCTTCTTGCTACTCTGCTAGTTTTTCTCCCTGCCCCCACCTGCCATAGCAAAAAGTGTCACACCAGATGTAGACATACAAATTTGCAATAGAATAGAGCGCAGTGGGGGCTCCTTGGAACAAGATTGGAGGATAAAAGAACATCGCAAGCGGAGTGATGCCGCCGAGGGGGCCAGACCAGAGGAAGAGACGACAGGGGGTGGCAAGGCGCCGAGAGCAGCCTTTGCTTGGCGGACGCAACGAGGGAGGCGCGTAGGAGCCATGCTTCTCCCCCCTTCGTCTTCCTCTCCCGCTTCCAAAGGTTTCCATCTCTCTCCCCGCCAGACGACTAGTGTCCCTGTTGCTGCGTGCGTGGGTCCGCCATGTACGCATCCCTGGATTGCTCTGGTATACTGCAGCCATGCTTTCTTGGAGCGTGTTTCTTTCCCCGCATGCGTTCTTGGTCTCCGAAATAGCGGATGAGATGTTTCTGTATTTGTTAAAGGTCGTGGAATCTTTTAAGATCTTGGCTGTGTTCTTTGCAGTTATAAGCATCTTCTTTGGATGTGGGGTTATGTATGTGTGCTATCGATCGGATTTTTCTACATGTCCCTTGGGTACACTGGTTGACTAGTCTTCGTGGATTTAGGGCGCTGCTATTGGATGCCTTCATTTAGAACTACGCTGGACGGAGGATATCTAATATGATGGTGCTTAAACTCGATGGCAGAAATGGCGTTCCCTTCTTGCCTTCCTTGCCATGGACTGGTAGATTGGAGACTTGGGTTGCCATTCACTAGTCTTGGTACTCCTGCATCATCTGTGTGCATGTTCTTGGGATCTGGGATCATATCATCGTATATACCGTTGTAGTTCTAGTTATTGCTTTGTAGCAATCATATTCTTGGATATATGCTTATATAGTGCCATTTGTTTCTTTCGGTACAGCATGTTCTGTGGATTATATTGATGTCATTCGTCAGTAATCTCTCCTGGCTTTCATCTTTAATTATCTTCCGTTTGCTCTTTTCCACTTACAGTACGTTGCTTCCTTTCCATATGTGTGTACATTTAGAAGGCTTCCTTGTGTACATGTTCTTACTTCTTAGGATAGGGAAGTTATGAACTATATATATATATATAGTAATCTCTTGAAGTTTCGATTTGCTATTTGTTACCTAAAAGACACATGAGATCAGGCCTGCCCAGGTGGACCTAGCAAACTTAAATTAGTAATTCAGATATCAGAATGTATTCCTATTATCCAGTTTATGAGTGTGCATTATAGGAAGAAGATCAACCAAGTATTATTTTTCCTATATATATGCTTTAGAAAATTTTGGTGATGGATCAAAGAGTATTTTTTGTAAAATTCCTCGCAAAAAAAGGTTTTCTTTTGTTAAATAATGGAGTATCTCAGTCCCATAGACATAAGGAAGCCCAACTTGCTCATGTTTCTTGAGCAACAACGCACAATTAACTTGGATCTTGGTGTTATATAGTATTTTTTCAAGGCAACTCTTAATATTAAATAGTATTTTTCAAGATCCAAATTCATGGCAAGGCAACTCTTAATATTCATATAAAGACATTGTGGGACAAAACTAAATGAGCTGATAACACACTTCACAGAATGATATATACTTTTTTTCCCACTAGGAGTAACCATTTTCTTCCTCTTGCTTTCTGTAGGGAAAAGCTTTCCAAAATAGGTACATGTTGTGAGTCTACATAGTAACACCACACTAGGTAGAAATAAAATGACAATAACAAGAGACTAGTCTAGACCTTTACTCCGTCAGTATAAGAAACATCTAAGGAAGAAGTACTATATATTCAGAGGATGTTGTTACTTATCTTCAGTTTAGGATCCTTTGCAAATTCAAATTCATTTTAGGTAACTTAACGCAGCAAAACAATGCTTTCATTTCTTTTTATCAGGTATCTCCTTCGGAAAAACAGCTAATGATCATACGAGATCAACTTTGAGTTTTGATAACAAGCAACCTCCATTTGCAAGTCAAAACATTGACTACGGTCAAACAATAGTAAGACTTATTATGGTGATCTTTAGCTTTACTTTTTTTTTTTCCAATACTGATAAATTTAAAGTCACCTTCCTATAGTTTATTTTTTTTAAGAGTTCATTTCTTTACATATTTTTTGGATCTGATTTTCTGCCTATACTCAGGCTTGCATTTCATACCCGTACAATCATTCTGGCTCAGGAGGTGTTTGGGCAGCCTATGAGTCAGGAAGCACCTCTGCCACTGTGGTATGCCCTTATTATACACTAATTTGTTGTACTAAAATCTCTCAAGGCCTGTCGAACTTCAGTGCTGATGTCTCTTAGTTTTAAGTTCATTAATTATGAAGTATTATGTTATTTATCTGAATCGCTCATCAGCCTACCATGATTTAACATAGAATCTTAAACTAGACATCTGATCTGTTTTCCATTTCAAGCAGTCATTTTTTGGACGGATCCTTAATTAGATCCTTGCATTAGCATGCATAAGCTATTAATTCAACATATTCCGTTCTTGTAGCATTTTTCAGTGCCTTTTTATTTGAGAACATTGTGCCATCATACTGACAGGTATGATCATAACCATAAAGGAAACTATGTGGCTACAAGTTATAAGATGGCTGCAGCTGCTTGCATTCTTCCATTATGAATAATATTGAAGGTTTTTTTTTTTTTTAGAAAAGGAATAATATTGAAGGCTAGGCTCGTAGAATTCAATTTTTTGTCTACTTGCAACTTTGACACTGATTTTGCAATTTTCCTTATGCAAATATACACTGTTTCATAAATTATTCTACTATTTAGAACTGAGAAAAAGGACCAGTATCCATCGGTTCCCTGGCTGGTTATATCAACAAAACATTGGCAGAGGGTGCAGGGTGGGTTGGGATGAGGTGTGTGTAATAACTTGTGTCAGAATTGTTGCTTTCAGTCCATGCACTTTCCTTAACAATGACTCTACAGGCACCAGCGAGCTGGCAACTCCAAGATAGTTGCTGCTGCTTGCACCTGTCTAAATTGACCTGTACTACAAAAATTGTTCTCTAGGTTTCCATTACATGCCAGTGTTCATCCACATATATATCTTGAGGCATCCGTCCATCATACACACACCTTGTTTATCAAATTTTTCATTATAAAAAATACGTACTACTTTTGTGGCTTTTGTCTGATCAGTTATATTTAAAGCAGTTCCGTTCCCAAGTTTCTGGTGGGGGTACATCCGCAAGAATTCCCTTACCTTTGGATTTAGCAGAGAACGAACCCATATATGTGAATCCCAAACAATATCATGGGATACTTCGCAGAAGACAGTTACGTGCCAAGTTAGAGGCTCAGAACAAGCTAGCTAAAGCCCGAAAGGTCCGTGTTATTAGTCCCTTATTTACTTTGATCTTGCTGCCCCATCTCTCAACATGCAACCTTTCAGTACTCTGCTTGGTCTAATACTGGATACAATCTCCATGGCAGCCTTACCTTCATGAGTCTAGGCATCTTCATGCAATGAAGAGGGCACGAGGTTCCGGTGGACGATTCCTCAACACTAAGCAGCTCCAGCAGCAAGAGCAATCTCACACTGCCCCCACCAGGTCCACCACAAATGGCACAAGCTCCTCAGGCTCAACTCATCTACGGCTTGGTGGTGGCGCAGCCGTAGATCGATCTATGTTGGCACCCAAAACAATGGCCTCACAAGACAGTAGCAAGAAGGCTGTTTCTTCAGCTGTTGCCTTCACTGTGACTCCAACGCTGCTAAGGGATGACGCCTTCTTGCAGCACCCAAGCCATCATCTCAGTTTTTCTGGCAATTTCGGGCAGGCAAGCATGCAAACCGGGATGCATAATGGAAGTCAGCAATGGGTTCCAGTTATGAGATGACGGTTTGCAAACCATATATAGCTGGTGATCCAGAGTCCTCGTGTCCGATGTGGTCTCAGTCTCAGGCAATTCATCCTTGGCTTTAGTTTCTGGCTTGTTATTAGAAGGTACCAAATGTTTTTCACACTATTCGGCCATAGAGCCATAAACCTTGGTTTGATGGTTGACACTCTTACCCATATATTGTTGCAGTGGTGTGTGTGTGTTAGAATAAATCTTAGCTTTCTGGTTATAGTAGTACATTATGCTGTACAATTTGCCTTTATCCTGTACTGCCAATTATTGTGTAGTGGTCAGTTGTCCAGTTTATGTCTACGTGTTTGTCACAACATCTGCTTCACTCTGTGGTGGACTGGTAGAGTGGTCCGTCTTGCTATGATCATCCTAACTTTTAGGACTACAAACCAGAATGCAGTAAATTCAGACCATGGATACGGATCTATAATTTGCTTGTATGAACATCACAAATCAAACCTGAAATAATACTAGATTGCTTGCAATTTACCAAAGATGATAACATTTGCACTGAAAAATTTCAACCTTCTATTTTGAACAAAGAAGATCTTCTTTTTACCAAAGATGATAACATCACTGTTATGACTGGTAATCAGTACCAGCGCCGCGAGAAGAGGATTGGCTAGTTGGACAGCGGGAACGGGAGGGCGGCCACGCGACGTGAAGAACGGAGCTCAGTTATCAGATCCTAGAAGTTAGGATGATTATCTATTTGATTTATTCATTTCAAGTGTTAATTTGTATTTCCAAATACTTAGCGTAAGGTTGTTAGGATCAGGCCGGGTATAAGTACTCAAACATTTCCATCTATGAGAGTTAGCCAGAGATTGAGTTTATCTCTCTCGCTCCCTGGCGTACTGTTCACCGTCCAGCTATTGTCGTTCGTAAGTTTTCGGTGTCGAACACGGCGCCGCCACCTCGCCGTCGGGGACCTAAACCCCGGCCACCCATCTCCCATTCATACGCACTCCGAAACGTAATGAGCCACAACAATCACAAAAGTTTTTTTGTCAAAATAGTTTGTTGTCGGATAACAATAGCAGCATTTCGTACCATACATACACCAATTTGTCAAGTTTTTTCTAATATTATCTTTAGAACCGAGGGAGTCCCCATTTCCATTAACAAGTAACAGAAATACAAAGTTTAAAGTTTGCTATAATATAAGAACAGACCCATAGACTAGTAACAGTAACTTGCCACCTCTTTGGGCAAAACATCTTACCACCTACAGATACTGAAGCTAATGGAAGAAACAACTAACAAGACTCAACAAGACATTTAATGAGTTTGCGACATAAAGGCCAAATCCTGATAACTATTTCACAGAAGGTTTTTCTAACTATTTGAGCAGTTCACACGTTGTTCTCGACTAATCTGCATCCACTTGTCAAGTTGATTATATGGTGAATGTAATTTACACTTTTTTGAATCATGGAACATCAATTATTATTTTTTTTTGGGAAAGAGGGAGTACTACCTATGAAAACATGTATATGGATCATGATACATGTGTTGTTTTCTTATCTAGCTTAATCTGTCCTGTAAATCTCAAGACCCCTTTATATTGTGGATGGCGGGAGTAGCCAAAACTAGGATGTAATAAATAGATCATAGTTTTGTTTAGCAGCAATTAAAAGTATCTACTGCTTGACACTCAAAGGAAGAAAGTATCAATACTATGCCATAAGTACACTAACAAGATCCACAATTTGCTGGAACGTTTCAAGTTTTGCGGGAATCTCGAAACCGGTTATTACTCCAAGCCGATTTTTTAAATGAAATTAGTAAAGAAATTAATGATGTAAAATCTTGAATTTTCCACTATAAAACTACCCCACCTCAAACCATTAAAACAACCACATCCCACTAGCCATGAGAATGATGAGAACCTACCATGGAGCACTGCTCCTCGTCCTTGCTATGGTGATGGCGATGCTGTCAACAGGTAACGATCCATAAGCAGCAGCACACGACCATAGCGTCAGTTCATAGCAATACCTTAGTGATCTGATCTCCATTTCTCCCTGCAGGGATCTGCGCAGGCACAGCACCGGTGCCAGCGCCGGCATCGACGGCGAGCTTGGTGGGGTTCCCGACGCCTGTGCAGCGCAGGTGTGTGAAGATCTTGTCCGGCAGTAGCGACTGCGATCAAAAGGCGTGCGACAACGAATGCTTCATCAAGTTCAAAGGCGCTGGAGCGTGCGTCCATGGGAGCCTCCAAGTCTTGTGCTGGTGCAACTACCCCTGCAAGTCGCCGCCGCCGGCCGAATGGTGACAGACTGACGACAGCAATAGCATGCATTTAACCTCTACAAGGCGGCTAGGATTGCCGAGCTCTTGGGGCATCCACGGTAGTAAAATTAATTTTCACCGTCTGATCTTGGGTTTAACGTCTAGATTTGGTTATTTCTACTGTTACCAACCGAATATATACTGTCCCCTTGTCTCATCGTGCAATAGAAAAAAAATTCTCTCGGCCTCTCCGCCTCTCTCGACGCCGGCGCCTCCGCGCTTCCTGCGCCCGGCCCCGCTTCCCCCCCCTCCGCTTCCTCTCTCCTTCTCCCCCTCCCTCCCCCCTCCCTCCCTCCTCGGGCGGCCATTGCGATTTCGGCGCGGCGTGAGCGCGTCGTGCGGACGCTGCTACAGTGTCCGCCCGGTCTTCGTCGTCCCGGCCAGGGCATGGCGGCAGTGGCGCCGCCGGTGCCGGCCCGGCGCAGCACCCTCCCCACGGCGCGCTGTTCGGCTGCTCCGTTCTTCATCGCGGCATGCGACCTAGGTTTGGTCTCTTCCCTTTCTCTCCCTCCCTCTTATGTCTCCCTACGGGATGCCTCTCCCGAGGCTCGCGGAGGCTCGCTCCCCTTCCCGTTGATGCGATCTATCTGCCGGATGAATTGTTTGCCTATCTGCCGGGCCGAAACCCTAGATGCCTGTCCTCATCTTTTCGACACAATTTTAACTACTATAATTGGGCTAGCATTGGCCAGCTCTGGGGGCATCCATGGTAGCAAAATTGATTTTGACCGTCCGATTTCATACATGTTCGGCCAGATTTGATATGTGACTTGGTCGGATTTATGCCCATGATGAATTTGTTGGATGCTTATCAGCCAATGATCAATATTTTGTGAGAGATTTGGCATTTTCCAACTATCTTGATCGGATGGCGATTGACGTATTTCGAGGCCTCTAAAATTTGTGAAGGTTTCTTTATTCTTATGCCCATGATGAAATAATATCGGTGATGATCGGTATCTTGTGAGAGACTTGGCATTTTCTAGCTATTTTGATGCCTTGATACTCCAAGATCATGATCAAATGACGATTGACTTATTTCTGAGACATCTAAAATTTATTAAGGTTATGATAAAATAATATCAGCTGATGATCAGTATCTTGTGAGAGACTTGGCATTTTCCAACTATTTTGATGCCTTGATACTCAGGGATCATGATCAAATGGCGATTGACTTATTTCTAAAGCTAGATTAATTTGAGGGCATAGGGTGGTGCTGTGATGAATACACAGTATAAATGTCTAATAATAATTCATGCGGGGATCGTGGGCCACCATTCCACAATTGACACCTCTTTCTTTCTACACATGCATAACTGAAGCATCTATTGTCTTCATAACCGAGGCAGTGATCGTGAGCAAGGTTGATTTTATTTTGTACACCTCTTCCTGCCTCTTCCATGATAGCCAAGGCAGTGGTCAATTTGTTACTTTGATTTTTGTGTCTTTTTGTACCTATTCTATTTTATGTGCTTCGAGGCCTTTCGCTTATTTTGTGCCATCTCGAGGCAATGGTCATAGTAACGGTCCGGTGATCCTGCTCCATTACTCTCGAAGGAAATGGTGCACTGTTAATGTACAGCTTCTGATGGGGTCTCCCTTTGCCTTATCTGGTCATTCCCTTTGGTTTTCCACTTACTTGCTTATGATCACGATGCGTGATGTTAATAGCGCATTATTATGATTCTAGGCTTCTGATCATTGCTTCGAAGTCAAATTATGTGCTGTTGGTTCTGAGCACATGCCCTATTCCCAAAGATTACACTATTAAACACTTTGCTTGGCTGCGACCAATATTGGTTCTCCATTTTATTTGACTTCGAGTACTATTATGTGCACTTTGCTATTCTTACATGCAACAATGATCCAAAGACATAACAAAGGTAATTGTTTTCTCGCTTTCCAAGTTCATGTCATCGTAGTTTTTTTTCCCAATGCGGCCTAATAAAAAGTGGGCTGCAATTGTGTACATTTGCTTCTAAGGAAAAGGTAGACTATTGGTCATAATACCCCTTGCTGCTGTTCTTTTTTAGTTGAATAGAATTTCTCTAATACTCTCTCCACTATTTAGGTCACTCTGCCTTTTCTAGGTACATGGCTTCTACTATGCATCTAGACAATATATGTAGGTGCATAGCAAAATCCATATATCTAGAAAAGCTAAACGACTTACATTTTGGAATGAAGGGAATAAAATAAAATTTTAGTATCTTCTATCAATTGTAGTATAAATATCGACTTGCTCTTTTTATTCACGATTCTTGCATATCATAAATTAGTTGGGCCCATACCACGAGAAATTGGAAGGTCAAATCAGTTGCAAAGTTTGTAAGTATGTTATATGGCATTTCTTAACCCCTTTTCTTATTGGTATTCCCCTCATATCGTTTGTTGGTACAACTAAAATGTGTCTTTTTTTTACCATAGGTCACTGTAGGAGAGCAGCTTGTATGGTTCACTCCTTCCTGACCTGGGGAATTGACCTACAGCTGTAAGTGCCACTGATTCTTCTCTTTGTAGTTCACCCAGCACATATTACTTTTAGGTGCTTCATATGACTTCTTTTTTTAGCACTGCTGATTACAGCTTTTGGTTGCTCTTGGTTGCTTCGGGAAGGAATACCCGGTGTGCTCAATGCCACAGTTTTATTGTCATGGTGCTCTTTAGGTAAGATTAGCCAGCCTTATGTTCAGCCTCTACATTGTTCCAGTTAATCAGTCACCACATGTCAAAATCTTGCTGCATCTTTAAACTTCAGGCATGTATGAAGCTTGTTATGGATTCAGTGCTACACATATCTGCGGACTACAAAACATACTAAGTCTTATCCACTGCATTTTAAAATCTGCGACCTTATATGATATTGACAGTTTACTCAGTTTTTTTAGAAGACCTATATAGACATCTACTTGAAATATGTTGGGTGGGTTCTACTACTTTATTAGGGGATTTTCAAAGTTGCCTCTTCCTCCTGTGCTTGATTTAATTTAAATTTCAACTTGGCCTAAGTGCGAGCTTTATATTTTAACTCCAAATTTAACTCAATTTTCGTGCACATCATAGGTCGTTATCTCGGTTTTCTTGCATTGCTATGCGGTGTTTCTGAGAATAGATCTTCACGGGGAATGTTTTCTTCCTGTAGGGTCCCTTTTCGGGTGAGTGTTGGTTCAAAAAGGTGACCCGACCAAGATATATATGCATGAATTTTCCCTGTTTCATAGATGACCAATGCTTAAACGCAGTAGCCACGTTAGTTCTACAAGAATCATGCTTAACCTCTGCCCCCTTTTTGAAGTATCTCGCACATTTCCATTTGTTGCTCCAACAGTGCTGATATGGCCCTGGCTTTTTTTCCTTTTCAAAAGAACAGTAGGGGAGGCCCCGACTGAAATAATATTAAGATTAGGAAGGTCTATGCTCCAAAATGCAAATGTTTGACTTGAGAGTTCACTCACATTGTATCCTCTTTTTTTCCAACATTCATGCAGATGTCTACAAGGAAGGGGAACACAGATGTCCATTATTTTGATGGAACATTTCAGGGGTTCTTATGCATACTTCAAAGACATTAGTCATTGGACTGTCTTAAGGTTATGCTTTATACTTCAATTGTTTTAAGAGTTTTTGTCTTTGTTACATCATTTGAAGGCTGCACATATGAAATAATTTTACACTTTATGGTAATCCATCTTAATCTTTTTTTTGAAATTAGAATAGATGTTATTATTCTGAAGATTCTAAGCACCTCTCTATCTTGATTATACACATAGTCATTCCTTACCCTTTTGTTTATTGGGGTTAAAAGTGACGAAATTTGAATTTGATACATTCTCTTTCCAAAATCTTATTCTAAATCATTTTCAAATTCTTGCTTGCTGTCGAATTAAGTTGGATTTAGTATATGTGCAGTGCAAAGGTATGCCAATCATTGGATTAAATACTAATTAGTGAATCCAAAAATTACATGGTTGTATATGGTTACGTGTGTCCCTTTTATTATCTTGTGAGTTAGATCAACTCAATGACTATGGTCACTAGATTTCCTCCTAGGTACATAATACCAGTTTATTGATTTGCTTATTATAGTCCCCACGAAAGGTTGGCGGCATCTTCTTTTTTTCACGGTGTTCTTTTTACAGACAACGAGCTAGAGCTCGGGTTGAAGGAACAAGAACACCAACAATCGATTGCAGAGCTAAAGCCATCTCCTCTGTAAATGTTGTGCTATCCACCTTTGATCCAACTACGTGCTTCCGAGTTTCTTATAGCTGAGTTAACTGATTCAACAATCGTTAATTTTGAACTAACATTAGGTTTCGACTAATTGAAACTGTGGCCTCACTTTGTTCTCTATTTTTTTGTAGGTCCTTGTGAGATGCTCTTTTTATTCCAGTAACTTGAGGTATGCAACAGTTTGAGCTTCACCTATGATAACTTACCTGTGCGGTTAATATACACACCTTACAACTATCTCTCTTGTGGTAAACTGCATGTGGGCTGTCACACATCTTCATGTTCATATGCACACCATGCAGTTTTTAGATTGCTCTTGTCCACCTTGGAATTGAAAGAACAGATATGTGAGTTCACAAAATACTTTGACAAGCAGATTGTAATCTATCTTCTTTGCATTCAGTTCCAATTCCTTTCATGGTTCTCACCGGAGGATTCCATTAAGAGAAAAATAAAAAAAAAACATTTATTAAGCCAATACTGGATGCGTCTTGGGGGTTTGTTTCTATGACCACTCAATTTTTTATGGCAGCTTTGTGAGTACAATACAGGTCCTTTGTTCTTGGGCATGCTCTATTCTTTAGGTTTCAGAGAAATAGTTCAAATAAATTTAGGTCTAACAGTTATCGATTGCTTGCCCGATTCGGTTATCTTTTGGTGGGCATATATTCACCTACCTTGCATTGAGTTGGCATTCTTTTCCTAATATGATATTTGATTCCAATCTACAATTAATTCATACTCATGCTACTTAGGTTCTTGTTTGAATAGTTTTTGCTTTGCTCTGTTCAGGTTATTACTCTTCAGGATTTGGTATTTCTCGGTTTTTATGTACTTGCATCATTATCACTAACTATGTCTTTAATCCATGCTAAATTTATTCATATGCATGTCACCTGTTGACCATTTAGGCTTTTTCTCATTTACATTCACCTCCTCTATTTTCCCATCTATTTGCGCCTTTGTTGAATCCTGAAATCGGTGTTGAAATGGCCGATAAGCTTTGCCGCAAGAAAGAGGAACAGAGTTGTCACGCACAAAGACAAGGCCACAATGCAAACTTACATGCGCAAAGAATGGTACACATCTACACCTTGAATTTGCTGAAATTTTTCACAAACAATTATGTGCCGCCCATCTTGGAGTTTAGTTAAATTTCTTTAAATCAACAAAACACACATTACTGATTTCCTCATTTTACTATTACAGCTGTATTCAGCTGAGGCGTTTGCCATATGGAGTCACATGGAGCAATACAGATATGGTCCTTTTTGTTCTCCTAATGAACTGAGACACTTTGGCATATGCAATGATGAGCTATTTTCCTGCCCAGTGTTGACTGATACATCACTTGGAGACATGTTGTTCTATCATGCAGTATGTAATCCTGGTCTTACTATCAACATTGTACAAGGTATGATTCACTGTTCTGTCCTTGTCTTTGCTTTTTGATGCAACATTCAGCTTGAAATTATTATAGATATATGATTGATGAATGGGAAGCCATCCAGGCAATGCCAAGGAAGATAGGGAATATAGTTCTTGGTGGAGGTCCTCGAAACCATCATATATGCAATGCCAATATATTAACACAGCCCAAGAATTTGATGGTAGCCATTCTTGAGCACACCTTGATGAAGCAGTCTGATGGAGCAAGATCGAGGGTTAAACAAAACTTGTGAAGGTATATGTTTCTTCACAAAGCTTTAGATACTTGTTTCTTATGTCTCTTAGTTTTTAAGCCATCTTAACTTCCTTCGACACTGTGGTACGCAGTTCAAGAAAAGGCACAATTAAAAGTATGTTGAAAAGTGTATTTACAGATAATAAAAAAAGGCACAATTAAACAATCAAATAATAATTCATAGTCCATTACAATTAGTGAGAACGATTGGAACGATCTCAAGTTTTCAACTCCTACCAACCATCGGTTTCCATCGGTTGGTGTCTATGATGCCCCCCTACCGGGACATGTAGAACCTTCTCATTTTTTTATTTTCTAGCTGCTGCCTCGGAACATAGGCCGTGCCTGCATAGCCATTTTGTATATGATAATAAAAGGCTCTCATCTTGCGCGGTTTCCCTGCAGATTATTTTGCCCATTCCGAGATTGATACTAGCCTATGTTTTTAGTGCACTTCAGTCGTCTTTGGTGACATTCTTTGCTTGCAAACTATCATAGACACATACAAATTTTGTTATTGAGCCACATCCATTTCAGTATATTCCAAAAAGAAATGCTTTTATCACTGGTGTAGATGTGTTTAGCATAATTTGCAATTTCAAATCAGAAATAATTACTCTTTAATCTTCCTCCTCGGTATATGGTGAACCCGACACTAATGGTCATTCTTGTTTTACGAAGTTGCAACCTCCATTTGGCTTGGTTATTACACCCACGCTTGATTTATACACATCTTCAAACTTTTCTTTGCTTTTTCTATGAGACTAAAGAGCCTATTTGCTGCCTATGCGGGTGTGCGCAGGATGCAGATGCAACATTTTCTTTTGTCACAGTTGCCAACCACGAACAACAAGATAGAATTTTGTATATGTAATGTCATTAGAAAGTGGCACTTTTATTGCCTCTGTACCTTTGTAAATTGCCTTTGACTATGCAGGTTTAAAAGGTACAAGTACCTCTAAGCTTGTGTAATTGCTTTGTACTTTGTGTTCGTTTCCTCTTCGACCCTATTACCATACCAAAGTTGACACATTTTTGTTGCAAAATTTGCCTATTGATTCTGCGCGCAAAGGCGCGCGCCTTCTACTAGTGGCCATACATACGGGCAGCGGGCGCCGATATGGCGTTGATTTGCGTGACATGCATTGTAGCATCCTCTTAGCGTCTGCGTGTTTTTTGCTAGTGTCGAATCTGTGTGGCATGCTATGTATGTATTACGTCATTTTGTGCTCTGTTTCTAATGACTATCATCGAGAATAATTTAGATGGGACGAGTTCGTCTTCATGTCTTGTGCTTTGAGATTGGGTTCCATGGCAAATGACAACACAGCGGATACGTTCGCCAATTCGACATGGACAACTTCGAGCAGAGACTTCACGTTGCGTCATCGGCGGGGATGATAGGCGCCGACTGGTCGGCGCCAAACATGGCGCCGACCACCACGTACTGGGCGGTCCGCGACTATTCTGAGCCGGGACGGCGGCGGCGGGGCGAATTTGGAGGCGCGGCGGCGGCGACGCCGAGGCGCGCGACGACGATGACGTCTGCGAGCGTTCCGCGGCGTTAGCGTCGATCCCCCTCCCTCTAGAATGACCCCATTTGTAGATTCCGGGCCGGCGGCCGTGGACCGTCGCCGACGCGACGGTGGCCCGGCGGTGAGTTTTGGTGGCGGGGCGCCGCCGGCGGGCGAGGGCGTAACCCATCGGTTGGGTATGGGTAGGCGGCGGGGCGTGGAGGTCGTCCATGGCGGCGGCGTTGGAGCTCGGAGGTGGCGGGGCAATGGCGTCTAGGGTTAGGGTTAGGGTTAGGGAGAAAGAAGGGGGGAGGGAGGGCGCGCCGGCGCCCCTAGGGAGCCCTAGGGTCTTGGCGGCGGGCGGGCGGCGTCAGGTTAAGATGGCACGGGTAAATACCCGACGGTGAAGGGTCGAGATGGGGACTAGAGGGGGGGGTGAATAGTCCCTTTAAAAACTAATCGCGAAGGCTAACCAAAACAAATTGCGGAATTAAACTTATCGGTCTAGCCAAGACTTCACCCCTCTAACTAAGACTCTAAATCACCTCACAAAAGATACTACACAAGAAAGGTGAGGTGACAAGCCTAGCTTGAGCTCCTAATCAATTCTAATGCAAGGTCACACAAACCTAAGCACTAGTACTTCAAGCACAAAGAGAGCTCCTACACAATTCTAGTAAGCGCAAGCACAAAGCCCCTAAGCTCACTAGGTGCACAATGGACAAGGCAACACACGCCTAACCCAAAGGCTCAAAATACCTAGCTACACAAGCTAAGCAAAGTAACTAACCAAGCTACACAAGCTAGATAGTTACAACTACTCTACTTAAGCACAAGCACAAGTATATAAGAATGTAAGAACAAAGCTTGTGATGAAGAGAATGCAAACCACCGCTGAAGTGTGGACACAAGATGACACCGGTGATTTTTTACCGAGGTCTCGGGAAGCTTGCCAACTTCCCCCTACTCCTCGTTGTGTCGACCAACACTTTAGTGGTTCCACAGTTTGGCGAATCACCCGATGATGATCCTCAAGCTTAATGGCCAGTGCCAAATCCCACGGCTGGGAGCTCGATCGAGTCCCTCACACAGTGTGAGTCCTCTAGCCAATCCCTCAGAGGGTACCATATGAACCCACACACAAGTGTGGTAGCTCAATGACACGCTCCACTAGAGTTGCTCTTCACGAACCTCTCACAATCACTTCTTGAGCACCGCACAAGCTTCTTGCGTGCTTCACGAAGTCTCTTGCCACCAAGCCGTCTAGGAGGTGGCAACCTCCAAGAGAAACAAGCACACCGGCTTGCAACACGATCACCTAGTGCCACGAATGCGATCTCTCAACGCTAAGCGCACTAGAACTCGATCTCTCACTCAATTGGATGAGCGATATCAAGCATATGTGAGTGGGAGGGCTCTCAAGCACCACAATACAAGCCACCAAGGCTAGAATGTGCTCGACCACCAGCCAAAGCCGGCCACCCCATCTATTTATAGCCACAAGCCAAAATAGAGCCGTTGGGGTGCTTACAGCGGCGTTGGCCGGACGACCGACCGGACTCACCGGCGAGTCGGTCCGGCGTCCGATCGCTCCCTGGCGTCCGGTCGAGCGGACAAGGCCCCGGCCCCACGGTGACAACCCGGAGCATGCTTCCGGTGCATGCGTCCGGTCGACCGGATCGCGTCCGGTCGAGGTTCGGTCCAGCGTCCGGTCAAAGCGGCGAAACAAGCTCTGCGCGGACGCACCCACGGGCGTGCGGTCGGGCTAGCGTGCTTCGGTCGGGGTACGTCCGGTCACCGTTTTTAAACAGCGAAAACTTCACGAAACACCGACACCTTCGGCCGACATGCTACCCATCAAGTATACCAAACTTGAGCACGAGGAATAGTATGCTTTCTCCACCAACTTGCATCCGGCGCAATAGAAAATATGCATCTCATTTTCTCGAAAGCGCCGATTTCCAAACCCAACTCAACCTTGCAATCACCGCCGCCTTTGCAAATGTGCCAACACCACCAAGTGTACATCACCATGTGCAAGTGTGTTAGCATTTTCACAATCATTTCAAAGGCCGGGTTAGCTCTTAGCACGCCACTTGATCCTAACACATCGCAAAGTTAGATCGCTCAAGTGGCACTAGATGACCGATATGCAAACAAGTTTGCCCCTCTTAATAGTACAGCCATCTATCCTAAGCCCGGTCATAAACTTCTCTAAGCTCCAATGACCGGCGAAATGAAATGCCCTATAGGTTATACCTTTGCCTTGCGCATTTCCATTCAGCTCCATCTTCAAGTGCCGATGCAACACATGCACCAACACGATCAAGAATGATATGATCCATTTCATATCATCACATGACCTTCTTGGTCCATCGATCTTGTCCTCACTTGCTCTTCACCGCTGCGTCGGTCGTCGGGCGCCAAGTCCCTCGACTTGCCCTTCACACTTGCAACCGGTCCATCAAGCCAAGCCTCGTCTTGATCTTCACCACCTCGGTCACATGACTCCATGTCATGTTTCATATGCAATAGGCTCCTTCATTGCATCATCACGTGTGAACTAATTTCCTGTGTATAATCTCAATCACACATATTAGTTCATCTAATGTTGACACTCAATTACCAAAAACCACAAGGGACCTTTCGGGACGGGTAGTGCCCACCCGTACCCCGCACCCGCCAGAGTAAATCTTACCCGTCGGGTTACCCGTATCCGCATGCGGGTAGGAAAATCATTCCATACCCGTACCCGTGCGGGTAAATTCTACCCGTCGGGTAACCCGTACCCGCGAACATACCCGAGTATGACATATGAAATGCTTTATAAATTTAAATATTTAATGAATATTAGGTCAATATATGTGCACAAAAGCAAATCTAACATCAATTAGCAACAATACTAGTGTTATATATGTAGACTTTAGTTGAATTGGCTCAAATTCTAGTGTTATATGGGCCAAATTTATTAGGATTGTTAGTGATATATGCGGTATTTATTACCCACGGGTAGGCAGTGCGAGTAGCATACACCCGCACCCGCACCAGCGTACACGATGGGTAGAAGATTTCTTCCAATAACGCATCTACGGGTAGTAAAATCATTCCACACCCGCATCTTTATCGGGTAAAACCCGTCGGGTATTTTCGGGTTTGGTACCCGTTGCCATTTTGAGCGTCGCGCGAGGAAGGAGATGGAGGAGGAAGACGATGCGGGCCGACCTTGGTGGGCCGCCTGGTCGGCATATAACACCACCACACACACACACACACACACACTGTCATCAGGCTCGGCCGATGGTGGTGGCATGATGGAAATGTTTTCTGAGTTCGAATCTATCTGAGTGCTTGCTTACTCATCTAATGTATGGTACGTGGGCTGGATTTTTGGCCCAAAATAATCGGCCATTTTTCCCGGCCCAAAAAATGCTTATGCCTAGTGGATCCAAAGCGTATCACGGATTTAAGTCTATCTCGATGTCGCGGTGCTAGCAGCTCAGGAATACCTATGGATAAACAATGATTGGATACGAACAGATATCACTAATATTATATTTGTTTTCATATTTCTAGTCGAATTCGGACTCGAATACGGATAGTGCCAGCAATGCCGGATAGGATACGATTTGATGTCGACATCATAAATATGCAATTTAAAAAATTTGGATACGGATACGGATGCGGATCAGATGTTAAATATCTAGACTTCGGATCTGAGATAGATCTGAACCCCTCTAGACGAATTCGGTCAAATGGACAGTCGGATAAGGATAAATATCTGTACCATTTTCATCCACCTATGCATTGATTGAGACGTTAAACAATTCATTCAATATTAACAAAGTTTGGGAGCTTAGGGCACTCACAACGCAGACTCTATCATAGAGTCTAAAACTATTTATTACCTAGGGTATTGTGAATTTGAAGTCCAAATAAGACTTGGAGTCTTGGTTTTCTCCCTCTCTCTTCCATAAATATCTTTGTCACATCAAGACTATATCAGCAAAATACAATAAATATGAAGATAATAATTAAGTTTAAACTCTACGGTATAGTGCATTGTGAGTGCTCTTAGGCCTTTACAAACATTCCGGGAGCGTAGGCTCGGTGGGAGCACCACCCGCTCTAGTTTTAATCCCCGGCTAGGAGCCTAGGATGACTCCACCACTCTGTGTCGCACATGTGAATTTTTTATTCTAAATTAAGGATCTGTTTGGGATGGGTCCAACTCCGGGTGGCACTCCATAACTCAGTGAAGCTAGCTCCACTCCAAAACTCTAAATTCAAATTGGGGTGTATGACTACTAGCCCCATCCTCTTTTTGTGGGCCCCACCTATCGGTCTCAATTTTCCTCTTCTTCCCCAACCACACACGCTCCTACAGCTGGAGCCGTGTGGCGCTACTCGACGATCGATGGTCAGCCGAGCGAATGCCGTGGAGGCCTAGGTACAAGTGCTCTGACCACTCTCCTCGCCCGTCGTGGTTCGACCCGCCCGATTGACCCCATGGCGGCCCGCGGGGCGAAGCTCCTCCTCGGCGGCAAGGACACCGAGACCGACACCAACGAGGGCGTGCCCGTGGGCATACCGGCGCGTCGCGGGCGAGGAGGAAGTGCGTCGCCCGCGGCCACCTCGACAATGTGGATGAGGGCGCTCATGCGTGGATATAGCCGCCTTGAGGCGCCCCATGCCCCGACCCTCGGCGAGGGGTGGTCGTAGAGCCCTGCTAACCGGGCGGTGCACGGTGGCGAATGATGCGACGCGCTGGAAAGGATCTCTGGCGGCGTGGGGTGGGGGTGGGTAAGGAAACGGGGCTCGCGGGCTGTGTGGGGAAGGGGAGTCGTAGTCGATGGCATGGGTGGGTAACTACCCACCAACTTCATGTTTAGTTTCCTGTAAACTTTTCGATGGCATTGGTAGGTAACCTCCTTAGTTGCTCCATGGGTTATGGAGTTGGGATGTTTGACTAACTCCACTTGGCTCTGGCCTAGAGTTCGGCTCTACGGAGCCATGCCAAACACGCCCTAAAGGGTACTGTGTGTTGCTCAGCAGGTGTGTCTTTCGCCACTGCTCAAAGAGTCTCATCTGTTTTTGAGTCACGATGCACCGTGTCATGGTCCAATGGAAGTGGAGCTGGAAACCTACCAATGAACAAGGGGAGCGCTAATGATGTAGCCGACCCAAGCAACAAATACTAATCTGGCCTAGGATCGAAGAACCAAACACGGTCTGACCACAAGGCTAGCGGCAAGTGGAATGAGGAGGCGGGAAACGGCCCAACGACCACAACACTAGCAGCTACTTCACAACTTCTACTACAATCAGAGCAACAACTCTACATGTTGGTTGGTTCGTCTTAAGTAATTACTACACAATATGCACCATAATACATGATAAGATTTAGATTGAACTGGGATAAACAACACTCCCTAAGGTCACTGCATGAGGAAGGCTGATGCTGAACATTGCGATGAGAGATTCATTATGGCCTGAAGATTGAAAAGTTGATTTCCTTTTTTGGAAGAGTAAGGATAAACTGATGGTGGCACTGATATTAATTCATGTATTGCTCTAACATGATATGTGTTAGAATAGATACTTCTATGCGGTTAGCCTAGTGCATTGTGCCACATAACTCGAGCTCTTGTGTCAAACAATCGTTTAATCCATTTAACCGCTGTATATTGTTGCTAGTAGTGTCTGTTTTATCAAAAATTCTCCCATTTCATCGATCATTTAGCCATAATAAATGGTTAAACTATAGGTGACCGACCATTTAGGTTAGGTAGTGTGATGTTCAGTGGTCCAACTCATGCATTTATTGTGTCAACGAATACTCCACCTGCCCTGCCTCACATTGTGACTATTACTACAGTGGTTAGAGCTGCTTCTGCTGCCTTAAATTTTAGTAGGAGAAATAGGAATGTAATTATTATAATCTGTTGTCTTAATACATCACAACTTTCTTTATCAGCAATTAAAGTATTTATATACTACGATGGTTAGAGCTGCTTCTGCTTCCTTAAATTTTAGTAGGAGAAATAGGAATGCAATTATTGTAATATGTTGGCTTAATACATCATAAATTTCTTTATCAGCCATTAAAAGTATTTATATACTACGATGGTTAGAGCTGTTTCTGCTTCCTTAAATTTTAGTAGGAGAAATACGAATGCAGTTATTGTAATACGTTGGCTTAATACATCATAGCTTTCTTTGTCAGCCATTAAAAGTATTTACATGCTGCTTTGGAAAGAAATAAAGAAGTACCTGTATTGTTTGTATTTTGTTAGGGCAAGAACCATGAATTTGTGGAATGTTTTAAGTTTACAGTAATCTCCCAATTAGTTACTCATAGTCGGATTATCTAATTCGATAAAATGACCAAAGAAAATAAGATCTAAAGCATTGCTTTTCCACTATAAAACCACCCCACCCCACCCTATCAGAATGCATAGCCATTTAGTGTAACTATCTCCAACAAAACCATTGAATTAAACAACTCCACCTCTAGGCTCTATCTAGGCCTGATACTACACCGGCCGACAATGAGAACCAGCCATGGAGCACAACTCCTTGCTATTGCCATGGTGATGGCCATGTTGTCAACGGGTAACTATATGTCCTTATAAGCAGGACTAATGTTTTTTTTTTCATATCTACATGAACACCACTAGAGGGCAGAGCGTTTGTCCTTACTTCCATAGCAATATTATTGTGTCTGATAAATAAATATATACATTTCTCCTCGCAGGGATTTGCACCGCACCCGCACCCGCACCAGGACCGAGCAACGAGTTGCCTCCAGAGTATAGTTGCTCGAAGGTCCTCTACAACAGCGGCTGCAACGACAAGACCTTGAAGACGTGCCAAAGCAAATGCTTCAGTCAGCTAAAGGGTGATGGGTTGTGCATCCGTGGGGCGTGCCAGTGTTCCTACATGTGCAAGCCGCCGCCTGGTGACATCTGAATCTAAAATTGGCCAAGATGACGATGAGATTTGTGTGACATACTTGTATCTTTTAATGTCTCGGTTTTTAAAAAATCAGATAGAATAAATAAAAATATTCAGACTAGACAAACTGTGTCCCACAAAGATTTTACGATGGAGAACGATAGCTACCACAACTTACTCTACCAAAATAATCCACACACAACATAAGCAAATGAAAGAAATAAAAACTCGACCCGTAGGGTAAGACTGCCCCAGACATTTTGCTTAATAAGAACACGTTCTCCAACATGTCGAAAAAACCTCCAAACCCCTACCACATCATTGCACAGCGGCACCGTTGCTCCTGTAAAACTGAGCTAGCCTTAGGCTTGTGCTTTGGTATGGAAGTTAAAAAAAGATTGTTGTAGAGCTTTTTTTCTAGCCTTTCTAAAAAATAAAAAAAGTATTGAGTTTTGAAGACGTCTGGAAAGCTCCAAGAGCATCCCTAATTGAATCAGCATCGTCGCCGGCTGATGTGGCTGAGAGAGAAATAGTCATTCTCTTCAATTTGTCGCGTCCCAATTCAATTTGTGAGTGTGGCCTGTACAGGAGTGGTGAATATTTTCTTCAGCTGCTCTTTCCTTGGAAGGACTTAGGGTGTGTTTAGTTGGTGAAATATATTGGGTTCGGCTATCGAAGCAATTTTCGTTTGTATTTGGTAATTATTGTCCTACCATGGACTAACTAGACTCAAAAGATTCATCTCGAACTTTTCAGTCAAATTATGCAATTAGTTTTTATTTATTTACATTTAATACTTCATTTATCTTTAAAAGATTTGATGTGAGAGCTGTAGTATTTTTAGGTTCACTTTTCACCGAATTAACACACCCTTAAAAGGTCTATTAGGACTTCCGAAAATAAACAGCGCCTCAGGGGCGGGACGAGCAGTTGGCCAGCCTCCATCGCTCAAAAAAGTTGGCCAGCCTCCTATCGGTGATCAAGCAGGTAACAGGTACCTATCGGCCATCCAGTGGCCGACAAGCCTGGTTCTGCCGGCTCTGCAGTTGCCGACTGCATTTTGGCCTTGTCGTCCGACCCGATGAAGCTGTTGACCTCCAAGCAGCCGAACCACGAATGGCGATTTGTGGGCGGTTCAGATTGCGGCGGCGAGAACCAGCGGTTGTTCCTCGACGGGCTCGCCCGCGATTACCGAGCGCGAGGGACGAGTCGAACCCGCCCGGCTCGAGCGCCCCTAACCGAGGCGACTTCGGGGCGCCCCATCCGGCCGCCCGCCCGGCCTCCTCCCCGGCGCCCCTCCGGGGTCGCCGTCGCCCCCCCTCTCCCGGCGGCGGCGGCCGCCCGCCCTTCGGGCCCTCAACAAGGAGAGCTCCGCCGGGCCGCCACCTCTTCCTTCCATCCTCCTCCCCCTCCGCCTCCACGGATCCCTCGCACCAAGCCGGCGGCGTCGCCCAGCGTCCTCGTGGCGGCTCGCCGGCCGGATCCAGCGTGCCATCGGTGGTGTCCGGCCCTGCGCCTCCCAGCCCCCCCCTCACTTTCCGTCGCCGCCATGGCGGTGGCCATGGGCGGGATTCGCCCGGCGCCGGGAGGTCGCGGCCGCTTGATCCGGGGGGCCTTGGGCCTTGGATCCGGCGGCCGCCTCCCCCCAGACTGGCGGCGGCGGTGTGCGGGATGCGACCATGGCGGCCGGTCCGGCGCATCGGGCCCTTGGGCCTGGATTCGCGACGCCGGCCCGGCTTGCCTCGCGGTGGCCATGGCGGCCGGGTCCGCCGATGGGATACTGGATCGGCACGCCGCCCCTGAACGGCGGCCCGCGGCGGAGTTGGCCTCTCTGCACTTCTGCGGCGACCTCGACGGCCAGGCCTGATTGTACTGGGCGGCGGTGGCCGTCGTCTTCCTCGGATGGGGTGTGGTTGGGGTGGCGGGGCCCTACGTTCGGGAGGTGTCGGCGGTTGGGGCGGCGTGGCTTGGAGGTCTTGTCGTCTCGCCGCGATGGTGTGGGCGGGGGCTCGCAAAGGCGCGCCATCGACGTCGTGGTGGCGTGGTTGGCGTCGTCGCCCTCTGGTGACTTCATGGCATGCAACTCGGGCGAAAGCTTAGCCCGGCGTGGTCCGGGCGGGGCGATGGCGGCATCTCTTGATGTCGCACCTTCTTGAAGGCATCGTCTTGAGACCCATGCCTTGTCACCGGCGCGCCCGAACCTCCACGGCTCGTCACCCCAGCGCGCCCGGCGGCCGTGGTGGCCTTGGTCATCGGCTCGTTCTTTGCTCCTATCTGCGCTTCACGCCTCTCCGCGCAGGTTCGTCTAGCTAGTGAGCGTTGGTTCTGTCGCCTGGTCGTTTTTCGACACGCTTCTTTACTGCGAGGTGCTCCCCCTTCCGGCGAATCTTTCTACCGAGGTGCTTTCTTTCCGGCAGATGTTTTGTTGCCGAGGTGCTCTCTTTCGGCGGATGCTTTGCTGCCGGGTCGTTGGGGCCGGATGCTTTGCCGTCTCGAGTCTAGCTGACGCCGCCGCTGTTGTCTTCTGCGCCTCTGTTCGCTACTAGCTTCCCAAGTGTTTTCTCCGTAGCGAGATTAGCTGTGTTTATTGCGAATTACTACTTAATTTGCTCGACCGGTGCGGTTGATTCTTAGGAAGATAGGATCGTGAATGAAAATCATTAAGAAATTGATATCATCAGTGTGGTTGCTTTCTCTATAATTTCAGCATGCTGTAGGGTGTACCCAAAATATAGCTCCAGCACAGCTTCGCTATATATAACACCCACGACCACGAGCGCGATTCTGCGGCAGCAATCACCGATTCACCATCAACAGCACACTCAATCAACAACCGTCGATACCTCTGCAACAAACCTGCAGCAAGCCAGCAAGATGAGGACTAGTTGCCTGTTCCTATTCGCCATCGCCCTCCTGCTACTGCTAGCATCTTCAGGTACCGCAATGTCCTTGGGGCATTATGCTGCACTTCGATTTCGATTTCGATTTTGAGCATGATAATAATAATATACATGAATTTATCGCAAGATGCATGTTTTTGCTAAAGCTGGTGATGATGTATCGTCTTGCTGCTCTGTTCGTGTCGAAAATTCTACAGATTTGACGACAAAGGCGTCCGCCCGATGCCCGCATCCCCGTTCGATAATCTTTTTGAGAATAATGGCGGGAGCTCGCCTCTCAATTAAAAGCGATAGAAAGATATGTACAAGAAGGGTAGCGAACATGGTGCAAACGCACCTGAAAGGCCAACCCACCCACACGACGCGGAAGAGTACACACCTACGATGCGCGGATACTTCAGGGGGGTTGCGTATCGCGTATCCGATACTCCGCGGATACGGATACGACATGGATACGCCATGGATACGTATCCGGGCCGTACTAAGAAGATTGGATACATGCTGCCTTTGGATACTAGTATCCAATACTGGCGTGGGCGATTTGGATACGCCCATGAAGCTAAATGGCCCAAATTTCACTCTTCCACATGACGTATTGTCTTCCCCAAGTGAGCCGGCCGGCGGTTTGACGCTCATATTATATCTTGGCGTCGCCTCGTATTCATTTGTTCGCCTCTCGCACTTCCTTCCATTAGACTGGTGGTGACTGGTGTTGGTATTTATTAAGTGCAAAAAAGAATATAAAGGGTTCAAAGCGCCTGGAGAATATATATACCATTGTAGCTTTTACTCGGGAGTATTCAGTATCGTTATTTATATTTTCCACAGGGAAGCAAGGGTAAAGACTATGATAAATCAAAATCATGTATCTACTAACTTAATATACCAACTAAACTAAAGTGAGGGGGTAAATAATGTATATATTATGTATGATAATTAATAGCATTTAACCGGGAGAATATTATAATATAGAGTAGATAACTAGGTCGAGAGGACAACGGGAGAAATCTAGGTTCCTGAATACTTCTCTAGTACTTTGGTTCTATGATAACAATTATTCTAATACACTTTGGAGCAGCGGTACCGTCCCGATCCTCGAAAAAGACTGGGAAAGGGTGATCGGGGAAAGGCCGCCAAAAAGCTCTCTGAAACACCAACCCGAACGTGGTGGATTACAAAAGACTGACAGTGGTTTGTCACCCCTGGGGCTACCACAACTAACCGTGGGATTGGGCGCAACCTCGGGTAACCTATAGCCTAGACACCACGCCTACACTATAAATTACTACTCTAGCTACCTAGCATAACTAGAGCCCTCAATACAGTGGAGATCCCATGCAATAGTATAATAACTATATCAATAACATGAAAGGCATAAAAGTACTAGAAAAGATATATCTAATTATGGCATAAAGTCTAATAGAGTTGAGATACAAAGATATACCGTAACGGCGAAGACTTCTCGTAACAGGAACGCAGTTCCGCTCTCCCTAACTCTCTACTAGATCTATTCTATTACATTGTAGCTTTCTAATCTAATTCTCTAATATTAACGAGAGAGACCATCCATTCATGGGACAACTCTCAAGTCAAACTGTACTGGCTCCTAGGGGTGTAGGGTTACATATATAGGAGTCTCCTGGCCTCCCTCCACCTTTAGCAAGCAATATGGTACTAAACCTTCATGCATCTCGTGCTTACCCGACGCCCTCGGATTAAACCGACATCAAACGACCGGATTAGATTGCGTCTTAGAGGCGGTGGAGGAACGCTCGAAACAGGGACAACTTGGCGGCTAAGCCAGCCGATCGGCCCGATTATTGGGCCGATCGGCCCGTGGTGGGCTCCACTCGGGCCCCGCGATGCGTCGTGGCTTCCGGAGTCTTCTAGATGATGTTTTCTTCGGTGTCAAGGTTTCGTCCACGTCGGGTGTATTCCGGAGCCTTCTAGACTTGTTTCGGAGTTGGATTGCGTTGCGTTATGACACGTCAATTTTTTGCTTTTCCGTTAAGTCCCTGCAAATCACAACTTTACCAAAACTCATGGAAATCATTAGTAGAAACCCCTAATAAGGTTATCTAATTATATTTTAGTCATTTTCCATGTTTAGTTGACAATTAAAAGTATATGTTAACATGTGTCAACAAACTCCCCCAAGCTTACCCTTTGCTAGTCCCTACCAAAGCTATATGCTATATTAGGATCGGGAGTTGCTACTACGCTTTCATACCTCGAGAAGCACTATGGTTATCGAGAAATAAATTCTCCTCTTAACAGATTACTCTCTCATACCTGTTTACCATGGGGCGTAGCCTTTTCACGAATCATAAGCGAGATAAAACAATCAAGTTAAGTACCATGTCTCAAGTTCTTCGATCAACTATCATCCCGGGGGTTTTTCAATTTTTTTTTTTTAAAAGAAACTCGGAGATCCTATGTATGACCCTCTTAAGTAGATGGTGGTAGTGGAGTTACACATGTGGTAGGACATACATAGTGGGATGATAGTGGTGAAGTGGATGAGGATGAAAGGTAGTAAATAGCCCTTAGCCTTTTTCTAGCATTTTTCTTCTCAAGCACCTTGGACTATATCTCTCTTTCTAGAAATTGCTAGGACTGGGGTGTCCATTCTTGGAGAGGTGGGCTTTGCCCCGGACTTTTGTCCATTTTTCTCTCTCCCTAGAGATGTGGGCCCTACTCACCCTCGGACACGTGTCCATTATTCATCTCTAAATATATTTTTTTATTAGGGAGGTAGGCCCTTCTCGCCTAGTATGACTTTTGTCCGTTACTCTCCTCTCTCGTCTCACTTTTTCTCTAAATATTTATTTTTCTTTTCCTCTCTTTTTCTCTTTTTTTTGAATGTAGCCCAGCCTCTATTTGGCATAAAAAACACCGAGAGAGACATATCCAAAGATTGCAAGAGTTTATTTTTATAATTATGGCTAGCGGCTTGATGGAATATGGGGAGGCGTACTTAGGGTTTAGAAGCGGCGTATTTAGTGGAGTGGGATGATCTTGATGCTTAAACTCTTAAGGGTCATAGCTAAGGAACTCATCATGTATTTTTTATAATTTTCAAAGATAAAAAAACCGTGAATCGGGTATCTCTAGGAATATGATAAACAAAGACTCAACTTTTCATGTATTTTTATCCTTTAATGCTAAGACTCAGATTAAGCATGTGCTTCCCACAGTGTATTGGGTTTAGAGCAAATTAAGCTTTTAAAGCTTTGGGAGAATCTAAGTCCAAAGTATAAGTACTTTTAAGAGGAATTAAGGCGGAGCAACTATTCATCATTTCCTTAGCATAGGGATCATCTTCAAGCGTTAATTTTATTCTAGCAAGCATAAGCACACTATCTATTTATTTATTTATAGCAAACATAAAAAATCAAACTATATATATAACTTAAACTTTTTATTTAGTTTTCTATAGTTATGCATCTTTTATATCTTTTTAACAAACACACCAAACTAGTAGTAAATAAGGTAAAGGATAAGAGTACTTACCGGATAATGGGGTTGCACTCCCCAAGCTGGATCTTGACAATCTTTTAGAGATGTAGACGTGAGGTAGACTGTGTGGTGGTGTGGTAGGTTCATGCTAAACCGTGCACACCGATGATTCTTTCTGCGAGATATTAGTGGACGTATACCCGAAGGATTGCAATTATGTGAAGAACATGTTGTTGTCCAAAGGTTGATATAAACTTATCTATGCTAACAAAAGATGGTTCTTTGATTACTTTAGCACATATATTGTTTATCGTATATATATATATATATATATATATATATATATATATATATATATATATATATATATATATATATATATATATATATATATATATATATATATATAACAAATTATGTTCTTAGCTGCACTCTAGCAAGGATCAAGGCAAATGTAACTTTTAGCAAAAGACAAAATAAATGATGTGATACTTACAGATCTTTCTTCTATGAGGAACGATCCGGGTCTTCCTTCTCAAGCAGAGTTGTTGGAGTTCATCATACGCCTTGCCTCACCTCTATTGTGAGTTCATCTCTTGACTTACCCGCATTGAATATGATAGTTTTTTGCAAGGGTTAGTCAAAATAACTGCTGTCTACTAGAGCATACTCTTGGTTCAAAAATCAACCTAAACATCACGTCTAATTTGATTTAGGAAAGCAATTTAACTAGCATTAAAAAGCCTTTGAAAGCACGATCAACACTCGTAAACTAGGCACCATGCTTCATTTAAGAAATGTATGAAAAATACTTCAAACTAGAGCATACTATAGCAGACAACGGTGGCATGAAAGCATCATAGAGATTTACTTAAACAGAGATTAAAAAGCATGATCATGGTGAGGATAATATTTTTATTTATTTATTATTTTTATATGCAAACGACATGATGGGTGATTGCAAGGAATTAAACATGCAATGGATCTACGAAAAAAACATAAACTAAGTGGAGTGAATGCATGGATTATTCAAAGTAAACATGCAATGCAATGCAACAATTGAAAAGATAACTACTCATAAATTAAAGTCCATGAGCAAGACTTTCTCACCTTTGATCATACTTACCATGACTCACTAATGAAGCTTGTGAGTTGTGCAGCTTCTATTTTCGTCACTTGAGATGTGCTTTGAATTCTTGTGACGACGACCTTTTCTTCAATCTACACATGGTTAGAATAATATATCTAAATGTACCTAAGAGATGGCGGGGCTCCGGTGTTGATGGATCTTGATGTTCAAACACCCTGGTTTCTCCTTGAGGAAGCTTCTTTGGAAGGTCGCGACGGCATCAAATGTCCTGTCTATTCCACACTCAATGTAACAAGGGTAATCCTACTAAAGCTAATTGATACACTAAATTAGCAGATATCAAGATCATTATCAAAATCTTTTATTTGAATGCTTCCCAAACAACGGCGCCAAAAAGCTTGTTGGTATTTATTAAGTGCAAAAAGAATATAAATGGTTCAAGCGTTTACGTAATATATATACCATTGTAGCTTTTACCCGGGAGTATTCAGTATCGTTATTTATATTTTCCACAGGGAAGCAAGGGTAAAGACTATGATAAATCAAAATCATGTATCTACTAACTTAATATACCAACTAAACTAAAGTGAGGGGGTAAATAATGTATATGTTATGTATGATAATTAATAGCATTTAACCAGGAGAATATTATAATATAGAGTAGATAACTAGGTCGAGAGGACAACGGGGAGAAATCTAGGTTCTGAATACTTCTCTAGTACTTTGGTTCTATGATAACAATTATTCTAATACACTTTGGAGCAGCGGTACCGCCCCGATCCTCTAAAAAAGACCGGGAAAGGGTGATCGGGGAAAGGCCGCCAAAAAGCTCTATGAAACACCAACCCTAACGTGGTGGATTACAAAGACCGACATGTTTGTCACCCCCAGGGCTACCACAACTAACCGTGGGATTGGGCGCAACCTCGGGTAACCTATAGCCTAGACACCACGCCTACACTATAAATTACTACTCTAGCTACCTAGCATAACTAGAGCCCTCAATGAGCGGAGATCCCATGCAATAGTATAATAACTATATCAATAACATGAAAGGCATAAAAGTACTAGAAAAGATATATCTAATTATGGCATAAAGTCTAATAGAGTTGAGATACAAAGATATACCGTAACGCGAAGACTTCTCCGTAACCGAACGCAGTTCGCTCTCCCTAACTCTCTACTAGATCTATTCTATTACATTGTAGCTTTCTAATCTAATTCTCTAATATTAACGAGAGAGACCATCCATTCATGGGACAACTCTCAAGTCAACTGTACCTGGCTCCTAGGGGTGTAGGGTTACATATATAGGAGTCTCCCTGGCCTCCCTCCACCTTTAGCAAGCAATATGGTACTAAACCTTCATGCATCTCGTGCTTACCCGACGCCCTCGGATTAAACCGACATCAAACGACCGGATTAGATTGCGTCTTAGAGGCGGTGGAGGAACGCTCAAAACGAGGGACAACTTGGCTAAGCCGGGCCGATCGGCCCGATTATTAGCCGATCGGCCCGTGGTGGGCTCCACTCGGGCCCCGCGGCGCGCCGTGGCTTCCACGGAGTCTTCTAGATGATGTTTTCTTCGGTGTCAAGTTTTCGGCCCACGCCGGGTGTATTCCCGGAGCCTTCTAGACTTGTTTCGAGTTGGATTTGCGTTGCGTTATGACACGCCAATTTTGCTTTTTTTCTCGTTAAGTCCCCGCAAATCACAACTTTATCAAAACTCATGGAAATCATTAGTAGAAACCCCTAATAAGGTTATCTAATTATATTTTAGTCCTTTTCCATGTTTAGTTGACAATTAAAAGTATATGTTAACATGTGTCAACAACTGGCGACGATGGCGGCGGCGGTGATCGGACTTGATCCACACAGAATGATTACCTCATTGCACACACAAATATTGTCTACCCTCATCTGCATTAATTAGCATACTATACCTCATTGCACACAAAATATATTTTTTTGAATTAAAGGGCAACCGCCCCTGTCATTGCATTGCAAGGACATAAGCATTCATACAGCTCAGTTCTCAGGGGGGATACCCCTACCAGAGTCAAAAAGCCACTCTTAACCTCCCTTACAATTATTACAGATCAAAGCATAAAACTAAACCGAAGCTATCAGCTTCAACATAGAAAGTAGATTTAGAACTAGAGTATCCCATCAGCTCCATCTCTGTTTTCCAGCGTCTTGTCAGCCTTCAGCTACATGAGAATTTCATCAGCAGACAGAGCTGGATCTTCCCAGGTCTTGTTAGCTTTGATCAGGCTTGGCTCAATCGCCAACTTCAGACATTCATCTTCATGGAACAGAGCCAGACTGTCCCAGCTCTTCTCTGACTTGACCTCCAGATTAGCATTAGTCTTCAGCTTCAAAAGCACTTCTTCAGGTATGCACACAAAATATATCTGATTGCTTCCAGGTGGTTTTCGCGGTTATTTCGTTAAGATAGGAGGCTTCCAGTGTACAAGCGCAATTTCTCGCTTGCTGTGACGTCCATGAACTTCGTAAACGTCTTTGTGCTAGGGTTGTAGAATACAAGGAAAAGACGACACCTAACCATATTTATCACATTCTCGATCTCTCTCACCAGCAATAATATTCTGCCATCTTCTAAGGCCCCAAATTGCTTAGACAACAGCCAGGTTCCGGGCATCTCTATGGTGTACTCTTTGACCCATACACTTTTGTTAAAATCAATCAAAAGCCATATGTTGGCATAGGAGTGGTGATCATCGCGTAGACGATGAACCATACCCAAGGTTCCTTTGAGCTCGGTAAGGCTAACTTGATATGCTTTGGCTTGGACCCCTAATGTCGGGCCATTGATTATTTTCCACTCTTCGCTGTCGAGGTCGAAGGCTGCTATGAGGTTGGAGCCTGAATTCCAATGGTCCTTTAAGCCGTGATTGAGGCATGAAGTAGACGACGCCATTGACCGTTGCCCTTTGGCCAGAGTACGAGCTAGTAAGGAAAGGAGGGGGCCATCCATGCCTCCACGTCGGCGGCTCTGTACCGCCCTCCACGATCGTAGCGACCTTGCAGATCTGGGACGACGTTGGTAAAGCCTCTTCGAGGCATATGACCTTGAAGGTGCCAGACAGAGCGGTGCAGCCAAAGCTTGTCGAGGCCAAGCTAATGTCCATGTCGACAGCCCATGCATTCCCGGCAGCTGGATCGATGAACAACGTGTGACTATTGGTCCAGATGAGGTCGAGACGCCAGGTAGCCTGCTGCAGAACGCCCAAGACGTTAGCGCTGTCATCCTTGCGCAGCCGCAGCCACACCTGCACATCGAACACCTTGATGACGTTGCCTTCCATGTCAATCACCCGCACCTTCGGCGGCCACCGGCAGGCGTCATAGAACAGGCCGACTAGGTATGGACCGGCACGCGATCTCTGCGCGGCGACGAAGGCCGGGTCGGAGATGAGGGCGCGCCAGGCCTTGCACACGCACCGGAACCGGCACAGGGCCTTCGCCGGCACCCTGGCAAGCACATCGAAGACGATGTCCTCCGGGAGAGACACGCCGCTACCATGTTTCGCCGCCTTACAAACCATCTGCGTGCTCCGGCGGCTAGAGTTGGAATTACTTCATTTACGAAGATCTATATCCTATATATATGTGTGTTGTAAGATCAGCTGATCGAGATGGAATAGAACACGGAGTCCCATCCGGTTCCAATCATGTAGCAAATCACGGAACGACGGACCCCAGCTGAACAAAAATCTGTTGTAATAGAGAACGTGTAAAACTACAGTTCTTAGAAAGTTAATTACCACCGCGTAGTTTTCTAGATATAGCACCTCTGCTATGAGTTTTTTTTTTTTTTTTTTTGGCCAAACACCATATTTTTTCAATGTACAATGTGGAAAAACGTTTCAGCAGTGTTTGAGGCCCGCAAAGTTACTGCAAGTTGCAACTCGGTCAGAAATCCACGTTGTATATTGTGCATTATATGATGAGCTTCTACTGGGCCTTTCCATATAGTCATGATTAATTTGAGACTATTCATGTGGGTGAAGGAGAGAGAGTGAGGTGAGACAAAGAAAAAGATAAGGATGGCACCATAGGTGGAAGCTCAATCTAATTTGGACATCCATGGATTTTGATAAATGAAAATTCAAATTTTGGTGGGGGACCATCTCTTTCTAGTTTATTTTTTTGAACTAGAGGGTATCCATTGGACATCCATGGACATCCAACTTCCACCTAGAGATGGCGCCTATGTATGAGCAAGAAAAAAGAGCAGATGTCTTTAACGTACCCGTTTTTTAACCTTCACCATTTTGCCATCATTTGATGACCATCCAAAACTCAAGATGTGCTTTTTAGATTGATGGGGTCAAAGCCGTTAAGCACACCATTTTAGCAGTTAATAAGGGTGTTGATCAATGATCGTCTAATATGAGGCTATCATGTGGTGACCTGCTTGATCGGTTAACCCAATTGTCACAAGGGAGATGATCACGGGGTTACCCTGCTCCTAAAATAGATACATTTTTTTTTTGTGCTCAAGGGCGTTGCATGCAGATAACTTTTGGCTAAAAATAGTTAGTCACGCAAAAAGTGTCGGTCAAGCATCGCCGCCTCATGGAGCGTCGAAGCCAGCCATAAGCGCCGGCTGTGCAGTCCACCATGGCAAAAAAATGATTTGATGGTCCATAACTGCCCGTTAGCGCCCAGCATTGTACATGGCCTACTACAACGTATTGGTTCAATTTTTAGCAGGATTCAAATGCATCGATACGCAAATGAATCAAAACTTGCTACTAATGATTGCGGCAGCTCACTTCATAGCAACGCCAGTAAGCTTCTTCTATAAAACCATGGGTTTGCAATACCTCACCATCATAAGCTAGACAGCCATATATATACCCCTCATTCACTATCAAGAGCAACAAGGAGTACCAAGCAACTCTCGGGACGTTCCTGTAAGAAACCAGGATGAGGACTAGCCACCTGTTGCTAGTTACCATTGCCCTCCTGGTAGTATCTTCAGGTACTTTTAAGTTTCTTTTTTCCCCCCTCTCAAATACGAAAGAGCATTGCGTATCATTGTAATAACAAGTTAAAAGTTTTTTTTTTTTTGTAAAAATACGAGAGGCCGTCCCCGGTTTGGCTGTCTATGCATTTCAAACTAATAATATGTACTTTGGCAACGTTTAAGAGGCCGTAATAGTCCCCTTACTATGTCATTTCTGTTTGAGATCTACCACAGATACGATGACGCCCAAGGTTTCAGCTCGGTGCCCAGATCCGGAGTCGATAACCCTGTATCCAGGCCAGCGGTGTGATCGGCAGCAATGCAAGACGGGCTGCGCCAACAAGTACCACGACGGCGTCGGCATCTGCTTGAATCCCAAAGGATGTCGCTGCGAGTTCTGCCTGGATCGTCGTCCCTCCACCCTCGCGGCGTCGCCTACCCCTGCGTAAAAGCAGAACCAAGCTAGCACGTCCGGCAGCTATTCGTTCCCAATCCCTGTCAAAATAATGGTAGCTAGTAGTATGCAGTAATAAACGGATTTAGAGTGTGAAAAACATGCTAGCTTAAATTCAGTGTGTTTATTTTCCGAACAAACTTGTAGCTGTCCGAGATGCAGAAAGGGCTTGTAGGTGTAACACTCTTGGTCTCCGATCAGTTGGGCTTGTGTTGGGCTCTGTCACGCTACATGTTTCTTATCAGTTGTCGACCAGTTTTCCTTTCTCGATCACAGGCTGAAACAAACAGGCCCAGGAATGCTTTGCTACTAGCCGCAGGAGGCCACGGATTCAAGTATAGGCTCCTAAAATTGATCCTGATCTCCGACCAGCTAGTGTCACGAAACCAGGGACATGCTAGCTGCTGACCTGGTCGGCCACCCCGACTAGGCCAGGCCCAGCTAACAGCCCTGCTAACAGGCCCAGCGACGACGCCTCCTCTTCCCTACGATTTTCTTCTTCCTCCCGCCAAGGCCCGACGCCCCGCCGCTGCCCGCCCCGCCCCGTGGCCCTAGCTCGCCGGAGCTCCGGCGGCGAACCCTAGGGCCCCGGGCGGCCGCCTTCTTCCCCTTCCCCTCTCTTCTTCTTCCCCTCCGGTGAACCCTAGCCCTAGCTTAGCGCCCAAGCACCAAACCGCCATGGCGCCGCCGCCCGACCCGCCCAACCGCACCTAAGCCGCCAAATGACCATGCCGACCGTCGGGACTACCTACCTCCCCCCGGCGGCCATTCTATAGCCCACCTCGGAAGTCTGCTGGGGTGGAGGTGGTGTCGCGTGAGGCGGTGGGGCGGGGGAGGCAGCAGCGACGTCATCTTCTTCGACGCCGGCGTGGGGGGAGGACGAAGCGGCAGCGGGGCCCGCGCTGGGCCTTGGTGGGTCGGCCCACCACGGGGTGGTCGGCGCCACGAAACCATGCATGCATCGTCATACCCCTCATGCTTCTGAATTCCAGCGAGGCCTTTTTAAATGCCATGTCTCCTAGAGATTAGGAGTCATGTGAAGAGCATGATAAGCCAGGCACGAACCCTGACCATCATATATACAGTCAACCTGTCTGTTTTTCATGTTTTCTTGCGAGAAACGAAACATCAAAAGGTCACCTAGCTTTTGCCCCCGTGACTCGCTCCAAGAGATGGCAGAATCCGATTCTTCCATTGTCGGAAACACAGGCTTTACCACAAATAAACCTGAACTCTGTTTCATAAAAAAAAAATAAAAAAATAAACCTGAACTCTGAAAATCCCCTCCGACACGTACGGCTGCCAGCCTTGGTTGCCTCGGAGTGCCGCAACCCTGATGCGATTCCCCCAACTTGAGACAGCGATCCATCTGCCATCGCGTTCCCCGGCCGTGGCAGCATCTGCTCCCGGACCCGGAGTCGGCTCACAGCGACGTCGTCGCCGTTGCCCGCGGTAACAGTAACCTGCATCATCTTTTTCGACAACCACAGTAACCTGCAACATCTTTTTCTTTCTTTCAAGAGCTAGCCGTGCCTTTCACGCGGGGAAACACCCCGGCCCGCCGGTCCCCGGGTGTTGGATTCGACCGACGAGTGACTCTGAATCGGCCACGCCGGGAGCGGCCGGGAGGGACGAAACGAAACGCGGCTCCCTGATGGGTGTTGTGGTGGTGGACGAGCCCGATCGATCGGCTTCGCCCACGTACCTCTCCGACGTTTACGCGACGATGCCGGCCGCGCGGTTCGGGTTCGTGAGGACCCGCGGCGCGGGCGCCACCACACACACATGCGCCCCGGCCGGCGTCACGTCGCGCGACGACGGCGACGGATGCCAAGGAAAAAGGAGCCCGCCCGCGCGCGAGAAAGACAACCCTGCAATACTGATCGATGATGCATGGTCAGCATGATGGAGATCAGACCGCAGTTCCTACAACTTTTTTTCTTGTGCCGCCTTGTGAATTTTCCTATCTTTCTTTATATATAATACTACGTACATAGGTACAGTGGAGATGGGGGGAAAAGAAAAGAAAAGAAAAGAAAAAGACTGGCACGATAGACAGACAGGCCCATACTACTGCCCCTGAAAAGATATCAGGTTTGTATGATCCGAGGCTGATCGTCATATCAACGTCTGGTCACAGTGGAACATTACATGCAACATGTGACAAACCCCAAGCCAAGCGTCCGGGGCAGAGATCACGCACGCACATGGACCATCCATCCCCATCGAGATACAGACACAGGCGCTGTATACTGCTCTGGTTGGTTGCGCTACACCCATCTCAACAGCAGCAGCTAGCTTCCCTTCCCTGTTCGAATACCATCATGCCATCAATCAGTATCAATCAATAAAAGTGATCGAGATGCATGCATGGTCTGATGCTAATGCAAATGCAATCCGGCCTTAGCTATTATTGTTAAGCCTACTGTTAGCTTGTGAAGTACACTACTCCTAACTAGTTATTATATTAGCAAGAGAGAAGAGAGGCCCAAAACGTACCTATCTGTCAGTTGTTGGCTTGTTGCACCCCGTGCATTATTGGTCGGCCATGTTCTCCGAAGAGGAAGCTAGCAGCAGCTTGTGTTGCGGCTATGGCGTCGCTCTCATGCAACGAAAAAATTTTGCCAACAACTGGACATAGCCTGCACTGTGCAGGAGCCCGAACTGGCGACTCACGATGGCAAAGTCTTATTGAATTCAATTAATATGTGGGAGTACACTAGTACAGTACTGGTCGTCCACTTGGCTAGGATTTTTTAGTTTTTTTTTTTGAAATAAAGAGAAAAACAGCCCTCTGGACCATAACAGGATAAGGTGCATGCGTGGCAACGTACCTGTATGTACGGCATCCAGTACTTGTAATAAAAACCCAGTTCAGATGTCCATTCACTTCATTTTTTACTTGAAGCAAACATTACCATATTATATATTGATGTATTATCTACCTAAAAAATAATTATATATGATTTATAGTCATATAACTTTAGTAAAAAATTATACTAAAAGTATATAGCCGTTATACGAATGTTGAACAAGTTTATGAAATTATACCAGATAAGATGTTACTCGAGTTTTATACGATACCAATATGACCGGCCAGTAGTGCTGATTAGTGTCGGTACGGGATTCATAAGCTTCCACGTACCCGGCCGTCTGTCCATCCACATTAGCTGCCTTAAAACCTTGCCCATGTTTTATGTCAGATCTTGGGTTCCTGCTGATCTACCGTCTGGGGCACGGACAAGTACGTGGAGCATGGACATTGAAGCCTGAAGGCGACCTTAAACTACTTGGCAAATAATCGTACTAATTTGTTGGAAGATTAGACAGGTAGTAAGCAGTAATAGTAACTATTAGTACTGATGGGCAAATGATGATAGAACGACGATAATTTAGTGGAAACAAAGAGAGTACTGTCTCTCACTTCAATTCAGCATCAGTACGTATACGTGGTCCTGATACTGCTAGCAACAATGCACATGGCACTGATCCGATCCAATCAGCACGCAGTGCAGGTGGGACCAAGAAAAAACAAGGAGAGCACATTGTATATGCAGTACTACAGTACGTACATGACATGATATACTATAACTTACTAGGTGCAATGTATACTGTGAGTGACACTGCTAGTACATACAGTAAGAATGTACAGCTACATTTGGTACTACTCCTACTACCAGTACCAGAAAACAAAGGGGCCAGGAACCGGGAAGGCCCTGGGCCCATGTACTTTACTTGCTCTTTTGTGTGTGTGTGTTCTGCCATGCAACAAGATGCAGTGCTCTACTCCGTACTTGAGGACCATGGGGCTCGATCAGAGTGGTTTCTGTGCGTCGTCATAAAAATGGAGAGGCAGCGAGGCAGGGCGGGGACGTCATGGGCTCAGTGAGTCTGCCAACATGCTGGCGCGGAGTGGACAGTAGCATGCACGGCTTTGCTACCATTTGTGGAACCAGGACGAGGAATTGAATTGCGCTGCCATTCCCCGTGGTAGTACTGAGCTGCTGAAGCCAAGGACGACGATCGCGCACATTTCAGATCTGTTCTCGTACGTACCCTGCCGTTCCCTTCCTGTAGCTTTCCAGATTGGCGCTATGCCGATCCGTGTACTAGTATCATTGCAAGACATGGATCTACACTACTCCATATACGGAGTACTGTATGTTCAAAAATCAAATGGAGCGAATGAAGTTAATTTGCTGCTCTTCAGCCTTCACCGTACGTCTGTAGTATTATATATTCCAGTATCTCTCCCTCAATCACAATATTGGAAAAGGAATAATCCAAGAGCCGTATGTGTTGTATATACGAGTGTGACACACATCATGACTGTACTGTGTACATTGTACAGTAGGCAATCCTTGGAACATCTCGTAATAACGATCAGTCAGCACATCACATGCATGTCAAAGTGCATGGTAACGACTTGACTCGATCGCGCACCTCGGTCGGACCGGTCGCGCTGCACATAGGAGTAACTTGGGTGCGACGGACTACGAACAGACGACGATGGTGATGCCCATCTGCACGCTACGGCGTACTGCATGCGCCCTCGTTCGCTCGCGGCATCAGGTTCATTCCGGCCCCTAATAACTCGCGGTGGTTCGCGGCATCCACATGCTCCATGGCCCGACGAGCCAGGCCTCCGGCTCCGGCCTCCGCATGTGCATCTGCCGCCGTACGTGCTGTGCCGACGACGCACCTAGCTTGGTACGCGTTCACGACCAACCAACAATGCAACCCGATGGGCCCCGACAGCGTGCGTGGTAGCTCGACCCTCGACGGGATTATTTACAGCCAGCGTTTGTACATATATCGTACTCGCGGCGGCCGGCGACGAGGACATACGCGCCGTCTGCCGTGTCCGTACGTGTGTCGCGCGCCGGCCGGGGCGGTGATGAGCGAGGGTAGGGACCATGCATGCGTCTCCGTCCGTCCTCGATCGCCGGCCTGGATATTGTCCGTCGGGCGCGGGAGCGACGCAGCGGTAGTCGGTGTGTGAAGCTGGTCTGCTGGATAAAACGCGGCGAGAGCGCGACCAAACGGATGGTTGGTGCAGCGGCGCCGCCAGTGCGCGCCGATGCCGACATGTCACGTCCGGTCCGCCATGGGCAGTCGGGCATGGCAGCGCGCGTGTGTGCCACCGGACCGCAAGGCGCCGCGCGCGCGTCCTAGCGCGTTAGTCGTGGTCGTGGGTTCCGTCGAGGCGCCGAGAGGTCGGACGATCGAGCAATGGAGCGCGCGTACGTCCGGCAACGGATCGGATCAGATCCACGGGCCAAGGTGGGTGTTGACATGGGGTGCAGTGCAGGCAGCTGCGGCTGCTCGACAGATTGGCCGTGAACCGTGGCGTACGAGATGTACGCCCGCAGGCCGCAACGTCAGCGTGCAGGGATGGGATGTACTACTCGGAATGGAGGGGAATTTGGGCGGGCGGGACATGCATGGGCATCCATCTCTGCCACCGTTCGTGCTACGGCCGGGGATGGGCAGGGAGGCACGGACAACTGAAGGGTGAATACTGAATACTGAGGTCGAGTAAAGTCGGAACAGAGCATGTTCAGAAGGACGGTCCGTGCACCTGTTTCTGTACAGGCCACAGAGAGGGTTTAATTTACTTGTGCCTTACTAGTTAATTTGCTCCTCGATCTCGCGCTTGCCGGTCTGAGCTTTTTATAGGTGATGAATTGTACTAGGAAATATGGACTCAGCCCAATTATCATAGACACAAAATGAGAACGCTGAGCAGGTTTTGTAGCTCCGATTGACCATTTCAATATGACCAATTCCCGGTAGCCATGTTTGGCCAGTTTTGTCCTTGTCCATTTCATCTAATTCTGGGCATGCCTGCCTGCCTCTCCTCTCCTCTCAGCTCCCTGCCTGAATCCCCTGATGCCTGGAAATAATTGGGCATGCAATGCAATTACATATATTCCCATTCCCATCCAAGGGCAGGCAAAAAACATACCCCCTTGCTGAAAGCAACATTTGTACCCCCACAACTGTGTCTTGTATGGCTCTTCTGGGCCAATCAACACATGCTTACTCATAAATATCTCTTAACTCTTGCTCCACCGGATCATGTGAGCAGTGGGAGCACACACCACCCACCACGGTCCCTTTCTTGAATCCTGCTTGTCTTGATGAGCAGGCCGGGGCCTGCATGCTGCGTTCAAGCTCAGCCTGAAGATCGAGGAGGTGTGGTGCTGGTGATGGCTGGCTGCTGGTGGTGAGCTCGATCAGGATTCATCTATCAGGACAGAGCCGCTAGCGCCGAGGTGGTCCTAGGTAGGATTGGAGATCTCCCTCCCGACAGCAAGATCAGACCCATATTTATGCTTTGATTGAGAGGAACACCACCAAAAAGCCTTTGGCAAAGCCTACCCTCCATCCCTATCTGCATTAACACCTTGACACTACCACCTTCAGTTGTCAGCATGCACCTCCTCCTCCTCCGGATCCTCTCGATCAGCAAAGTGACCGTTTTGTGTTTTCCACAGCAGCCAAATAGTCCCACTGCAGCAGCTGTCACATTGGCATATTTATCATCTGAGGAAATTGATGCATGACCCTTCCTTACCACTAGTAGCGGTAAATTAAAAAGGAAATTTTCTTAGGGGGTGTTTAGTTGGTGAAATATTTAGGGTTTGGCTATTGTATCACTTTTCGTTTGTATTTAATCATTATTATCCCATCATGGACTAATTAGGCTTAAAAGATTTGTCTCGCACTTTCCAGCCAAACTATGTATTTTTTTTATTTATCTAAATTTAATGCTCCATACATGCATCAAGAGGTAGTATGGGATATTTCCCCATACATATCTTTTTTACATCAACATGTGGAGGGTTGTCTGTTGCAACCTCTCTCCTTAATCTTTACTATATCTATCAGCTGATTCAGCTCAGAGCTAGCGCTATCTTATACGTATTGCTGAAGATGCCAAGGCTTGGCCAGGTAGTTTGCACGTCAATATTGGACTTTTCTTCTCCCAAGACAAGAAAATGGTTACTAATTGCTTGGCTCATGATGTGGTGCTAATGTTGACGGCTCAATGGCCGTACATGTGCAAATTGGGGCACACAAAAAAGGAGGACGGGGACAAGTTCTGATCACTGAGTCCAAGGATCAATTGGGCCGGCTCCATGTTTGGTCCCGACCCCGAGCAGAGCAGCAGCATCCAAAGTCTCATCTAAAAGCTAAAGGGGACAGGGAGCTCCATCAATAGAGCTGGAATTCGATGGCTGTTTTGGAGTACTGTCTGTAGCTTACCTTTAATTGGGGGAGGACTTTGGCATATGATGTGATGGTGACAAGTGCTTAGAAAGCTAGCATAGCATAAAAAGCAACCAAAACATGTACACATGCATGACCATGCAACTAACAAGAAATTCTCAGAACGAATTGATGAATCCCCGGCCTGAACATTACTATATATATGCTACAAACAGCAGATCATCAACTAACCAGAGGAAGACATCAGGTTTTCCTTGTGGTTGCAGGCCCCGGCCTTCTTCCCTGAAGCAGTCATTGCGCAAGGACATGGTGGATGGATGGATGGATCGCTTATTGCACTGCTACTGAAAATAACATGCCGGCCATGTCTTTCTCCGGGAATTATGATCATTACGGAGCCGATGCTGCCACTGCAACTCTTGCACAAGCTAGAAGAAAAGGGACGGGTGGTGGTAGGTTTTCAGATGAGTTGCCCACGGTGAGCGGCACCGGATTGAATAATTGCACCAGGGACGACATGGTGTTGGATCGCCATGGCAGCATGCAAGTAGCAACCGTACTTGTCTGTCAATCCTTTCCTGCCCAGCCTGACTGACAAGCATATCTACCGGCTCCAGCTATCACACTGTCGCTGTTCAGTACTGCCCGCTAACGATCGTGTGGTCTCTAGTACCCTGCTGCGTGACTGTTTTAACTTTAACCTCTCTCGGTCTCATTCAGTCATTCTCATCCGATCCAGCGCTAAGTGAAGTCGATCTTCAAGGCAATGAGTAGTAAGAGAAGAGAGCATAAGAAAATTTGGATCCTTGGCCACCGTCCCGGTCGAGAATATTTGGCATCGCCTGCAAGATCTCTGCCGTGGGACCTGCCGGCAAGGGGAGATAATCGATGGATCCATCGAGTGGCAGCGCGGCCGCGACGTCGCGCGACAGCGGCGCGCACCCGCCAACGCCAACAGGCCGGGAGCGAGCGCGTTGCCGTCGCCGTCGGCGTCCTCGTCGACCGGCGCCCGCCCGCGCTGTACACACCACAGCTGCCTGGCGTTGGAGATGAGGACGTACAGCCGTAGCAGATACTCGGCGGGCGAGCATGCTGATCAGTCAGACGCATCCACCTCGTGCCACTTGAAGAAGAGAAGGTGTTGCCGCTTTCGTCTGTCGCATCGCGTTTGTGCTCTCTGGTCTCTTCTTCGTTGCCAGAGGCCAGCCACGCCTTTTTTTCCATCTCCTGCTACTCCTTATGCTGACAGGCATGCATCAGCAGTTCAGCACAAGCATATACGACCTCGTCCATGCTTGGAATTTTTTTACCTTTTTAACCGCAGAGATTAACGAACTCGTGTCAGGTGGGACATAGTCTGAATGGATCGACAACGATCCATGATCCATCCATCTGCATGTACGTACAAGCAACGTAATTAAGAGATGTAGTAGATTTATTTCACTGTTTGCCATAATGATGTACTCGCGGCGAGACACATGCATGGTGGTACACAGGCAGGCTCACGTCGTTGGCCATGTACTTATCCAGACGGCCGGACCACCTAGGCCACGTTTAGTTTGGCTAAAGTTTTGCAAACTTTTACACTCTCTCTCCATCACATCACATTAAATACACCAAAAGACATATGTTCGGAGTATTAAATGTAGGTAAAAAAAATAACTAATTATACAGTTTAGATGTACATTGCGAGACGATTCTTTTGAGCCTAGTTACCCCATGATTGGATAATATTTACCACTAACAAACGAAACGTCTTACATGTGTGCTACTTCGAGTGAAAACGATCTTTTAAGAAAAACTTTAGCCCAACTAAACGAGGCCCTAGTACAGTCTCAAATGTGTGTAAACACTGCAGCAGTTGGATCACGGCTCTACGCGCCATTGGACTTGAATTTGCTTGCCGTCCCATCCTACACTGCCATGCCTACCGTACCATCGATCGTCAATGAGCTGATCTACTTTCCGTGTACTGTAATTACCACTTCCACTAATAATATATGCCGTCTACAGTACGTACTTAAGTACGAATTACCGGGTCCAGTATGCAGGTAGAAAAGGTTGCGTTTTTCTCACCCACGAGAGGTACGACGTTTACGTACGTGACAGTCACAACTGTTCACATGCTCCAACGACAGTGTAATGCATGTTATGGCAGCAGCCGGCCAGCATCCATTGATCCACCAGTTATCGCCCTTTACCAGCTCATTATTGGGCGAGAAATCACATGCAGCGTGCATGAAATTCGGTAAAAGGAGAGCTAGCACTAGAGATGAAAAGTCCTGCAAAAAAAGAGAGGAGAGAAAACAAAAGGAGCAAGCTAGCTATCAAGTCATGATCGATCGCATAGAGTATACTGTACGTAGTACGTACTAGTAGCTGCTGCGCTTTTGATCCAGCCATCAAACATGTGGATCCCAGTCTAAAGCGCCATCGATCGAGCACGTACATACTCACTGCAGCTGGCACTAAGGAGCACCTATAATATTGTTGTTATTATATATAGCCTGCTCGTGCTGTAAAAAAGAGAGAGAGAAAGGGTAAAGTTAATAAACTTATTTATATTTATACTATACTGTATAGTACCAGGTAAACCAATTATATAGGACTTTTGTGGTCTTCGAGGTAACTTTGAGTAGTATTTTTTATATTAGTTCTAAAAATATGGCTAAAACGTACGGAGTACATACAAGATAGGAGTGTACTGTATGCTCACAAGCTAAATAGCTCGAAACCCACCACCGAACAAAGTCTTAAAAAGTTTGTCTAAATTATATTTTTAGTCGAAATTGCACATGCCAGAACTTCTTCTGTCCACGAAACAATGCAATTCTGTCACCGTGTACACCAGTTTAAGGTATTTTTGACTCTGACTAATTATAATTAAAAATATCATTTTTAAATATTATTAAATAAACATCATATATTCGCCATGATATATATTTATACTATAATTTATTTGGTGTCATAAACATTATACTTCATGTCTGTTTTGCAATGAAAAGGAAACAATTCATCATCTTTTCTTTGACTGTGTTGTAGCTCGTCGGGGACGTGGGTTTTCATCTCTAGAATCTTTGATACTGATATAGATAGATCTTTTGATGTTATTGGAAAATTCTAGCTCAGTAATAAAAGGAATGGTGTTTTAAACATCATATCATTGGCTGCTATTTGGAGTTTGTGGAAACTAAGAAATGACCTTTACTTTCGGAGGAAAATGTGGAGATGCATGGATATGCTTCTCTACCAAATTGTCTTAACTACTCAAAGGTGGTTACTTTTTGTGCCAGGAGGAAAAGAGATCAGTTCTTCTTTAGAATGTGAGCTGATCAAGAGGGAAGCTGCTCAGGTGCTCTGGCTATGCTGTCTTTGGAAGATGCAACCTGGGAACCAAAATCAAGTCTAACAATGCTATCCATGTGAGGTGAACTGGAGGTGAAGAAGAAGGCGAAGAAAGTTCGAGCTTTTGTTGTGGCAAAAACTGTGTGTGCCCTATGTAGTATTTGGTTTTTCGGTTGGATTGTTATCATTAGCCTTCTTTCGGTTTATGGAGTTTTCTGGCCATGATGTGGATGCATTAGGGCCAATGAGTTTGTCCGAGATGCATAGTGGTTCCTTTACTTTTTTTTAGAAATCCTAATTATTCTTGATTATGGATTGAAAAGGGATGTTATGACTCGAATGTGTAAAAGAAACAATATATTGATAAAGAGACGGTATTCCAAAGTCAAAAGAGCAATTGGCCTGCAAAAAATAAAAGATTTGTTCTTGTATGTTTTGTATAGAAAAGGAGCGTAAAAAGTTCTATGGATTAGACTCCCTTTCTTTCTTGGGTTTGTATTATGCAACACCTTGTTCTGACCATATTGCACTATGTATCATCATTTGATAAATTGAGAAATGTTTTTCTCTGATTCAAGTAGAAATACAAATGGAAAAATTCGAAGGGTAAAAGTTGCTCCTGCTACTCAACCTAGAGCCTAGCATTATACAAGGACGTGTTGTAGGAGTAACACATTACCTTCTGGGTGGAATTGCCACAACATAGGCATTCTTAGCGAGAATTATTGTAGTAGGATAGTGGCCAGGAGGATTTGAAAGGCATTATGGAATTAAGATTTCCCAGCAGTGTTGTGATAACTGAATTTTGTCTATTGGTTAATGCTAATGGACATGGCTCTACCCTAATACTTAAAAAAAACACTTATGAGGCATCATAAATACAGTATTTTTATATATTTAGTTAATTTTTTTATATTTTTTGACTTATCAACGCGGAGCTATAGAAAGAGAGAAAAACTTGGCATAATGGCATGGAGCATCCACCATCGATCCACCGGCCCCTGCAGTGGCATGCAGTAATCATGCAGCATGAGCAGCGGCACAGTACGCGCAACGACACACAAGGCGCGGGCGGGGGGCCAGGGCAAGCACGTCGCCGTCCCCAGGAGGACCACCCACCTGTGGTCTCCGCCTCCGCGTCTCTCATTCATGTTCTAAAGAAACCTCCCATAAAGAAACCCTCGAGCCAATGCCAATCCAGTGGAGGAGAGGCGGATGGAGAGCGATGGATAGATGGCGTCGGCGTCGCACAACACCCCTCCATCTATCTATCTCCCCCACCACTTGATGCCCGGCCACTGATGCCGGAGAGCTATCATCTAGCGTTGCGTTGCGTTGTACCAGACAGGACACGACCGAGCTAGCTTGCATGCTATTCCGAAATAGCATGGCGATTTTTTTCTAAAAAGCTAACACATTCATTCATATTCTCTCTGCGTGTACTAGAAATCTCTACTTAGATAGTGCCAATTTTGCCAACAAATATGTGAGTTGTGGTGAGAAAGGAAGGGACGAGACGAGGTGGCCTCATATGCTGGCTACTGTAGCTAGCTAGCAGAGGAGACGACTATTCTAGCACCCGGCAGAGAGCGAGAGCAGGCCAGGCCACACCAACAGCTGCAACTGCCACTGCAGCTGCATGCATCTGTACTTGGTGGCGAGAGGCAGGGAGCTTTAAGCCTAGTCGTCTCCTCTCTCTCCTTCAGCTGGCTCTTGCTTGCATGGTCCCCCGGCCGGCCGGCTCTCCGACCTCACCTCACCTCAGTCACGGCTCCCATCCCGGCCCCTTAAAAAACCGCACCAACTCGTAGCCAAATTCTTGAGCTCACACCCACATACACAGAAACATATACCATACCAAGCAAAGCTGCTTGTCGCCTCACAACCTACGACAAAATTAAACTAGCTAGAATTCTTCTTCTTGGGGGCGCTCAGCCGGCCATGGCGAAGCCGCAGGAGGTGCGCAGCGTCGACTCCTTCTCGCAGCTGCCGTTCATCCGGCCGGCCCCGGCGCCGGCGCAGCCGAAGGACGCCACCATCCGGCTCTTCGGCTGCGACTTCTCCAACGACGACCAGCAGCGGCAGGCCAAGCAGCAGCAGCAGCACGACGCCGCGTCCGACTCCCCGACGCCGCCAACGGCAGCACGGTCACGTCCGAGAGCAACGGCGGCGGCGGCAGAGCGGCAGCGCCGCCGCGGCTGCCGCCGCGGCCGCGGACAGGAAGTTCGAGTGCCACTATTGCTGCCGCAACTTCCCGACGTCACAGGCGCTGGGCGGGCACCAGAACGCGCACAAGCGCGAGCGGCAGCACGCCAAGCGGGCCCACCTCCAGGCCTCCCTCGCCATGCACCGCTACGTGCCCGGCCACATGTACGGCCTCTTCAACTACCACCACCACCACCTCGCCGGCGGCCGCTTCGTCGACCACCCCGTGCCGCCGCCGCTGCCGCTGCCACCCCGCCGCCGGCGCACTACCCGATGTGGACGAGCGCCAGCCCCCGCGGGGCCGTACGGCGGTGGCGTTGGTGGCGGAGGCCCAGGCTCCATGTCGCAGCCAATCAACGGCAGCCCGGTGCCGGCGGGGCTCTGGAGGGTGCCGCCCCCTGCAGCGACGACGACCACCACTACTGCGACCATGCAGAATTTCGGCATGTCCGGGCCGCACGGCGGCCCTGGCGGCACGGCTATCCTGGTCGGGTCGGGTGGTGGGGATCAGGCAGCAGCATGCAAGGACGAGAAGGCGGCGGCGATGAGCTTGTTGTCCCCTCACCCTCGCTCTCGTCGTGCTCGTCCACGTCGCCGGAGAAGAAGCTAGGTAGGTATGAATTGGGCCACCAGAAGGAGAGTGTTAGCTTGGACCTCCATTTGTAATTCTTTCTTGCTTATTTATTTTTATTTTAATTTATTTAGGCCTCCGATCTCCCCTCCCTCCTTTTGCTTGTGGATTAGCAGTTGCCAGCGCATGTCAATTCTCATAGCTTTTCTAAATAATCGTTTCTACGTACCTTTTTTTTGCCGTACGTCTGAAATTCAAGTTTAAATATAATATAATACAAATACCTACCTAGTAGCTTCGAATTCTCGTGGCCCTTTCTGCTATATACAAGTGATCGATGTCGATATTCAGAAGAAGAACAAAACTCTTGCATTTGGTTATGAGCGGCAGGGGAAAAAAAAAGGATTAGTAAAGATGTATAGACTTGTTTCTTGCTTGTGTGTGTTACACTTTTAGAAACACAAGGTAATTAAAGGTAGCAGCAGCTGGATCCATTTAGTGGCATGAGGTACACGACCAAAGAAATTAAACTTGCATTCCATGTTCATTAATTTATACACACTTAGACACTGCAGGGAGGGAAATTAAAGAAGTACATGCATGATGCATCTGTAGATTGGAAATGTGTGGATCTATCGGGCTAAACAAATTAAAGCATGGATCCAAAGGCTGCCGTACGTAGATAGATGGTCCTACGACGACATAGGGCCAGGAGGGGAGGGGAGCGGGCGATGCACATAATGTACATGACCTTTCTTTTCGCACCCTGGCCCAACTATACGAATTGCTTTGTACAGAGATGGCTCTTTTTAGCATGTGCTCTGCCACGAGCCAGGTGTTCCATGTACTTTCAGCTTCCTCATATAGATGCGTAATATAATTTACTAATGGCAGCTTCGCACGTGAAGGAAAAAGCCATGTCGATAGGAACAGCTTGTTTCATCATAATACACGGGGATTCTTTTTTTTTTTTTTAAAAAATGGGGGAACGAACATGTTCTTTCTGCCGGAGTATGTACGGAGAGAAAGGTTCGATTTATATAAATTAAATAAAAGAAACATCGGATGGGAGGTACTATATTATTTGGTTAGGTTCTCAGCTCCGACGACTCCATGATATATAAACAAAAAAGAAAAATGTAGATCGTCATGCGATTTGTAATGCAATGATCGATTCGGTTTAAGAGCTTGGGCTGGTAGAAAGACTGAGCAATTCAGTTTATATTTATTTAAATAACACTCCCTGTAAGTAAAATAGAAGATGGAGTGCACTAATCAGGATTCGAAATCGAGACCCTCGACATTGGTATGTGGACTAGTTTAATCAAAAAGCTTAATTGACAGGAAAGGTAGGCCCACTTTATGTTTGATCAACATGATTTTATCAATTGTGCTTAGCTCTATAGTCGATCTAGCCACGTGACATCGTTGGTTAAAGACTCTCACATTCCCATATTCAGGTCGGGCAGAAACATAAGTACCATTAAATTTATTACGGAGTGCAGTTCGATCTTCTCTCCTAATATGCCTGTTTAGAGTCTTAAAATGTGTATAGTTTCTTTTTTGTCAAACTTGAATGATGTAAGCTAGATCTTGCATCAAAATCATAACTACACTGGCCGGATCGACATGATGAATTAATAAGCACTCAAAGGCATGGCCTGCTTCTGCTTGGATGGATGTCATGCACAGCTTTAGACTGTACGACCACAGTACTTTTTCGGAATTCAATTTGTACGGCTCGCTCTGGTGTGTCCCAATGTCTGATCAGTGATTCACTGATGCATCTCGCGACATGCAATTTTCTGTGATATTCTCTGTGAGGCATCGTCATCAAATTTTTTTCCAGTTCTATATGTCAGCATGTCTGCCGAGAAGTTAATCGGCCGTATGCTGAAACTGAAGGACGTTACTGCTAAATGCTAAAAATGCATCACCGGGACCTGGTGTATATGCACGATATATATGCATCCACCGTAGACAGTTCCATGAAGATTTGTGCAAACGACTTGACGATTACAGTAGGAAACGCAAACCTTGTGATCTGATAACTGAACTCCTGCATCTGATTTCGCTCGCCAACAAAGAAAAAACCTAAACTGCCGTATATACGTCGCTCATTCACGTCTTAAAACTTTGAGTGTCTTGCATACTGGCATGCACCGCGCTTCTGCATTTGTAGCGTTGTGTGACGATGAGGTGGCCATCAACATCGTCATGTGCATGCATACCAAGATTGCTCTGAAACTTTGAGTGGCCCGAAACGCTTGAGATATATATCAAGGTGACCATGGAGGAAGGATGGATGATATGCGGGTTCCAGTCCAGGCGACAAGCGGACAAACAAGCCTCAACCAAGCAGCGGACAAACGAAACGAAATGCCTGATCCATGCATAGCTAACCTATCGAACTGGCGCATGCATGCATGCATGCACACCCACAGCACAGGCAGCGGCTAGCATCATCTGCTGGCTAGCTAGCTTCCTATGCCATCATGGCCTATGCATGACACCAAGAAAGCTACAGGTCACTGAAGAAGCTTGTGGAGGCACGCATCGGCGCGCCAGGCCGCCGGTCGAGTAGCGCGCGCTGTGCCGCTGGCGGCTGGCGCATGCAGTCAGTGTACTCGACAGATCTAAAGAGAGAGGGGGGTCAGGCTCAGGCCGCGCCCAGCTCCAGCACCGGCAGCAGCAGCAGCGGCGCGGGCCGGGCAGGCAGTACCACAACCACCGCTGCATGCAGTGGTTGCCGGGCGGGCGCCTCCGATCCCGTGCAGTGCAGTCCCAGGGCTGGACCAGCGCGCGCTGTACTTGGGCAGTGCAAAGCCATACGCGGGCAGAGATCAGATTCAGATCGATCAGACAGACGATATGAGCATGCAGTTAAGCTTGCACCCACCACGCCCATGCCATATGCATCATCGTCAGCTCCGGCATGTGCGGTTCAGAGAGGAGATGCATGGATGATGCGCCCTGCAGCCTCGCATAGGACTAGAGTACAGTATCTTTTTCTTTGCCTTTTCCCTTTCCACACTGTTCTCATAGGAGTACTCCAATACAGTTTATGCGTCCTCCACCGACGCCGCCCCTGCATTGCCCCGGCCGCCGTCCGCCGAGCCGTCAGCGCGGCTACCTGCGACCGGGGCTGCCTTGTCAATCTGCCGGTGGCGGGCGGCAGGCCTGAAGGACAGAAGGAGAGAGACCGATCGATCGAGTGGGTGGGTAGGGTGGGTGGGTGCGACGCAGACGCAGCGATGGCTCTCATCTCTGAACAACAGAGTCACAGCAGTGCTGCTGCTGCTGCAGGGTCATGCATACTGACGGCATGCATGCAATGCAAGGCGCATAAAGCTGGCCTGTGTTTAACCTTAAATGGACGTCCGATCTCTTTTTCGCATGCATGCATGCGGTGGACGGCACGGCCTTTTAACAACACGATAAATGGGAAACTGCAGCCAGCGGAGGGAGTCAGACGCCTTCAGTTGCAAGGGTGAAAGGGTGTGCAGAAGCAGAATGCATGCATGTGTTTCTGAATCCTGGCGTGCCGTACTGTGAGAGCCTGTAACACAGTAGTATGGTGACTGAAACATTACTGTGCGGGCGCCTTTGACGTCAACCCAAACTATTTTTACCAGTGAGGGGTAGCTTTTTCAAGGCAAATTTGGCAAAACAGTTTGTAGAGCAGCACAGTCGACGATGCGTACGAAGATTCAGAAACTGGTCGATTACCTGTACCGGCTCTCGGTTCAGCTAAAATTTAGATAAAGTTCAAGCGATTAAAGTTTAGTTCTATGCTATTTAGAGACATAGTCAATGAGAGACTGATAACTAGTTGGACTAAACTAAAAATTGATCATATCTAGTTCATCCGTTATGATGGATTAATTAGGACTAACAATTAGTTCATGTTCGAATGAAAGCTAAAAGCTAAACTATTTTTTTAAGAGACTATTTTAATCAGGCTCTTGTGAAATAACCGACCGAGCAATGCCACGTCTGAGTAAATGCCTCAGCAGACTCCCTGATAAATGCCTCAGCAGACTCCAGGTCATTTCTCAACATGATCAAAACTGAATGGACTCGATCAATATTAAGCTCCCTCTTGGACATCGATGCATGGCCTTGACAAACAAACAAACATCACGTGGTGCACGAGAAAACCACACAACCCATGAGAGCCAGCTAATCATCCACGCCTCGGCAGCCGAGGTTGTGTGTGCCACGTCCAGCCTCAGGACCTCAGGTGGGGTGTGACTTTGAGTACCTCAACTTCTAAATTTGTCAATCACATAACCACCACCAGCATTCCCCTCCCTCCCAAATTTCCCCACCTCCCACCCCCATTACCAACCTAGTTTGGGAGCCATTATGCAGTATGTCATTTTGCACCCTAGCGAGATTTAATCTTGGCGGTGGACTTCATGATGCTATCCAACACATACGAGCGTCCCTGCAACCATTGGGTGTACCATGGGCTCCGTGATGGTTGTTAGCATGTGCAAAGGAATGGTCTGCAACCATTGGGTGTACCATGGGCTCCGTGATGGTTGTTAGCATGTGCAAAGGAATGGTCTGCGTACCACCTTCGTGGTAGCCTTACACTCTCTGGTAGGTGTGGGAAGTATGAACCACATCCCTAATGGTGATACCAACATCGATGATTTTCATCACCACATCAGTCATTGTATTGGGCTTATACTGCACGTAAGAGTGACACACATGATTAATTTGTAAATGAGTAATATTCTAATAGATCTAAAAACAATTGTTGAATGAAGAATGGAGCATAAAAGTAAGAAAGAATGTGCAAGGAGGAATAGGAAGAGCAATGGTATGTATGTGTGTGCGAGCGCACATGTCGTGTTTAGGGAGACTCCATTTGCTACAACGTCGCTAATTTATACCATCACACAAATCATGCTCAGCTAAGTTCAACTAAGTTGGAATGAAGAAGATAAAAGGTATTATAGCAACCCTCATGTGCCTATATGAGAGATATTGCAGGTGACAGAGAGTGGGTTTGGTTTGTGGGCTCATGCAATGCGAATGAGGTGGGGAAGGGGGCACAAGCCCCTAGCTATTGTCGCCCGACCACTACGAAGAGCCTCGTTCGACTTTTCCATAGCACAATATTGAGCTTTCCCTACACACCCAGCATGTAGAGTCTAGCTAGGAGAGTTGCGAGGAAATTAAACTAAAGGATTAGAGTTATTAATATAGTGCCCATGCTAACATCATGACTTCATTTCAGGGATGCATATTGATAAAATTATAGATAATATCATTGCGGATAATTTTTTTTTAAAGAAGTATTAACCGGTATAATGGTTTTTTAAACGACAGCATATCTGCAATGAATTTCATGTACTTCCAAAATTCACATTGTTGATATGCTCGTGCTAATGCTACGGTAAAACTCAAAATGTATCAATTCATGCGTTTGACAATTCACATGGACACTTTTTTCAGACCAACTAACATATGAATTATCGCATGTTAGTTTGTGAAATTATATTAGTTTGTTTGAATTGTACCAAGTTGGGAATTATATTTGTGAAATTATAATTCCCAATGCGGTAAGGTCATCTGAACACACTATTTTAGAAGCATAGTGTGGTTCTTTAAACAAGCTCAATGCATCTCTGGCGGTAGCGAGGCCTCAGATAGGACCAGCAGCCTACTAATGCTTCTAGCACCCTTGTGACGCGAATCCTGGTCTGCACCTCCTGAACAACGTTGGCCTAGAACAGAGTTATGATCCTGACGGTGTCTAGGTGCAAATCAGGCCCAATAGGATCATGCCTCCAATGATCACTCCCAGCTCAAAGCAATTACCTTGACAACAACAACATGAATGTCATATATTGTTTTTGGGTTTGGTTTGTGGGCTCATGCGATGCGGGTGAGGTGGGGAAGGGGGCACGAGCCCCTAGCTATTGCCGCACGACCACAACGAAGAGCCTGGTTCTGACTTTTCCATAGCAAAATAGTGAGCTTTCCCTACACACCTAGCATGTAGAATCTAGCTAGATGGGAGTTACAAGGAAATTAAACTAAAGGATTATGGGATTAATTATCAACCCCTTGTCAATTGGGACATCGGTGAGAATTAATGTATAAATTTGTTGATGTCCGCAATTAATTACTTAGTAACAATAAGAACAAACTTTGATCGGTTATTGTTGACTAGATTTTTTTTCAACACGAGGGCATGCCCCATTTCCATTCAATGATAGAACGATTGACTAGAGTTATTGATTCGATTATCCGATGTTTTCGATTAACACAAGAATTTCTATCATTTATTTTAATTTGTAGCGCATCTAGTAGTTCTTTGTAAGATTGCATATTGGTTCGTGAACTCATCAGATATGTTGTCGAGGCTGAGCAAAACACCCGTATCTCGGACTAACTCGGAGGGCATTCAGGCCCTAAGTAGCTAGGTGGCCAGCTACGATTTGCAAGTGGTTTCGTTGTTTCATGAGTGACGAAGGGCTGATTGACATGTGACAAGAAGCGAAGCAGTCTTGGCTGCACTTGATGTCGCCAAGAAACGCCGAGCGTCGTGTAACTGTATGGGTACGGGTGCGTCCACTCTGGCACGGGAAACAATCCTGCACAAGTCACAGTGACGCTTTACTGCTGCGTTGCACAAGGGCAAGCAGTGCGCTACCGGGTGTCTAGCTAGCCAGCCACCACCACCGATTAAAGATTTTCCCATGTGCAGTGTTGTGCGACTCGCATCGTGTTTGGACCACGCTGGGCAGCGGCATGGCATGTCATCCTCCGTGCCGTTGCCGTGCGTACTGAAACTGAAGTGATTTTCCTTTTATTTCCGCAAACTTGAACGAAAAGTCTGAAACGTATGCTCCTTGGGCCCAGTCATTGCTAAAGGCCCTAGTCTTAAACACTTATTCTGATCCAGTAAAGGGAAATTTTTCAGCCCAGATTGTATCCATGTTTGGGCCAGGCCGAATCTGCGAAGCCCTCTTTCTCCCACTGCCCCCTACGGACTTCTAATCCAAGCCCGGATGCGCGCTCATCTGCTCAGGCAGACGACAAAAGAAATCCTTTTGGACGCCACGGCACGCAACGCCGGACCTGGTGCTTTGACATGGAAGGCACGGCGAGCACAGAAGGGCACGGCACCTCGCCACCGGTGTGCCCACCTTGGTCCCATGTCCCGTCCCTTGCTACTCGTCTACCGTTCCGCGACTCGCGCGCACCAACCACCCCATCGTCATCGAGAGAACTCGCGGGCGCGCGAGGTCCACCATGCCTTTCGCGGAGTCGCGTCGCGCTCGCGGACGACCTGGCTAATAAATCAGTCGTTTGGTGAGATCATGGGTCCGACGGGTCTGGCGTGCACATCAGCTGATAAGATCGCGATTCGTGACCTGAACCAGATCGGGTCGTGCATTGTCGGCGGCACGTACGTACGGGCCCAAGGTGGTGTCGTACTCCTACATCGTGAACGTTCAAGTTAACAGAACTCTAGTAGGTGTCTTGTCAAACGTCGAGCTACCTCGGCTGCTGATCGAACCTCAGTCATTCCATATCATCGTCTCGTATTGGATAGGCCGGCGCCGGCCAGAGCCTGGATACCACAGAGCGTTCACCCGCCCTGAATGGTCCCCTGACAGTACCACAGCTGCCCCCGGATCATGGATCTTCAGAGAATGGCCGATCAACATTGACATTCAGATAGCCCTCTTCCGGTTTACACCAAAAAAAAAAAAAAACTTGAATAATTTTGCTCCGTTAGGTAAACTTATTAGAAGTCCAGCCAATATCTCTTTGAATCATGCAGCAGGCCTGTGCCGACAGTTTCATGTTGTCTTCAGCATTGGCTTCTTCTCTCCGACTAGAGTCACACCAAAGACAGTAATCAGTTGTTGATGGTGCTGCTTCATCACCCACCCCAGGTAAGCTCCATACATCTAGTGTAACACTTGCTTTATTTGGTGGCAGTACGGTTGCTAACGCATAGGACACCGCCATTCGGTGATCCTCGGCCACAAGTCCACACTTCAAAAACCGCGAAAATTTGCATGTACGTAGAGCCTGTTTGATTCAAGCCCCGGAAGAAATTGCCTATGTTTGCAACGAATCCGAGACTCACCTAGAGATGTATTTGGCTAAATCCTTGCTTTTATTCCTAGTACGTGGCAGCTGCCAGGTTCAACTTTCAGAGTCCAATCGCCAGGCTGAACTAACACCGAACTGCCCTTTGTAATGCCTTCCATGTTGTCACTTCCTCTTCGGTCCTATAATACAATGCATTTTAAAAATATGTTCTCTCGTTAAATTATGGTTTTGTTGACACTCAAAAATTATCCGATATGTTTTTTTTGGCAACATGAGCAAGTAAAAATGGTGCTAGAGGTTAGCGTCGCGAGCGGAGCAAGGAATTGCGAGGAAGAAGACGGCGAGCGACCCAGGCGGCTAAGCCAGCTACCCCGTCGAATCAGCCTGGCCGGGCACTGGGTCGGCTGCGGCTGGCCACCCGGCTTAGCCGGATAAGTCGGCTAAACTGGTTTCTCTTTGGGCCAACTCGACCACCCCACTTGCCCCCGTGAAAACCGGCTTAGCCTGGCTGACGAGCTCTACATCGGTCCTATCGATCTCTAAACCATTTCAAACGATCACGCCGCGTTTCTTACTATTTTTGTAGGTTGCTAGGGCGTCCAAAGGTAGCTGGTATGTTGGTGGCGTGAACACGTTTCATCATCAACGTGTTTCTATTTTAATAACTTTTGCACGCGATGAAGCGTCCCCGTCAGGTACAGTTTTTGTCTAGTACACTATCGTATAGTTAATCAGGTGTGTAGCTCATTAAATGCGACTAGAGAAATTTAAGAAAAAACCTCTGAAACTTCTCTTCTCTGCTACATGTACTAAAAAGGAAGAGAAATGGCTAATTGCAGGCCTGTCTTATTGAACTCACCATGGTTATTGCTTGCTTGTTTCAAGTGCTGCGCTCACAGAAAGTCTGAGTGAGTGGTATGGCGGTATAGGCCAAAGTCGCCTCAGTGGAGTACAATGCAGACAATTCACTATTAATAGTACACGAACCTGACTGGTCCACCTGAAAATCATGCCATCTATGTCAAGTGCACCCTTAGCCGGCCACGCGTACGTCCACTTATTTCCATCAACGAGAAATCCAATCCATGGGATATCATCACAACAAAAGGCACAGGACGAAAATGGGGAGATTGACGCTACAAGTAAAAGCAACTTTGATTCTGAGACGTTGTTTGGATGTTTCAATCACTTTAGTAATTTTACTTCTAAATAGGGGTGATTAAAATTCAAGAGGTGGCTAAAATTGAGAAGTCAGAGTACCCTCAACTTTCAGTGATTAAAAGAAAAAAATTCTAATAAATCATTCTTGTTCCATAGTCTTTAATAGCAATTAGTCCGCTATTCTAAACACAGGTGACTAAAATTTTAGTCACTGAGTAGGCCCTAAGCAGTCCATCTTTTATACATACACATGGCACCAAATACTCACGGGCTTTGCCAACGTCTAATGGGATGTTTGGTTGCCGCCGGTGCCGCCATCGCCCGCGAGGCGGCGCCACAAGTCATGGCCAAAATGTTGTGGCAGCCATGCATTTGTTCCACAACTTGTGGCGAGGAATTCCTTCGCCTAATCTTAGTCAAGAAATTACACTTACATTTGCGCTTATGGCGGTCACAACTTTGTGCTAAACCAAACAGCTTATCCGGATTTTGTGGCCGCCAATAACTATAGCATGACGCGGCGTCGTGACTTAGAACCTCAAACACTTGCAAAAGTTTTGTGGATCGCCAAAGGTTACGAGGCAATGTGTGGCGGGGAGCCAAACACTCCCTAAGGTTTGGAGTTGGAGCCTGGAGCCGTGTGCCGAGACTCGTCCCCTGACCGTTCAAATTGGCGTTTTTGCCTTTGTCCATCCACTAGTCAAAAACAGCGAAATGCATCACCAGCATGTTGCTCTTTGTCCACACACAGGCGATCTCCATTTTTTTTTTCTTTTGCGTCACAGGCGATCTCCACTCGGCAGCACTGCCTACTCGGTGTCGTGTCGGCCAGCCCATGAACCAAAGTTAACCCACTTACAACGTCCGACGTCCCTCCAAAGTGAGATCTCTACAGTGCAGGCCGCTCCACCCCACACCCCGGGACGTTCATGCCCCGCACGCGCACCGGTCACGAGTGAGATGCCAGACGCGTGGGTGGTTCGGCTCGTGTGGCGCTTGGGCGCGCGCGGTCCCGACGGCCCGCGGGAGGAAACGGCCGAGGCGCGCATCGCTGTTGGAAAACGACCTGGCGCGCGCGGATCCCGCGGGCCCCGACGCGCCCGCTGCGGCGGTGGCTTTCCCCGCCGGGCCGAGTGGTGTCGCTGGCGCGGACTGGGGCAGTGCGGTTTGCGGATCCGCCGCGCTCGCCCCTGCGCACGGCGACGACGCAGATGGCGACAGGAGATCGATCGGTAGGCGGTAGCGCCTGGCAACGCACAACTCACCTGTCGCGCGCATGCTTTGGTAAACTGTTCGCTGGTGTGTCCGTTTTCACAGACCGGCAGCCTTTTTTGCATATTTTAAACTGCCGTGACTCGATCGTTTGTCGCTGGTCAGGTCAGTTGGTTCAATGAGGGGATAACGACGCGAAGTCAGATTCGCGAGCAGTAGCGTGTTTTTTTTTTTTTTGAAACGTGAGTGTTATTTTTATGGAATGTCAACGTCTCAGAAAATCTTAGCAATCCACTGAATATTGCTTCAGTGGTTCAGCCTAATAATGTGTTTGTACTCTCTAAACTGCAAATTATAACATATTTTAATTAACTTTTATTAAACTTAAAGCATCTTATCTAATTTGATTGAAAAGGAGAATACTTAAGTAACAAATATTCTTACTCCATTTTTTTTTTTTTTGCCTTTGTGTCTCCTCTACCGAAACCAAAGCAAAACGTGGCTCTACACGACTACACCCGTACATGCAAAATGCTTGACAACCAGAAGCGTTCATTCTCCTCTGTGCTTGGTGTGGCTCGTTTGGCTCCAGTGCCAAAGCTGCCGACGAAGCCAGAGCCTAGCACCACCTAATGGGACTTTACTCCAGTCAAAAAAAAAAAAAAATGCATTGTTCGTTTCAAGCTATTGAATTTAGTACTAGTGTTGGTAGCTTGTAGGAAGTCGTTGAACACCGGATTTCTTTATAAATTAGAGATTAGAGATTATCGTATAAATATCATATAAAATTATTTAGGTTTTCGATTATTCTATGGACCTCGTGGAACATGCAAAATAAAACGAGGATAGAGAAAAAAAAGTTTTCTAGATCTTCCAACGAGATTTTCCACAATATCTTCTCTTTCCTAAAGAAACGGCAAAGGGAAGGGGATATTTGACAACAAGCAACTCAATGAAATTGGCTGGTCTTCGGTACCTGCGCTTCCTGTTTTTCTTCTTTTGTTTAGTTTCGGGCCGCTAGGTCAGCTGGCCATTTGATCACGCCACTGAGGACGCCCTAAGAATATAGAAGCTGAAGGTCTTTTGTGATGATTTTGATCGAATGTTTAGCACTTTAATTATTTCGGCAATAGTGTTGCTGCATTGTTCTTTGGTTCAAACCAAGGTTTTGTCTTACCTAGGTGGTGGTGCTGGTCGTTTAAACTTCTCTATGCTTGCTTTCTATGAATATAAAATTTTTTTTTTCTTCTCGCACAAAAGCTAGAACTTAAACAAGCAGTCTAGCTTTTGAAGCTACTTTTTAGAAAACTACAAAACCTACTGTGAAAAAAACAGTAGCGGGAGGGGATGGATGGAGCCCGACGAACCCCACCCAACCGCTTGCTCCCGACGTCCCGGCAAAACCACCGACTCCACCGTGATCCAGCCCAACCCGCTCGATCCCCCACCATCCCCATCCGATCCGGTCGTTGATCTACCCATTGGTGGGTCGCTCGGGGACTTTCCACAAAGAAGAGGAGGAGATCGAGGAAGAAGAAGGGAGGATCGGCGAGGTGCGCGCGCACCGCGGCAAAGAAGAGATGTGGCCGGGGCAAGGAGGATGGGTCCCGCTACCGTCGCTCGTGCAACGGCGGGCGACGGATTCGACGGCCCGCTTCGGATGAAAGCCGAGGCGCGGATCGGAGGTGGCGAAAGACGACCTCGGATGTTGCCGCCGAAGCATGTCCGCTTGTTTTCACCTCCGTGGCGCCCAAGGCCGCCCACGGGTCTCTCTCGCCCGGGCCGAGCCGTTCATCCCTCCTCCATGGGCGGATCGGTTGATGCGGTGGAATGATACCCCGCCGCGCTCTCAACCCCGCAAAATGACGGAGGATGACGCAGGCCGGAACCCCTACCTCCGGGAGGCTCGATCGGTAGGCGCCTCGGCGCCTGGCAACGGATGGCGTTCACCTGTCGCGCGTGGTTGTCGAAGTTGGTTGGGCTGTTCGCGTCGGTGTGACCATTTTGGTGTCGGGAGCACTAAGCCCTGCATATTTTAAGCTGCCGTGGGCGCCGCCGTTTGTCGCTGGTCAGGTGAGTTGGTTCAATGCGGGATAACGACGCGCATTTCAACGCGAACAGTGGGCAAGGCATCGGGCACCGAAGACCAATGGTGCCCTCCGCCCGAATCCCCGCCCCCACCACCGTTTGGGGAAGCGTCAACTACCCGGATGCCGATGGTTGGCGGCGTGTGCTCCACGGAATATTGCTTCGCAGTGGTTCAGCCTACAATAATGTGTTTGTACTCTCTAAACTGCAAATTATAAGATGATTTTTAATTGCTTTTTGTTAAACTAAAACCATCTTATCGGAATTTGATTTGAAAATGGCCTCCACCAGAATACTTGGCGAACAAATATTCTCGACTCCATTTTTCGACCACGGCTCCCACCTTTCTGCTCCCCGCCCCAAAGCTCAAAAGCAAAACGGGCGGGTCACACGACTACACCCGACATGCCGGCGCGCTCCGCCCGCGGTGGAGGTTGACATCCTCCTCTGCACTTGGTGTGCTGAGCCTCACGTGCCGGGTGCCAAAACTGCCGACGGAGCCAGAGCCTAGGACCCTATGTTGGAGGAGCTAATCACTCGCCAAAAAAAAAAAAATGGGATCCTTCCTTTACAGCTATTGAGTTTCGGAGGTAGAAGTGTTGGTCACCTTGTAGGAAGTCGTTGCTTCCCGAGACGGCCAAGGTATGGATGTTGAGCTGCGTAGACTTGAGTATGGATGTCATATAAAAGATTTTGGCCACACCCTTGGAGGGGAGGAGGTGGAACGGCCAAAATAGGGGGAGGATGAATGCACCGAGAAAAAGGACAAAAGTTTTCGCAGATCTCGCAGAAGAAGATGATGTTCAAGAAGGTTATCTTCTCTTTGCTACCAAGGCGGCCGCACCCGGCCGTTGAGAAGCAACCCGGAGTCGAGGACCGACGGCGAAGGCCACTAGCTCCCACACGATCTAATTGCGCAAGCCGGTCGTCCCTCCTGCGCTTCGGGTGGAACGCGTTTTGTTTAGCTTTGAGTCGGACTTCATCAAGGGTCGGCGCCGCACATTGCAATCACAAACTACCACTTTGGGCGGGACACCGGAGAAGGCTGGTCAATGCATTAAGGGTCTTTTGTGAGGCTTGATGACATGGAGTTTTGCGGGGCATTGGCCGCAGTGCGGCGGAGGCGGGACGGACATGATGGAGTCTCCATGACAAGTTTGTACCTAGATGATGCTCTACGGTTGTTTCTAGAGTGTGAGTAGTCAATTTAGTATCCCTCCCCCGGTTTGATATCTGTCAATCCGGGAAGTTGTTTTGCGCCCGCTTGCGCATGTAATTCTCTACTCTTCTACTTATTAATATATGCCGGGCTTGCCTTGAAGCTGCAAAAAAAAAAAAAAAAAAAAAAAAAAGAAAACTACAAAACCATCTGGTAAGAAAATAACTAAAAACTGGAAAATACATTTCAGATAACTTTTTCTTCTTTTTGATGGGATGAGAAGCTAAAAATCTAATAGCCGGAGACAAAAGCTAGAAGGCGAGCTTTTTATTTTAAGTATATATAATTGAAAAAACAAAACCAACAGCTCAAATAAAGGCTCCCTAAAAGCAACTCAACTAAACCATTTAAAGACGAACGATTTTCCTCAGCCTCATAAAGTCTAAATAAAGCGCCTGCAAGCAAAACTAGCCAAAAAAAAAAAGGCTGGCACATGATAATTGCTGAACTACGTACTGCATCGACTTTGCGTAGTCAACGCCTATTAACCACCGTGTTGACCTGTCAGCGTCAGGGCCCGCACGTCAGCCTCCGTGCCCCGTTTGCGCCCACGCCCCCGTCCCGCTCCCTCCCTCCTCTACCCAGTTGGCGAACGGAAAAAGAAGGGGAGTTGGGCCTCAGCTATCTTTTCTTCCACAACAACATCTTGCAGCGGCGGCAACCCCCCGCGCAGCGCATCGCTTCCGACGGAAGCAAAAAGGGGAAGCGACAGCCACCCCACGAGCGTGTGACCCAACCGGAAAGGGGGAGAAAAGCCCTAGGAGAAACCCGCGTAAAGCGCCCGGATCCAATGGTGGTTGCCTCGTGCTGCTAGATCTCGCGCCGTGAGGGCAATGGCGACGCGGCCGGCGTCGCGGCAGCGGAAGGCGGGGCACACATCGGCGGCGGCGGCGGGGCCGAAGGGTTTGCACCAGCAACAGCACCACCAACAGCCGCCGCAGTCGGGGTCGCCGACGTCGACCACCACCACGACCACATCCTCGTCGCGGCTCACGCCGGAGCTCTCGCTAGACGGGCCCGTATCCCCGTTTTTCGCCGGATTGACGAGGACCCGGCGCCCAAGGAGAATGTCACCGTCACCGTCCGCTTCCGCCCGCTCAGGTTCAGCTCGCTCTCGCTTCTGGAGCGGTGCTTAGTTTGGTTGCGGTTGAATTCAGGAAATGTGGACTGATTTGGGGGTTTGGTCTTCGCTTGTGAAGCCCGCGGGAGATTCGGCTGGGGAGGAGGTCGCGTGGTACGCGGATGGTGACACCGTCGTTCGGAGTGAGCAGAACCCCAGCGTCGCCTATGCTTACGGTATGGGTGCGGTTTTGGTGTCTCATTTGTGGTTGGAATATTTGGATTTCTCTGGCACTTTGCACTCCTTAGTTCTTATTTTTAGTCAATGTCTGCATAGATTCATTGCGGGCATATGCAACCTGCCTTTTAACCGCACATCAGTTTTACAAATAGGCAGGAGCCATGTAGATGAGGTTTGGAGATTATTGTAATTCAGTACATTTGTAGGAAAACACTGAAAATAGCTTCCAATGGAAACTATTGCCTCAAAATTTGAGCAACTGTGTTTTTTTTTTTTTTTTTGAATTGTTTGATTTCCACTTGATATCGATAGAATGCCAGTTGTACAATGGATGATCAATTGTGAGAAACTCAAATTGTGACTTGGTAGTTTTGTCATCCAATTCATTGGGGAATGAATTATGTGCGTTGGGATCCTATGATTTATCATATTCCATATGATTGTGACTAGGTCATAATTTGTGTCTGTACTCAGGCTAAGAAAAAAAAAAAGTAGTTCTTCTTATGGAGTCCAAGTTGTTTCATTCAAATTTGAATGCACCTTTACCTTAATGTTCACGCTTACCTTTTAGCTTGTGAGGCATCTGGGTGCTACGTAGTTATGTTATTGTAGTCCCCAAAAGCAATTGAAATGGATAATCTCACTTAAGTATAAGGACCTCAAATTACTCTATACATTTTTTTGGGTGCTATACTCCCTGTTTGTAGGAAACAATTTTGCCATTTCCAGGTCTGGGCCCCAAAATTACTATTCCAAACTATGAATCAAAACTTTGTAGCACTGGTGTCACATTTCTCCTATAATATGAGTCAGTTAATAGAATCATGTTGCGTTGCCGCATGCAGCAAGTAGAAATTATTAACTGGGCTTGAGTACCAGGAAAGTATGCACATTTCTTAGGATACCAATTTGCCACCTCTTTAACTATAATTCTGAATACAACTAAGATTATTTGTTGTCCAGATCGGGTTTTTGCACCAACTACTACGACCCGTCATGTATATGATGTTGCGGCTCAACATGTTGTTAGTGGTGCCATGGAGGGAGTAAATGGTAAAGATATTTGGTTTTTGTGCTTATATTTTCTTCAGTATCTTATAACTTTATAACTTAGATCAGAGCAACATTTTTCTTTTTCATTTTGAATATTCTGTTGCATTATAAGCTACTTCCTCCGTTCCAAATTATAAGACTCTCTGTCTTTTCTGGACACATTACTTTTGTTATGTATCTAGACATAGTGTATATCTAAGTGCGTAGCCAAACCTATGCATCTAGAAATGGAAAAACATCTTATAATTTGGAATGGAGGAAATCTTCTATATATATTTACAGCATTTACAGTTGGGTTTAGTCCTCTCATGTTCATTCATTGAATGCAACAATGGATCCTTGGTTTGATTGGACACATGTATCTTTAATTAATTCTCTGAAATAAAATTGATAAGCTTCTTCCATACTCTTGCAGGTACAATATTTGCATATGGTGTTACAAGCAGTGGGAAGACACACACAATGCATGTGAGAGAACTTATAATACTTCAAGCTTTCATATTTTTGTTTTTGTCGTAAAAACACTAGTTATCTCATTCTTAATCTATTGCTGTGGGTCTGTGTAGTGCACAACGTGAATTCAGAAATATGTATCATGAGTAACTAAAATGTGATCGCAGCTTGTGGTGGAGTAGGTTTTCTTTCCCATACAGTTACGTAAGGTTTCTGTGTTCCTATACCAAGTCTCTCATCCCCACAAAGAGGAGAGGAAATGAAATTGCTCCACTCCCTGAATTCTACTAGTGTCATGAATGACCATATGCAACTTCCTCTATTTAATGGAATGACAGTATGACATGCAGCTCTCTGTCTCAGTTGGAGAAAAGAAAATGCAACTTCCCTTCTATTATGTTCTTTGAAGCATATGATTTGCAACTTTCTTTTCTATTATGTTCACGTCAGCATTTATTTTCCATTTTTTATAATTGACTAGATTAATATTGAACACGTTCATCCGTTTCTTCATATTTTGAAATGTTTCTTAGTATCTTGATATATTTGTCCTTTTGAGGCAGGGAGACCAAAGATCCCCAGGGATTATACCTTTGGCTGTCAAAGATGCATTTAGCATTATACAAGAGGTATTTTTAAATACACACCCATCTTGTATCATGGTATGATGAAATATGGCGTAGAAATGATGATGACAATGCTCTGTGTACTTGCCATTGCTTTCTTTGTCTTTGTAGACACCAAATCGCGAGTTTCTCCTTCGTGTGTCATACTTGGAAATTTATAATGAGGTTTGTCACAGTAATCATTTTTGTGTTATCATAATATTTGTTATTGGAGGTACTCTGCTTGTTGTATATACTCTTATTCAGAGTTTATATCACAAAATGAATTGTTCCAATCAAGGGCTTATTGGTTTTGTAGGTTGTCAATGATCTACTAAATCCTGCTGGTCAGAATTTGAGAATTCGAGAGGATCCTCAGGTGCTAATATATGCACTCTCTCTTCATTAATCTTACTCTTTCTAGTGGCTAAGTTTTCAAACTAATGAACAAATGTTTTTCTGGTGGATGATCATTGTTTTTTTTTCCCTGAAAATTTATACCTGCACAGTTGCAGTTGCTGTTTCACATTCATAGTCTTTCAACTTAATACTGAAAATATTTCTTTTGTGGTGTCTTAAAATTTGTATACTTGTAGATTAAATGTTACAGTACATTCTTCCTTTGAAGTCTAGAACATAATCCTTTTTGTGAAGAGTTTCAACTGGCAGAAGAATTAAAATCCACCCCCAAAATTGCCTAGCATTTATGATGGATGCAATGTAATGTTTTGCACAGTTTTCTGATAGTTCCTTGGTCTGCATTAACATTCTCAGGGAACATTTGTTGAAGGTATCAAGGAGGAAGTAGTATTATCTCCTGCACATGCTCTGTCCCTTATTGCAGCTGGAGAAGGTGATTTCCAACAATGTCTTCACATGATTATGTTTCTTCCGTCCACTCGCTATCTATCTGTCCATTTCATGTGGTAAACGTTGTTCTGGTTCTGAACTCAGTCTCCTTAATGTAATGGTCTCCTCCAGTCTCTAACCATGCCACCTCCTTAAACAGTTAAACAAAACAAAAAATCTACTGTTATTATTTATATTGGAATTAGAGTGTATGTGCCTATTTGGACCATAGTGGTATCATAGGCGCGGGCAGTGTCACGACATGGACTATTCATTATTTCTTGTTTGGTTTGAATGGATGCAGTGGTATCCCTCTTATAGAAACCATTTGACTTGATTCCTAAGGAACTTATCTCTTAATTCTAAATTAAGGCTTCAAAGGCAAATTACCCCTAATAACATATAATAAATCTAAAAAGAAATAATTATGCTACTACTTATTCTAATGCATTTCCAAGTTTGAATTAAACTTCAAATAATGATGGTAGGTAGCTAATCCTGCAAATGTAGTGCCCGTAGTTCTTAACTTGCTACCATCCTACTATTTTGTTCCACTGAGTTATTTTTTGTTAGCATATATTTACTAAATACTAATTTGTTGTGTCCATTCTGATTGCAGAGCATAGACATGTTGGATCCACCAACTTCAATCTACTGAGTAGCAGAAGTCATACTATTTTCACATTGGTAATGAGGCAGCACAATATGTGCAGAATAGTTTTTGTCTATCTGCTATTTGAAGAACAAAGATCACATATTTGGTTTTGCATTGGCATATGCAAGTCATTACTGTTGAAATATAAGTGAATTGTCTATTTTCTCCATCACTTAAGTTTATGGGTTGAACTGGTTGGTGCATGCAATCTAATATGGTTCAGAGCCAGAGGTCTTTAGTTCAAATCTTGGTATCACAATTAAATAAAATATTTGTTGCTCACTCCTGTCCATGTTTGAGGCTTGAGGACGCCTGTAAGTGAGGTGGAGTATTGAAATACTAGTGAATTTTCGACATTTTCCCATCAGCTTAATCTTTTGGGTTAAATTGATCGGTGTATGCAACTCGATAATCAATACTATCTACATAGCATGCTTTAATTGAAAGAGCTGAACATGATGCTTACGGATTCATTTTATTATGTGACAGACTATAGAGAGCAGCCCTTGTGGTGAGTCTAATGAAGGGAAGCTGTCACTTTCTCACAGCTGGTGGGTTTTCTCCTGCTATTTGTTACTGTTGATGACCACCTTAGCATGTAGTTACATATACTAGTGTAGATTTGTGCATTTTCTTTTTTGTTTTGCATCCGGCATCTCTTGTTACTTGCAGCCAGAGCATAAATTGATTCTTTAATTGTGTCACTCATTTGCAGAACCTCATCGATCTGGCAGGTTCAGAGAGCTCAAGGGCAGAAACAACTGAGTACGGCGGAAAGAAGGATCTTATATCAACAAAAGCTTGCTAACTCTTGGAACGGTAGGACTTGCTAAGTCACTAATAATACACATCATTTTAGTTGTGTATCATATTTTGAGTCCGACCATTAACAGTAACTTTGGGGGGGGAAGGGGGGGGTGTTGTTGCCATGGTGTTGTCTGGAAGAAGAAATCTCAGCTTTTGGCTGACTGAGAACCACCCTGAAACCAATATAGACCTAAGATTCGCTCCCACTGGAGTTTGAACCTAGGAGCTACAGGTGCTATTCAGGAGTCAAGCCACTGGCTACGAACTCTTTTCGCATAAATTTGAAATGTCCATTCACATATTCAAATCCATTTGAAATATTGGAAACCTCCATACGGATGAGTGGCCCTGTTTATTTACTTTGCTGGCACCATTGATAAGTAAATCATATGTTTATGTGTTAAATATTAACTTCATGGGCAAATGTTTTTTCAATCAAGTTGGATGAAAGAATGTTGCATATAATCCCTTTTACCTTCAAGAATCTGGTTAAATAATGCTCTTTTTACTTTTCATGTCAGCTCTAGCTCATGACTTCCCCATTTCAGGTGATATCAAAACTGACTGATGGAAAGGCTACACATATTCCATTTCGAGATTCAAAATTAACACGACTACTTCAGTCATCCCTCAGTGGTCAGGGCGTGTTTCAGTAAGTTGCTCATTCCATGGCGGACACTAATCGTTATATTACCAGGATATTTCTATAACCTTTTTTTTTTTTTCTTTTGCAGCTGATTTGCACAGTGACACCAGCATCAAGTAATTCTGAAGAGACCCATAATACACTAAAATTTGCCCACCGTGCGGCGCATTGAGATCCAAGCATCTCAAAACAAAGTAGGCCTGACATTTACTCGATAATTATTATTAGGTTTTATTTTGTCCCTGATGTCTGATGTTTCTGATATATATGCTCCTTATTTTTTTTTTTTCTGTTTTGCAGATTATAGATGAGAAATCTTTAATAAAGAAGTACCAAACTGAGATTCGGAGATTGAAGGAAGAGCTAGAGCAGCTGAAAATGGGTATTATTACCGCCACACCGTCAAAAGATACCGAGGAAGATAATATCATCCTTTGGAAGCAAAAGGTGCTATGTTGTTTTATTTCAGTTTAACATCTGCTTCTGGCACTGCTGCGCATAGTTATTACTTTTTCAAATTTATTTATTATTTTCATTTTGACTTTTTGGTTCATCCATTTAGTTACGTATCTAGATTATCTAGATACATAACTGAATGGATGAAACAAAAAAAGTCAAATTTTCATTTATAATTTTTTGGTTCATCCATTCAGGTTGTTTTGGTTTTCATAAGTCATAGGACTTATTAATCGTGATAAAAATACATACTTATTGAATGGATGTTTGGAAAAATAAGTCACTTACACTTATAAGTCACATGACTTAATAATTTTTAACGGAGGGAGCACCAATTAACTTATAAGTGTTTTTAGTGAACTTTGTTCTGATAGTCTTATGCCTTTTAAGTGCTGTAGACATAGTACAGATTAAGAATAATATAATGCCACATGTGTGTGTTGTCAGTGTGCCCTCAAATCCTCCTAACAATTGTTTTTCCAACATATGAAAAGCTAGAAGATGGTAACGTCAAGCTGCAGTCTCGGCTGGAACAAGAGGAGGAAGCTAAAGCTGCTTTGCTTGCAAGGATCCAGCGTTTAACAAAACTTATACTGGTTTCTACTAAAGGCGACTCCGAATTCCAGATTTTCTCCACATCCTGGACCAAGACGAAGACATTCTTTTGGGGAAGAGGAGGTTTGTCTATATATACTTATGAAATGATGATGGCTAGCATTCAACTAACTTCTGTATTAATTCTCTGTCCATGCCTTTTGGGAATAGATGGACAAATTCCTTACCAGTGTTTCTGTATCAACCATTGCTAAGTTTGCGTGCTAATTTTGCAGTTGGCATACCTTCCATATAGAAGACGAGATATAATTATGGACAGTGAAAGCAATGAATTACTCCTTCCTGTTGAAGGGTTTGGTGTAACACTTGAAGATTCTTCGAAGGAAGAAAAAAAGAACAGGAAAGGACTTCTTAACTGGTTCAAACTCCGGGTATGCCAGTTTTTGAACTACATTGCAGCTTGTTTGCATGTCAATAGTCCATAGACACAACTTTTTGGCCGATCCATACAAGTTCTTATGTTTGATTCCTGGTTTTAAATTAAAAAATAATCAATAATTCAATTCATGTGCTACACTGTTCAGAAACGTGATGGAGCTTCTATTCTGACAAGTTCAGAAGGTGATAAGTCCAGTTTGACTAAATCAACCGCTCCTTCAACACCTATTGGGGAAAGTGTCAATTTTCCTGCTGAACCAAGAATATCAAATTCATTAGCTGGTGAGAATGTATCAGCTGATCTGTTTAGCATTGGTCATGGGGAATTTCCTTCTGGCAGCATTCATGGTGAAGAAACTCCTTTGGTATGTTCTTTTAATCAGATGATACATATCAGTTCCAAGAATAAGAATTGCTGCATCACTAGTGAGTTTAGAGAAGAAAAAAAATATGTCCAGAAGTATAGTTTTGTCTTGAAAAGGCCAATTATTGCAACTTCTCAGTTACCTTTCTAAATTTATGGCATATTGTCAGGATAATTTTTCTACTACCATAGTATTTTTACTGTTCTTTATAGATATATCAGAATATTAAGATATAAACTGTTAATTGTCTCAGTCACCATAGTATTTACTGTTTTTTTTGTTCCAATAGATTTCTTTTTACTGACATGCTGTAATATGTGATGGGGTACCAGGCCAGTGGAAAAACGATGGACCATGTTGATTTGTTGAGAGAGCAGTTGAAAATTCTGTCAGGGAGGTTGCATTTAATACAAGTGCTCTTAAGCGCCTTACAGAGGAAGCTGGAAGAAGCCCAAAGAACGAGAAGATTCAGGTACTGTCTTATGGTCTTAGCTAATGTGTGTGCTTTTACAAGCTTCCTTTGATATTGTAACCTTTTACCATTTTTGGTATCCAAAGATTGAAATAATGAAGAAGACCGATGAAATTAAGGGGAAGCAGCAACAGATAGCATCTTTGGAGAGAGATAACTCATGCAACATTAGGAACTCAAGGAAAGGTTGACAAGTTAGAGCTTTCACCGGTAATGTTCTATATTTGTTTTGGTTTCATGCCATCTCTTAACTGAGCATTAACAATTGGATGGTTTTTATTGATTTTGCAGTCTTATCATGAACTACTTGAGCAGCTCAATGAGAAATCTTTCGAACTTGAGGTATTGATATAAAGTCTGTCATGCTTAACTACTTATGGACTGAAACTGATGCATTAGGTCACAAGCAGGATAAATGCATACCAATTTCAATTTCAATAGTTAACACCTTTTTTGAGACACTGATGACAATCCATAAGAAATTTAATATCTATGAAGAAATTTCGTCACTATGTTCATGTTATATGCTTGCATATCTGACATTTCATTGATACAGGACACTTAAAATTTCATCACTATGCTCACCTTCGCAAAAGTTGAGAATTAGTATGCCTTTCAATTGTTCTGAAATTGAGTCCGCTCATCAATCACCCTATTTTTATTTTCATTTTATTGTAAAAAATGTGTGATTGCAATAATCCAATTATACTTCTTGGTCTTTTCATTCGATTGGTGTTTGGTTATCATTAAATATTTCTTATTGCAGGTGAAGGCTGCAGACAACAGAGTGATACAAGATCAGCTGAATGAGAAGGTTAGATGTGCGAGATTGTTTTAGGTGAATGGTGAAATGATTACAGTCAATTTATGACACTTCTTTGAATTATTATGCTATCAGATAAGTGAATGCATGGAATTGCAAGCTGAAGTTACTCATCTCAAAGAACAGCTGTCCCAAGCTCTTGAAGCTAAGGATTTGCTGTCGAATAGCATGATACAGAATAATAGAGTTAACCATGAAGTTGAACACTATGCTCATCAAGATGTTTCAAGAGATATCTCTTCTGAACCACAGCAAAAAAAACAGCAGCAGGTTTGCTTTCTTCTTCCTAGCTTCCACTTCCTTAATAACTGGATCCAAAGGGATTATATCTGTACACTAAAAAGTGGAATCTGCAGTTAGTCATTATATTTGTGGTTGGGCCCGTATAATGGCTTCATTAATACTCAATATTCGAAGTATACATGTAAGGATTATTAATCATAAACACTAAAGATTTGTGAGCACTAAATATGTGAACTTCCATGAACGCTTCACTGCTCTGCTGGTATTAGTTTTAGTGGCTGCACGCTTATAGAAACTATAATTTTATTTAAGGTATAAAACCGAGGCAAACACTTTTTCACTGAAAATTTATGTTGCCTTCTATACTGTGGTGAATTCCTTGAAATAGGCAGCATTTCATCCACATTTTTGTGGTCATACACTTCAGTGAAAAGATTACCATGTTTGCAAAGAGTAGATTATGCAAACATTCTTTGGTGTTACTAGTATCTGTGATGTTCAAATAGGCCCAATAGTATCTGTGCTGTTACTAGTATTGCAGTGTCTATCCCCCTAGTTTGTAAGTATAGGACATGTAGGCCAAGCTAATTAGTGAAAAGTGAACTAATTAACTTGTCTTAAACGTTATATATTTAAAATGGAGGGAGTAACATTTTTATATTTTCATTCTTAGTATTTTTTTTGTTGCTAACTTTTCCATCTTATTGGCACTATGGTCTTCAGTCAGTTGAAATCAATGAGTTGAAGCAAAAGGTGTCTGAACTCATTGAAATCAAAGCTCAACTTGAGGATCGCAATCAAAAGCTGCTGGAGGAAAGTACATATGCAAAAGGCTTGGCTTCAGCTGCTGGTGTCGAATTGAAAGCATTGTCAGAAGAAGTGACCAAACTGATGAACCAAAATGAGAAGCTTTGCGATCGAAGTTGTCATCGCTGAGAAGTCCGACTCCAGCTCCACGTAGAGTTAGCAATGGACCAAGAGGTACTAGGAGGGAAAGCATGAGCAGGCGACATGAACCTGCTAGCAGAAGAGACATGAATGCAAGCCATGAAAGGGAAAAAGCTCTAGAGACCATGCTTATGGAGAAGGAACAAAAAAAGAAGCAGAGCTCCAAAGGAAAGTCGAGGAGTCAAAGCAGAAGGAAGCCTTCCTGGAAAGTGAGCTTGCCAACATGTGGGTTCTAGTAGCAAAACTGAAGAAGTCCCAGGGTTATGACCATGAGGATCCAGAGGCCAAACACGATGGCTCGTGACGTCATCAGTTAAGATATCTAATCATGAAAAATCTGTTTGGTTTGGTTGTGGGTTTTCTGTATGTAAGTTTTTCGTATTGGTTTTTCTGTTTCTTAGCATGAATTAGTGTCCCATTCTGTATATTCTCCGCGTGATCAATATGTCAGTAGTGCCTTGCCTGACTGTGCCTAGAGCTTTCTATGATGCTAGAGCAGCATTTTGGATCTTCAGGCACATAATCTGGGTTTGAAGAAACAATGGACCAGTGTTTGGAAATCTGACGGGTTTCTGATGTTCTCACTCAAATATCTAACATATATTAGTCTGCTCATCCTGATCTTGGATATTGAAAGGATAACAAATGTGAATATGCCATGAAGTGCGAGTTCTATTGTATCAGAACAATTTCTTTTTAACATCATCAATACTGTGTATTGCCTGCTTGCCCTTACTTTTATGCTTCATATACTTACCAGTTATGCTTGTTTTTGGCCTTTTTTATGTGACGATGCAATGCGACTTTCTGGCCTCGACTAGCGAATCCTTAAAGTACGTTATGGTTCTCTGGCCTTGTGCATTCATTCTGCCTAATTCAGAGCGTACTCTTGACTGTTCCTCTCCTTTTTCATCCGCAAGCCTACTCCTGAGATATCGAGAACTGGCTGGCTGGGATTTTACAGGCTGCAATGCAAAAGTTTGCATGCATGAATTCCTGGGTTTTGCTAGCCAAAATATGTATGCATCGGAGACGGGGCACATCATGGCTGATATCTATCACGAATAAACCGTAAACTATACAACGAATACGCAAGCCAAAATTGTATGCCACCTGATCTATCCCTGAAACTCCGAAAAATATAAGTGGTCAAGTGGATACCACGGATGGTGCAGAACAGACGACCAGTGATCCAGCGGTCCAAAATATGCGAGGGGACGGACCAAGTGGTCAACACAAGAAATCCTTTGGAGGATCGCACGTCCGCCGTGAGCCCGTGATTTTCAAGACCGACCACGGCCGGCCAGCCTTGAGGCTCGGGAATCAATCGCTCGCGCCGACGTGTGAGCAGCGCTTTCCAAGCCATCAACCACTCACCCCCTCAACGGCCTGTTTCCATCCGTCGGTCGGTCGGTCGGCGCCTTGTGGACCTGAGCGCCCGCCCGGGCTACCCAGATTCCAAGCCATTGTGACGGCCGCCAGCCCGGCTCCATCCGGCGGCAGGGCACGCGTCCCCGCGCGGTTCGCTCCATGTCGCGTCGCGCGCGTTCACCCCTTGACGAAGGCATCGCGGAGTCCTCCCGCCCCAAGTAAAGCGAGCGCAGCTAGCTCGGTGCCTGCACACTCCCCTTCCCCTTCTCTGCCCATATATACGGCCACTCCTCACCCTGCTCGGCACGCTCACTGGCGCACGGTGCACCAACACAACTGCTCGAACAGGTAGCTAGCATGGCGAGCGGCGGCTACTACTACGACCAGAGCGCGGGCTACGGCGGCGGCGGCGGCGGCTCGGCGACGCCGTTCCACTCCTCTCCTGTTCCTGGGCACCGTCGCGCTGCTGGGCGCCACGTCGCTCTACTCGCGCTACGAGTCCGCGATGGAGAGCCTAGTGGACCAGGTGCGGTTCGCCGTCGTGCTGTCCCCGCTGCTGCTCCTGCTCGCCGTGCAGTACTGGGCGGCCACGGCCGGGTCGCGGCGGCCACGGGGCGGCGCCGTCTCGTCGCTTCTGGTCGGGGACCAGCCCTCCTTGTACGCCGGTGGCGGATGGCACCAGCGGGACGGCGGCGCGGGGACGTCGTCGTCGCCGTGGGGGTGGCGCTCGCGCTCGCCCTCGTGCTGCTCCTCGTCTCCTACCAGTCCTGCTTCCAGGACCTGTGGTTCCCGCTGGTCAAACGCCGGTGACTGACTCAGCCCAGTCCAAGCCTTGCAGGCTGCATCACCAGCTTCTTGAAGTGCTGCTCGATCGCGCGTGCGCCGGAGATGGGGAAGAATCACCAACACCGACTAGCATCTAGTAGGATGCTTCTGTTAGCAGTGGAGGCGGTGTGATTTCGACAAACACACTTGCTGCCTGCTAGTAGCTACGTATTTGGAGCGGATTTATTTCGATGGACAGATTGTCAGTTATTAGTTCATCTATACATGGGCTGTGATCAAGATGATTAGTATATAAATGTAATTACTGTAATGATAGATACTGAATAATAATAAAGAAAATAGCAGAAAATTCTTGCATCTGTCAAATTCTGTATACCTTTTGAGGCTTTATAGTAGTACTCAATCCGTTCTATGTTGTGGGGCTAGCAAACGACTTTATTCGATCCCCACTTCTAAGAATTTCTTTTTAGAAAAAGACTTGTAAGAATATGAGCCTCTTTTCTTGTTTATAACATGCCGTGCATGTATGCTTTTTTCGTTAAAAAGGAGCAAAAGTTATTTACCACGACTAGCTAGACAAAATTGACGTGTTTAGACGTCTCTCGTCAAGATGGAGAGCATGTGTTAAGGGAGGTCGTTGAATTTCAGAGGATAATAATAAAAGATGAAAAGACCAACAAAAGTTGTTGACATGCATAAGCTAGGTAACCAAAAAAAAGGGGAGAATTAAATAAAAAGATGAAAAGACCAAACAAAGTTGTTGACATACATAAGGTAACCAATTGCATTGCATGCAACCGTTTACCGGATGGAGACGATGGAAAATTTCAAGACGTAGAAATGTGGAATCCTAGTCCTTGCTTTCGGTAACAAGACAAGAACCTTGCACTTTCTTTCTCCGCTTTCGGCCGCTGATAGGCGACTAAAGGAGCTTTTCTGAGCTAATCATCGTGTGGGGCTTGAGCTATATATACTTGATCCTACCACAAACACATTGACACATGCCACCCAAAACCATAAAGACCCTACTATTCTAGAATCCAGATTCTTAACACCTACTACTTGCAGGTCTCCCGTTGCGTCTATGATTGTTCTATTCCCCGGACGAATTAATAATTATACAGAAATGCCACTTAATTTCACTACTTGTATGTAAAGTTTTTCTTTTGAGCAAAACTACTTGTATGTAAAGTACGTATGGATATACGGTCTAGGAGAAACACCACTAGTCCTGTGAAAAAGGCCCATCAATGTTAGACTCCATATACAGTTTCACATGGGCTTTTTTTTAAAAAAATATGGGCTAGGTTATGGTCTTTCGGATCGGAGTCGAGCCCAAAAGCTTTTGCCTTTTTCCAGCCCATACTCCGGTGCCTACTACGGCCGCAGCGCGGCGCGCGCTGACGTCAGACCACTCCGACCTCTCTCTCACTCGCCAAGCCGTCAGCCGTCCTAGAGCGCGAGAGGGTTTCGAATTGGCGCCAACCATTCCCCCCAATCCCGCCAGCCAGCACTAGGGGTTTCGGCTCCGCCATGGCGGAAACCACCGCCGCCGCTCCCATGGACATCGACGCCGCTGCGCCGCCTCTCCCGCCGCCCGGGGCGGCGGCTAAGGGCAAGGCGCCGCTCTCCGCCGGCGGCAGGGCTGCGCCCTGGGTCGAGAAGTACCGGCCCCAGTCCCTCGCCGATGTCGCAGCCCACCGCGACATCGTCGACACCAGTAAGTGGCCCCGGCCGTTGTGCTCGTCTGATGCCTGATGCGGGGATTAGGGTTTTAGGAGGGGATTCGGGTGGGGTTCTATTAGATTTCCATCTCAGTGAAACGTTATGGGTTGTGGTCGATATGTTACAGTGATTTTCTTAACGCGTTATTGTGCTATTCATTGTGTCTTATATAACCTGTATGTGGGTTGACTTTTGGCCTCGAATTTGTGTCTTCCTATGCTACCAACCTCATATTGTGCGATTCCTCAGTTATAACTTGTTACAGCATTAGTAGCTACTAAATCCTTTGCCATCGTGCTGGCTGTAACTGCAGCTTATTAGATAAGCTGATGATTGCCATTTTTCTACTTGTAGTTGACAGGCTTACAAATGAGAATAGACTTCCACACTTGTTGCTATACGGGCCACCTGGCACTGGGAAAACATCGACGATTCTGGCTGTTGCGAGGAAGCTATATGGGTCTCAGTATAGCAACATGATCCTCGAGCTCAATGCATCCGATGAACGTGGTATTGATGTTGTCAGGCAGCAGATCCAGGATTTTGCTGGCGCACGCAGCCTCTCTTTTGGGTATGCATTACAAGTCTTGCAACCTTTTTTTCCCCCTTTTGATAGGGAGTCTTTCACATTTGATATATAAGCAAGTAATTCTGTTTGTCATAATACCGTCAATAATACCTTTTGCCTTCTATTTAAATTTCTACAGAGCAAGGCCTGCTGTTAAGTTGGTCCTCTTGGATGAAGCCGATGCAATGACAAAGGATGCACAATTTGCATTGCGAAGAGGTTTTTCTGTTGTCAAGATCTTTGTTCATTGCCGTGATATTGCTCTGCATTTTCTTCCTCACATCTATTTAATCTGCCCCTCCTTGCAGTCATTGAGAAGTATACAAGGAGCACAAGGTTTGCACTCATATGCAACCATGTCAACAAAATTATCCCTGCACTACAATCAAGGTGCACTAGGTTTAGATTTGCTCCACTAGATGGCAGTCATGTTAGAGAGCGTCTTCAACATATAATAAAATCCGAGGGGTAAGTACTTTTCTTTCCTTCTATGATTACACAAGAATTCTCAATGATTATTTTGTGTCACTTGGGAGCTCACTTATATTGTGTTCTGTTATATTATGCTTTGCAATCTTCACATTGTGGTATACTATACTGGAATAGGATTCGGGTCCTATCTGCAATGTTAATTTTTGCATGTACTTGTAGGCTCAGTGTAGATGAGGGTGGCTTGACAGCTCTAGTGCGGTTAAGCAATGGTGATATGAGGAAGGCTTTGAATATATTGCAGGTTATCCCTTAATTGCTGTCACGCTGTGCATTTGACCCAAACTGTTTTTGAAGGAGTTTTGATATCTTGTCATTTGACAATTTTCTTACCTTTTTTTTATGTGCAGGCAACACACATGGCATCCCAACATATAACAGAAGAAGCTGTCTATCTTTGCACAGGAAATCCCATGCCAGATGATATTGAGCGGATAGCATTTTTGCTATTAAATGAACCGTTTTCAACCAGTTTCAAAAGTACTCTTAGCCACCATCTGTCAATATGATCCTTCTGATGATTCAGGATTCATTGTCTAATTGTATGTTTGCTTATCTGTTTAGATATCTCTGAAATGAAGATGAGAAAAGGGCTGGCCTTGGTTGATATCATACGGGAGGTTACTATGTATGCACTACCTGCTGCCTACTAGCTCATCATTCTTCATATTTGTTTCTTATGTAGCATTGTTTTAATTTTTCTGTCTTTTGTGCAGGTTTGTGTTCAGAATACAAATGCCATCTGATGTTCGTGTAAAACTAATCAATGACATGGCTGATATTGAGTATGTCCTTTATACACTTCTACAGTTGAATTGTATCGTTCTGCACATAAATTAGCTTACCTGTCACTCTATGCCATAATTATGTTTTGTCGCGAATTCTACTCAGATTGCCAGAAATTGTCACTTTTGTTCACACAAAAGTAGGTAGGTAATTTCCCGAATTGAGGATGCTATGGATGGAAGACCAACAATGTATGGCCAAGCTATTTGCTTGATACGTCTTATAGTTAACTAAAGAACAACATCAGGACTTTGCGAACTAAAATTGCCATGAATCATTAAATCAGGACATCGATATAGACGCATATTTTAGCCCTTGCAACTGTGCTACACTGGAACATTCTTTTTTAGTTCAGCAAACTTTGGATGCAGTAATTCCCCCCGTGTAAAGTCTTCTTTCTGAGAGTGGTAACTATAGTTGAGAGCTCATTGATGTTTGAGATAGTGACCTGTTTTTCTTTGACTTTGCCATTTGAGGTTATGATCAGTTGGGAGAACTGTGATAACTCTTTCTGGTATCAATTTTTTTGTTTGTTAGCAACATAATTCATTGCTTTTGTCTTTGATATGCAGGTACAGGCTAAGTTTTGCATGCAACGATAAACTGCAGCTGGGCGCACTGATCTCAACTTTCACAGATGCTCGCAAGGCTATGGTTGCTGCTGCCAGCTAATTCCAGTAATGTGAAGGACCTTTTTGCTGCCCCCTCTGGAATTTGAAGATGAAGTGCAGCTACATTTCGTGGGTCAACGTCTTGCCTGTAGTTAGCAAGTTGAAAGGTTTGATGATGGTTGTCTTAGATCTGTATGCCTGCTGGTGATGTGGTAACTACCTGCAACTTGTATGACTGAACGCTGCCAGGCGTTCTTAAGTTATGTGTGTAAGATTTTATCAAGTAGTGAAGCAATTATAACCCGACCCAATCTTTGAAGATGTTACATGCCATTGCAAATGCATCTGAGATTTATGGTCTTCGACTACGGTAGCATGATTAGGACTGTAAAAGTCAATCCTGTATTATTCCATTGAGGAATACATGATGCTCTTATTTCACTTTACACGTGAAGAGAATTATTACATGTAACCATTGAAATAAGAAAAACACCGCACTATTTCAATGGTTACATGTAGCCGTTGAAAGAAGAAAAACTCCTAACAATGTACTACATGGGCATGCGGAAATCTGTCAGGGATCAGTAGCCGGCAGCCTGCTCCTGACTTTGTGCTCAGGCTTATGCGTGCTCTCGAAATCGATATGAACAAACGCCCGCTCGACTTCAGGCAACTTCTCAATTCTCTCCTGCAGCGATTCACCGATGGTGTGCGCCTCTCTCAGCCGCATATCCTCCGGGAGTTCTATGTCAACCTGCGTTGTGGCCAAGAGTAGATTACCATACTGTAAGATCCACCACAATAGTACTCAACAAAGTATACTATTGTAATAGCAGAGCAGGAGATGAGTGGCAGGGACATGAAGTTCGCCAGTGTTCTTCTAATCTAAATGCTATAAGTTGTTGACTGACCTCAACAAAGTAGAGAGCTCCAAAGCTGTAAGCTCTAACAGTATCAACCCGCCTCACTCGTGGGTCGTGTTTCATGGCAAGGTACGTTAGCATCTGCAACATCTCTGGAGGAGCACATTGGCCCACTAGGGTAGCTGAAGCAAAGAAGGGGTTAGAGCATAACAACAGATGTAAAATTCTTCTGAACCCCTAGGGCGCCTACAATTCTTCTGAACCCCTAGGGCGCCGCTAAGGCGTGTTGTATTGAACTTTTTCTCTACATTGATACAAAGACGCGCAAGCCTTTTGCGTGGCCGAGAAAAAAAAAAAGCATAACTATAGATGCACATCTTCTCTTATGATCAATGTAGTAATTGGCAACAGTACTAGGGCAACCAATCTTCCATCTTCCTCTTAGTTGGCTTTTATAAAAACTAAGTTTCTTTTTTTTGGGCACAATTTAATTTTTTTTTTTTTTCGATTTTTTTTTTTTTTGCACAAATAGTTAATGATCGAGGAGACATCCAAATCCCAGCGAAGCTAAAAGTTTACAGAAGCCAAACTAGGGATAAAACTGACTAGGCTTACATGAAGCTTTGATGCTCAACCACAGAAGCCACCTCATTAGGCCTCAAAGTTTTGAAACCGCGGCACAATTTAATCGGCTATCCCAATCTCAATAGTCCTAAATGGGGTGAATAAATAACTTATAGAAACTCAACACTTGGAGAATGTGAAGTGTTTTGGAAGTACCTGCATTTTCTAATACAGTTTTGGACCAGTTGACAATGGTGTATACAGCAAGGATTACAGCTCCCACGGGGTCAATCCACCACAAGAATTTGTCCCCAAGAACAGCAGCTACCAGACCGACGACATTGGTTATAACATCAAAATAGTGGTCCTGAAATAGTACAGGTGAATTTAAATGACAATTTGATGTCCTCAACTACTAACACAGGGCCACACCCACACAGTTACTTTGTGCTTTTTTAGCATGGACAAGGTTGAATTCCATACCTTTGCATAAGCCCGGACAATACTATTCCCTGAACTCTTGCAGTAGAGCCAGAGAGCAAGTTTGACAGCAGTTGCTGAAAGCATGATGGAGTACAACCATATGAGCTGTTCCGATGTCATCTTCTCGCCAGGTTTGTTCTCCACCAGCTGTTCAACAGCTTGGATCAAGACCTGGAAACCTAAACATATAATGTTAATCACTTTGCATTTGTCTGACAGATAGCAAATGTTATGCATTTTGTTTCGTTCTTGATAACAATGATAAGAATCGGAGATGGCACACCTAGAGTTGCCATGATGGCCGCGAAGACGATGATCCCAACCGGCTGAACACGCAGCTTCCCAATTGGGTACTTGTAAATGTTGACCTTCTTCATGGACAGATGCGTGAACCACAGGATACCCCCGGCCATGAAATCAAGCAGCGAGTCAAGCGTGGACGCCGCGATCGCCATGGACCCCGTCCTGATGGTAGCATACACCTGCGATTCTCGCAGCCGCCGAAATGGATCAGCACAGCACGCAATCTCGCGCTCTGTAGTTTATACTACCCATGTACTACTCCACAACTGCACAATCAGAAGCTTGAACTCACCTTGAAAATCAGCAGCACGATATTGGCGTAGTTGGAAATTTTCATGGCGAACTCGCTCTGCTTCTGCTCCGCGTCCTCCGAGTCCGATGCCTCCGACATCGGAATCGAACTCGCCGGGCATGCAGCGCGCCTCCACCTGCTCGAATATTCTCAGGGTCGCCAACTGCTTTTCGTAGTACTCTCTCACACCTGCACGCACGAGAGGCGGAGAACGGAGATGGTAAGAGGGGTAACCAGATCAGGGATCATCAGAGCTCGCAACTTTTGTCACCTTGGGATAGGCCTTTGGCGCGGGAGAGGTCGAGGTCGGCGAGGTGCTCCGGGTCGAGCCCGGCGCGCACCTTGTCGGGCAGACGCGACAGGAAGCTGCTGCGCAGCGACCGCGCCGAGTCGCGGCGCCGCAGAGACGGGGACGGCCGCCGGCGCCGGCGCCGGCGCCGGAACCAGCAGCGGGGCCCTCCGATCGTCGCCCTCCATAGTATCGATGGCGTCGAGTTGAGTCCGGCTGGCTGTCGCTGTTCCCGGCCTCCTCGGTTCGGCTGTGTATCTACGAGGAACAGGTACAGCTTTTCACTTGCGCACCTGATTTGGCAAATTTGCTCTTTTGAAGGGCCTTTCTGTGAGGTCGTGGAGTATATTTTAGTGGTAACCTAGAAAGTTCTAGAAGATAAGTCAAGAAAGCCGTACAGTCACTAACATTCGGTGCCTCGAATCAAATCAAATACTCCCTCCGTCCACAAATAAGGGCACTTCTTTGATTTTCATTATTCTTGTTTGATCATTCATCTTATTTAAAAAATTTAATAAATATTACTTATTTTGTTATGACTTAATTAGCATTAGAGTAATTTTTATGTTATGACAAAATAAGCTATGTTTATTAAAAAATTTAAATAAGACGAATGGTCAAATAGGATTGATAAAAGTCAAAGAAATGCACTTATTTGTGGGACGGAGGGTGTAGTTGTTGATAATCAGAATCGATGGACGAGTCCGGCTGCAAACTTGTAGTATATGGATCAACCACAATGTGTAAACGTAGCATTAGGCATCTATTGCTGCTACAGGGTATGACATTACCATCACAGCTATTGTAGCACAAGCCCGGATGCATCACAAACAAATAAACAATAATTTATCTCAGATCTTCCCTCCTCTCCCCCTCGCTCGTCACCGGACATGTGAAGTACGGAGTACTCGTATACTCAAAATAAGCTTTATCCACCGAGTCCTACCGACCTCAAGTACCACTCAAAATAAGCTTATCCACGACGTTGACTCTTTTTCGGCGTTTCATTGGAAGTACGCTGCCGCTTAATTTTTGTTTTAACTAGCATGCCCGTGCGTTGCCACGAAAAAAGAGCTATCAAATTATTATGAAGAATGCAGGAAAAATGTTTAATTGAAGAGAGATATATCTGTTTTGCCGATTTAGTTGAATGGAAAACTGGTATTGCATTCTCTATTTTCTTGTGCTGCCAAACTACTGCTTTTTGAGAATTACATTGACTTATGATTCAGGGATTTGTATGTATTATAATCGTGAATCAGGTTCAGTACCAAGGCTCCACGCGTGCAACCTGCTAATAGAAACATGATATTATTTTCAATTTGATTGTGGTGGGGTATGATCCGAACGCAAGAGTGAGGTATGGACGATTAGCTGACATTAAAAAATCGTTGACTTGCGATTGGGGATTTATATGTACAAGGATTGGGACTGCTGTTGTCTGAGGCTGGATGTTGCAGGATTGGGGACAGGGAACTATGCCACAAAGTCTTATGTCAAATTATCAAATATTCACAACACTATCCTCTTGTGCATTTTGTCAGGAAGACACATCGGATATGCTCTGTTACAGTACCTAGTGCTGATCCTGCCTTGGAGAATTTGTTGTTGTGCCAGGCTGCCAGCTGCCAGCTGCCGAGGCATCAGATGTTGTAGCTATGCTGATCGCTATGTGCATGTTTCTGCGCGATGAACCTCTACCTGCCCATAAATCCATTGTGCTCTGTCCTCGCTCGACAGTCACCAACATAGATCTGCACTTGGAAAATCAGAAAGAAAAACAAAATATAATTCATTTACAATATAATCACATCTATAGGAATGCGCTTAACTTAACTAAACCCACACAGAAAAAAGGACAAGTGGCCTATGCAATTTATCAATCTTCAGTCCTCTGTTTTTTAATAAGCTCAATTTCAGTGGAGACTGGAGACAAAGCAGCTACAAAGCAAAAACTGTACTGGTTCCAGTTTGTATTGACACATGGCAACTTACAGTATCTTACAGCAGAGCAAGAGTAAGCGTGAACCCGAATGCGCCGTTTCCTCTCTTTCTTCGATCTCAGTGATTCCACCAAATTTTCTACCAGCATAAAACCTGAAAATTAATTAATAGAGGCGTCAATTACATGTGCCAACCTTCTTTCTTTCTTCACCAATCCTTTCATTGTGTATTTATGTTGTGCTCTCCGGTGTATGCAATCTAGAGCTACAACGGATGGGGAGTTGGACGAAGAACATAATCTATATCGATTATCGAATATCGATGCTCACAATCTGCAAACAAATGCTCACCGTTGGCGATGGGGAGTTGGACGAAGAACTGTGGTGCGGCCCTCAGCTGTCTCCTCATCTGCTGCTACGGAACTAAGGCTACCTGCACCGCTGAGCGGTATAACTTTCTTGAGTACCTGGATAGCGTTTTTGACCCGCACCGGGTGCGACCACCTTCGCTATCCTCCAGTTTCATCCGAAAAACGCTCCCCCAGCGGACTTCCAGTCGCGTACGCTCCGTGTGGCGGTCCCACTCGCTCACGGGAGAGAAAAGAGAGAAGGGAGAGGGACAATGGGGCGCCGCTTGCTCGTCTCGATTCGCGGTGCACGCTCTTGGTGTCGTCCCAAGGAAGAGGAGCAGCGACGCTGCGTCGTCCACCACAGCCGCGGTCTCCGTCGTCCACTACCGCCCGGCGTCACGGGAGGTGCACGACGAGCCGGGACGGCCGCCCGCGACGCCCGCCCGTCTTGCTTTCGATTACCCGCGACCAGCGCAGGCGAAGGCGGAGGCTGCCCGGGGCCGGCTTCATGGCGCCCCGGCGGAGGGGGCCAAGGGGGCTGCTCGCCGCGCCCCGACGGCGGAGGGGCTCGTCTCGCGCGCCCGGCGGCGGAGAGGGCTCGCCGTCTCGCGCGCCCGGCTCCTCTACCGCGTGGGCATGGCTGCGGTCGCGGCTCCTCTACCCCGCGTGGGCATGGCCGCCGGTCGCGGCTCCCTCCGTCGCCAGCGGGTGGGGGGCTGACGACGGGAGCGCCCGCGGATTGCGTGTGTAAGCGCCGCCCGCATCGAGGTTACTCGCTTTGCGCTAACCCGAGATCTGGCGGCCGCCCGCGCCCGATTCCGATGGGACTGCGCCCATGGGGAAGAAGCATTACGGCGGGCGCGGCCGGCGGGGAGGGCCGCCCGCGAGGGCGCCGTGTCCGCGCGCACGCCGTGGGAGTCGAGGCCCACGGTGGGACGGGTGGTCGGGAGGGGCGGCACGAAGTCGATGGCCCCCTCGCCGTGCGCGGAGGCCGCCCGCCGCGATGCGTGCGGCGGGCGCGGTGGGATGGGAGGGGGAAGAAATGATGACACGTGGGGCCCATGGGAGTGTAAAGTATGGGATACAGCTTTGGGTCCGTGCAAAATAGCGGGGAAAAATGTGTAGGTCCCATGGCGCGGGGATCGATCTGAGTTTTGATTTTACCGCTTGAGCGGTGCGGACAGCCTTAACGCCCGCGCCTGCGATATCTTTGCCGTCGTCGGCGGGTGTGCGGAGGGGGTGCCGGCAGCGCCGTTGCCAATCAAAGGGAGGGTTCAATCACCGCCGGACGAGGGAGGGGCCCTCGGGCCATTGCCGGCCGGGGAGAGGGGGTGATGGTCGCCATCAAAGCCGCGAGGCGCACGACGGGAGTGGTCGCGGCGGCGTGAGGTGCAGGCGGCGGCGGGCGGCGTGTGGGGCGAGCGGGACGCGGGCGCACTGCGCGATGGAGCCGGAGCGTGCGTAAAAGCCGAAGTCGGCGATCCGCGGGAGAACAAGCGCATGCGAGCTCGGGAGATGCGGTGGGACGGAAGGGCAGCGGGAGGGCGGGCCGGGCGCCGGAGGCTGCGTGCGCGCCGGTCGGGAGGCGGTGTTGGAATATTAGGCAATTTCAGTTAATTCTATAATATAAATCAGGACAAATTGAAAGACTAGATTAATCATGTTTAACAAACTAGCATGATAGAAACTCATATCACGAGATCATAGCATGATTTAATATCATATAGCATAGCAAGCATAGCATGATCATAGTAATAGATGTAAGCACAACTAGCACACCATAGAAATTGGATAGATTGAGCATGATAAAACAATAGAATTAGATCACGGATGTATACCGCCGATGTAGAAGTACTTGGTGGTGAAGAAACAAATCGGCGATCACTCGAGTTTAGCCGACGAGATGACTTGTTGATGAAGTAGTTGTAGAAGATTTGAGAGCCGCGCGAAGAGCGCTTCCCAAAACCTTATTCGCCTTCTCCCGGTGCGGGATCGCAAAGACGACGGTTCCAGGAGACTGCCGCCTGGCCGCCGGTGCACGCGAACGATCGGGTCGAGGCGGGCCGATTTAATTTACGCAAAGAGTGAGAAGTGGAAAATATTGTTTTACTACTATAGGATTTTCTAATTGAAACTCCCAATTGTAGTTGTTTTGTTGTGTCTATTCCCCAGGAGGCTTAGTACAATTATATAGGAGGAGAACTCCCTACCTCTACATCAACTAGCAATATGGTACTAATTGATATTGCACCTCCCACCTTTACTCATGGGCTAAAACAATAAAGCCCATTAGGGAACACAAATATTGGGCCTTTGAGATTTATCGTAATTTCTTCATATGAATTTTAGGGGAACTATTCATATATAAATTCTAACAATCCCCCACCAGATCTCAAGCGCCCAAGATAGATATTTTCCTTTATCTCACTCTTGTTTTTATATACTAGTGTTTTCAGAGATTAAGTTGAACATCCGCCTAGAGCTTCAAGTTACACTCATCCACAACTTGAACAATGGACTACGCCTTGAATTGTAAGTTTTGTGCGAATGAGTTTTACTCAAAGTCAAACTAGTACTTGGTCGCCAAAGAGGCCTTTCTCCGTGGGTGGAGCATATACGTCATACTCCTTAGTCTCTTCATGAGCTTACTAGAGATCACCCAAATCTCATAGGCTCGCGACGTTTAACGGTCGAACTCATATAGGTATGCCCTTTCAAGATTGCTCAGAGGACCGGCATCTTTACTTATAAAGTCAATAGGACATATTAAGGCATTCTCGCCAACCTACCATACAGAGCCTCTTTGCTCTTGAGAGTATTGCATCTTCACATAGAGAGGGTTTATTAGTTTACTCTCCTCGTTTACCAATAGCTTGTTCTTCCTGTGTCCTTAGTCACGGGATCTCCGATCAAAAGGTTGGGTTACTACTATCGAAAACTCATATGGGTCTCATACCCATCTCCCTAGATGCAATTTCTATCACATTACGTGATAGCCCTTTAGTAAAGGGATCCGCCAGGTTTTTTATAAATACGTATATAGGATACAGTTATTACTCCAGGAGTTTCTCAATTTCTGACAGTCTTCAAACGTCTTTTAACGTGTCTTGTTGACTTTGAATTATCCTTTGCACTATTCACTTTAGTGATCTTTGTTTGATTATCACGGTTCATAAGGATAGCCTACATTGGTTTTTCAACCACCCAAGAAGTCGACAAGAGCTCACGCAGCCACTCGCCCTCTGCAGATCTTTGTTTCTAAAGCGATAAGTTCGCTTCCATGGTTGACTTAGTCAAAATAGTCCATTTACAAGACCTCCATGACAACTGCGCCACCTCCAAGAGTAAAACATACCCACTTGTGGCGTAGATTTGAGCAATATCGAAATCCGGCCGCATCACTATATCCCTCTAGCACACGGTGGGTGCCCGAGAATAGTGAATTCCATAGCTCATTGTACCTTTAAGATAGCACAAGACCCTTTCTAGTACATGCCAATGATCATCACCCGGGTTGGACATATACCTACTCAACTTGCTCACAAGAAAAAGAGATATCCGTCCAGGTTGCATTTGCTAGATACATGAGTGAACCAACAACTCGAGAGTACTTGAGTTGATCTCTAGTACGCTTCTTATTCTTTTCGCAATGTCATACTAGGATCATAAGGTGTTGGAGAAGGCTTTCTATCCATAAAGCCAAAACGGCTCAGGACCTTCTCAACATAGTGAGATTGCGATAAAAGTAATCCCACTCTCTTCCTTAATAAGCTTATTGTTTAGAATTACATGAGCCTCTCCTAGATCTTTCATATCAAAATTCTTTGACAAGAAAGACTTGACCTCATTTATGACATTCATGTTTGTTCCAAAGATTAGAATATCATCAACATATAAGCATAATATAAATGATTCGCCCCCACCATGTCGATAATACACACACCTATCGGCTTCATTGACAACATAACCTAGGCACTAGTTAACGTAGTGTCAAACTTCTCATGCCATTGTTTAGGTGCTTGCTTCAAGCCATACAAAGACTTCAATAATTTACACACCTTCGCTCTTCACCTTTTACTACAAACCCATCGCTGATCCATATAGATCTCCTCATCCAACTCTCCATTAAGAAAAGCTGTCTTCACATCCATTTGATGAATGATCAGACCATATGAGGCAGCCAAGGATAGTAGTGTTCGAATAGTGGTCATTCTAGCAACAGGTGAATAAGTATCAAAGAAATCTTCTCCTTCCTTTTGAGTGTAGCCCTTAGCTACGAGCCGAGCCTTGTACTTGTCAATAGTACCATCAGGTTTAAGCTTTTTCTTGAACACCCACTTACAACCGATTGGTTTATAACCAAAAGGTAGTTCAGAGAGCTCCCAAGTTCCATTAGAAAGAATCGAGTCCATCTCACTACTAACGACTTCTTTCCAATCATCTACATCCGGAGATGCATATGCCTCGAAATAGAGGTGGGAGTATCATCCACAAGGTACACAATGAAATCATCACCAAAAAGATTTTGCAATCCTTTGTCTCTTGTTCCTCACAGGAACTTCATTGTCATCCTCCTCAAGTGGTTGCTCAAACGACTCAATAGGAGACTCAATAGGTATAGTAATATCGGGGAGCTAATTCAAGAGAAAACTTAGCATTGCTATGCATATCTTTCACAGGAAATATATTCTCAAAAAATGTAGCATCACGAGATTCAAAGATAGTATCAACATGCATATCGAAACTTCAGATTTTACTACTAAAAATCGATAGGCAATGCTATTGTGAGCATATCCAAGAAAGACACAATCTACCGTCTTTGGTCCAAGCTTACGCTTCTTATTAATTGGAACATTGACTTTCGCCAAGCATCCCCACGCATGCGCAAGTATGAGAGTGATGGTTTCCTTCCAACCCATATCTCATACGGTGTTGTCTCGTTATTTACGTTTGGAATTCTATTCAGGACATGACTCGCAAATCAATATAGCTTCCCCACCATGCCTTAGATAAACCAAAGAAGGTGTCTAACATGGCGTTAACCAAGTCGGTCGGCGTATGCGATTTTTTTCCTCTCGGCAACCCCCGTTGGATTCGGGCGAATAGGGAGGTGTCCTCTCATGAATAATACCATGTTCCGCACAAAACTCATCGAATATTATAGAAAAATATTCACCACCACGATCCGACCTTAGACGTTTAATTTTTTCTTTCTAGTTGATTTTCAACTTCAGCCTTAAAGATTTTAAAGTAGTCTAATGCCTCATCTTTAGTTTTCGAGTAAGTAAACATAGCAATATCTAGAAGCATCATCAATTAATGTTATGAAATATCTCTTTTCACCTTTAGTCAACACACCATTCATCTCGTATAGATCGAATGTATGAGCTCTAGAGGTGCCAAGTGTCTCTCCTCCTCCGCCTTGTGAGGCTTTCGAGGTTGCTTAGATTGCACACAACTATGGCACTTAGAACCTTTGGCAATGGTGAAAAATGGAATTAACCGCAAGCTAGATAAATGTGACATCAAACCAAAATTCACATGACATAAACGAGAATGCCAAACACTTGAATTATCATCAATTGTGCCACAAATATGATTCAATCGACTTATTACAAAAATCACCAAACTTAGGCGGAACAAGCCACCACAGTCATAACCTTTACCAATAAACCGTCCATGCTTAGACATAACTACTTTATTGGACTCCATCACTACCTTAAACCCATCTCTTTAAAAGAAGGAAACACTAACAAGGTTCTTGCGAATAGTTGGGACATCTTGCGCACATTCTTGTTGCACAATTTTCCCCGAAGTAAACTTCGGATCTACCGTGCCAACGCCACGAACGAAGCATGTGACCCATTCCCCATTAGGACGGAAGAACCTTATAGCTTTTTATAAGAAGAAAACAAAGAGATGTCAGCACACACATGAATATTAGCACTGTATCAACCCACCAACTTGGTGATTGAAATACCGATAGTACAAGTAGGAACATTCTTGTACTCCTCATCGGACATTGCTAATAGTCACGAGGTTGACATTCTTATTATTCCCATTGGAAAAGTGACTAAGCTATCCACAAGTGAAGCAAAGCACCTCATCATTATTTTTTTCTTCTTCTCAAAGGTAGTTGTTAATTTGGCATTGGAAGATTTATTCCCTTTGTTCTTGTCATGTGGGTTTTTTTACGCACAAAATTAGTGCTAGAATGGCTCTTGTTCCCCCTTATCAATAGTATTCTTCACCGAATCTTTTTCTCAACATCAAGAGATGCTATCAGGTTTACAACTGATATTTTCTCGTCTCTTGTGTTTAAGAATTGTGCCGAAGCTCTTCCATGAAGAAGGCAACTTAGCAATATTGCATCCGGCTACAAACTCATTGGGTATGACATACTTAAGGAGTTCAAGTTCTCTTGCCATGTGTTGAACCTCATGCACTTGCTTGACTATAGACTGGTTAGCAACCATCTTGTAGTCATAAAAGCTCTCCATAATGTACAACTCAGATGTACCAATGGTTGCATTCAGTTGATCCCACAATGCCTTCTCATCTTGGAAATGCAAGTTTGCATCTTCTAGATGACTAGCAAGACTATTTAGGATTGTTCTTCTAAAGATAATGTTGTCTCCCCGGAATCTTCTCTTATCTCTAGAGATATTTCCCTGAGGTGATCCAACAGTAATCCAGAACATTTTAGCCTCTAGCCAGAGCATGACCTTAACTCGCCATCTCTTAAAATGTGCACTAGAAAACTTTTCTAGTCTCAAAGACGTCGCTGAAAAACAGCCATAGTTAAATCAAGAAAAAGCCTATAATAAGGTTTTTGGATTGTTGGAATATTAGGCAATTTTCGGATTAATTCCATAATATAAATCGGGACAAATTGAAAGACTAGATTAATCATGTTTAACAAACTAGCATGATAGAAACTCATATCACAGATCATAGCATGATTTAATATCATATAGCATAGCAAGCATAGCATGATCATAGTAATAGATAGATGTAAGCACAACTAGCACACCATAGAAATTGGATAGATTGAGCATGATAAAACAATAGAATTAGATCACGGATGTATACCCGCCGATGTAGAAGTACTTGGTGGTGAAGAAACAGTCGGCGATCACTGAAGTTTAGCCGACGAGATGACTTGTTGATGAAGTAGTTGTAGAAGATTTGGGAGAGATCGCGCAAGAGCGCTTCCCAAAAACCTTATTCGCCTTCTCCGGTGCGAGGATCGCAAAGACGACGATTCAGGAGAGACTGCCGCTCGCCCGGTCGTGCCGGTGCACGCGAACGATCGGGCCGAGACCGGGCGACGGCCTTGATAAAGAGTGAGAAGTGGAAAATATTGTTTTACTACTATAGGATTTTCTAATTGAAACTCCCAATTGTAGTTGTTTTGTTGTGTCTATTCCCGGGAGGCTTAGTACAATTATATAGGGAGGAGAACTCCCTACCTCTATATCAACTAGCAATATGGTACTAATTGATATTGCACACCTCCCACCTTTACTCATGGGCTAAAACAATAAAGCCCATTAGGGAACACAAATATTGGGCCTTTGAGATTTATCGGAATTTCTTCATATGAATTTTAGGGGAACTATTCATATATAAATTCTAACAGCGGTTCGGCCCTTGGACTCGGGCGGTCGCCGGGAGGTGGTTTAAAGCGGGCGGGGAGGAGGAGGTGGGGAGGCGGGTAAATCGGCGCGTCTGTGCAAAGGCGGACAATCGACAGGGAATAGGGATGTGTTACGCATTGACGGGACAAAGCAAAAAGCGAGAAAAATAGGTGGGGGGCAGAAATTTTCTCTCTTTATTAGTAGGTATAGGTATAGATTCTTTTTCCAAGAAAGCTTCGTTCTAAAAAAAGGTTTTAACTCCTACTTGATCGATCGCTAATTCGCATTGTCAAATATGATCGGGTCAGCAATCCGCCAATGTTACGGCGCATTCGCTTCACTAGTTTGACTTTGGCATCCATGCATCCTTCCGTTCCATCTCCACCGTCAACTCCACAGGCGTGTTAGTAGCGCCCGACGAGGCGAGCCACGTAGCGGCCCAAGGCTGCCCCGATTGACGCCGTCTTCCTTCGATTTGCCTCGTCTTCCAGACGGACGACGCCCCCCCGCCCACCGGGGCGCCTAGGGCTTCGCCCGGCGATCAGCCTCCCCCCCTCCCCTTCTCTTCTTCTCCTCAACCCTAACCCTAGACTCCATGGCAGCCGCCGCCGTCCGAGCTCCCCACCGCCGCCGCCATGGGCGAGCTCACGCCCCGCCGCCTACCCGTACCCACCCGGATGAGGCTCGACCCTGGCGGGCGCGCCGAGCTCACCGGCCGGCCAAAGCCACCACCGGCCGTGTCGATGGCGCGGCCGGCCGGGCCGGCGGAATCAGCGGCTCGGGGCATTCTAGAGGGGGGAGGGGGAACGCTGGGACTTGAACGTCGGCGGGAACACTCGCCGGCGTCGGCTTCGTCGGTCTCCGACGTCGTCGCGGCGTCGGCTTCATCACGCCCCGGGCTCGTGGCAGGCCGTGGGCCGCCCAGTTACAGGGTGGTCGGCGTCATGTTTGGCGCCGACTCGCCTTAACTCCACGCGTCCCTTGCCCTACCGAGCACTGAAGCCCGGCAAGCCCCACCTCTCGGCTCTCGTCGCCGATGACCGCCTCCGGCGCGCCCAAACCCGCAAGCTTCAAGCGCTCCTCTCCCAGGAAGAAGTCGCAGCTCAGAAGCTACCACGTCGGTGGCAGGGAGGCCGAGGCCGAGACCGAGGCGGCGGGGACCCCGGCGTTGGCGAGGGCACTGCTTCCTCTCGCATCGGTGGAGTTGGACGCGGTGCCGCCTGTCGGGCGCGCATTGCCGCGAGACTTCTTCGAGGTGGATGCGCTCGACCTCGCCCCTCGCCTCCTCGGCAAGTTGCTGCGGCGCGACGAGGTCGTCCTCCGCATCACCGAGGTTTGTTCTTCTTCAGCACTTTATTTGGCAATAGCTCCATGACGGCAAGATTCTTCACGATTCTACTCTTCTGAAATACACTAGCTCCAAGATTCTTCAGGAGTAGTAGCATCTTTGGCAAAAAAATATTCCCCTCTGTGATGTACTAAAGAATTTGGGGTGACTAAAATTAGTCACCCTGACTATGACTACATTCTAGTGGGGTCCATTTTAGTCCCTTGTTTTAGAGGATCTCGTTCCCTTGTTTTAGTCACTCTTGTTTGGCGTTTAGGTGACTGAAAGTGACTCCAAATATGGAAACACTTTTTCCTTTGCTATGCAGTAGCATCTATCTTTATTTGGCAAAAATGCTCTCCTTTGTGATGTGATAAACTAATGGAAACACATTGCTATGACATTCCGATATTTTACCCCAAAATTTCAGGTGGAGGCCTACAGGCCAAATGATTCCGCATGCCATGGCCGGTTCGGCATCACAGCAAGGACTGCTCCAGTGGTAGGATCAGTGCTTACATGCATTGTTATTTCTGCACATGGCAAATTTGGGGCTTTGTACATGAGCATGGGCTAAAATCATTGCTCCTTTGTGTGTAGTTTGGACCGGGAGGCCATGCATATGTGTATCTGTGCTATGGACTCCACATGATGCTCAATGTTGTTGCCGACATAGAGGGTGTTGGCGCTGCTGTTTTGATCCGGGCATGTTCTCCAGTTAGTGGTATGCATTGCTCAATAGCACTTCATCAGGAAACTATTCACATATCTTGTATAAAGAGTGAATATTGGTGCTCCTTTGTGTGTAGTTTGGCCCATGGCAAATCTGTGGATTCTGCTAGGATAATAAGATATACCATAATTACAGTGTTATATTAACAGTTTGGCAATTGCAGCTGAATGGAACATGTTAGGTTAATGCTGGAGCCAGTCATGGATCTTGCTTTGTTTTTGTTTTTCATATATCCACCAAACTAAATTGATCTGTTCAACAGCTGCACCTTTGCAATCTGTGACAAAGATTTTGTACTAACTTTACTTTTTTTTAACCTTTGTGTAGCTAGAATAGCAAAATGGAAATTTGTGCCACGAGATAGTTAATTGATCGAGAGGGATATAGGAGGTATTGAGCATGTTAGCCCACATATCTCCAGACCAATTTATTCTCCATGTTGCTTCCAAGTTGAGGCAGAAAAATGAAATAAATCTCTTCAATCGGACAACTAGAGTGCAACCTCTGTCTCAAATTCCAATTCTACTAACTGAACCACATGCTCCCACTGTAAATTGGAGTTTCCTTATCTGGTTATCATAAGATCTTTTGATAGTTTTCAGCATGTCTTCCTTTATCACTGCTCTTGTATTGTATGTATCATACTTCAAGCTTGATGCTCGATCCGACATCAATCAATTTCCTAAAATATTTGTAGGTCATATAGTTCCCTTATCTGTCAGTTAAACGATTTTTCCGTAGTTTCAGTGTCTCTTCGCCTTGTCAATGTAAGCTTGTTCAACATATTTCAAACCGGACTTGGATCAATTTCTTGAGATTCTTTCAGGTCTTGAAACTATTCAGCGGCGCCGAGGTCAACAAACCGAGAAACCAATCCTACTTACAGGACCAGGAAAGGTAAGTTGCCTTTCCGCTTAGCTACAAGTGCTGTTTACTCATTGTTCCTGCACAACTGTGTTATTAGTATAAAGAAAACTCAAAATTTCTGTGCACTGTATTCAGGTTGGACAAGCTCTGGGCCTATCCACTGATTGGTCGAACCATCCTTTATACACACCTGGTATGCTTGCTCTCCACCACGGCCTGAAACCGCTGTTGCTGATGATTTATCCGTTTTCACCCAAACGATGGCTTGTTTTCCCCTATCAGGTGGGTTGGAGGTACTGGACGGGCCAGAGCCGGAGAGCATTTTGGTTGGTCCCCGCGTTGGCATCGATTACGCATCTCCCGAGCATGTTGTGGCGCCGTGGAGGTTCGCCATTGCCGGCACACCGTGGATCAGTGCCCCCAAAAATACCCTCCGGCCGCGCTGAAAACCTGAGGCAGCACAGGAAGGGAAGCGTGAGGATGAACTGAGCAATGTCTGAACAAGAAACCGCTAGCTCGAGTCCCCTTCCCCCCCCCAAATTGCCATGTGTTTGTATTTTGCTTGACACTTTGGAGTGCTGCCTATAACTGGCTCCTGTAAATGTATTGGTCTCTTTATTTCATACTTATTACACAAAGCAGCCAAAAATACTCTGCAATTCACTTTAACCCTGATTGAATATTAATGTTAACATTGCCATATAATTATCGTTAAGTTCACTTTGCAACATACTTTCATAGGTATCTATTTGGTGCTATAAATGTTAGCAAATTTTTCTAGTGGTCTGATCAAGTTTAAGACAAAACTAGAACTTTTTTTTTCGTTGGAAGACTATATCATTTCTCTGTTTCCAAGTAATTCAAGCGATGAGCCAGCGACTGGGCTTCGGCAGGACCACAATGGGAGCGGAAGAAAAGAAAATTATCGCTTCCATTTTTGCAGGTTGGCAGGACAAAAATGGAAGTGGAGGAAAGAATAATTTTCCTTTGCATTTTGCAAGTTGGTAGGACAAAAATGGGACGGGGATAGCCTGTTCGGCTGGAATAAATTTGTTTTCCATTTGCAAGATGATCCGCGAGAGGACAAAAATGGCGAAACGGGGCTATAAAATGAAAAAAAAAAACATACGACGCCTGAGAGATTCGAACTCTCGCGGGGAAACCCCATGTACTTAGCAGGCACACGCCTTAACCACTCGGCCAAAGCGTCGTTTTGTGATGGGGTATCAGAAGTGTCCTTGAAGACATAAACATCAACATCAGCATGATCGGTTACTACTCATTTTCACACGTCTCGCATGACGTTGGTTATCCTCGCTCCTCCCCGGTAGGCGGCAGTAGTGCCGTCGGTGACCGTCCGCACCGCGACGGATCGAGCCACCACGTTGCAGTTGCTGTGCACCTTGCTTCCAGCGTTTCTGCCGGCACCTCTTGGGCGACAAGTCAAGCAATCGGCCGGCCGGGCATGGGCCCGCCCGCCACAGTTCGGGCGCCGGCACGTTTGCCCCGCTTGCAAAGCGCGTGAGGCTGGCTGGCCGCCGAACGCGCACGGGTTACACGGCGGGCTTGATCGAGCTGGCGTCTCCAGGCAAGACGGTGCCGCCGTGCCGGTGCCGGTGGGGGTTCGCTATTTCTTGGGCAGGGCTCCCTCCCAGTGCCACTGCCAGGGCTCGTTATTTCAGGAGATGAGGGAGGCCACGTTGTTGCTGCTGTCACCCGTTGAAAACCCAAGCAAATCAAAAGGACATCCGCACATGGAATCGTATTGTCAAGTCCAGGAACGTTCGTTCCTTGTCACCACTAGAATATTTCGATTCTTTCGTGAGCATATCTGGGTATCTCGAAGGCGAGCGTTTGTTGGAACGTCGCGTCGATGGATAGACCGATGCAGCCACAGGTGTTCTAGCTACTAGAACCCAGAAAGGGACAAGATGCATGCATGGGTCTTGTGTTTCCGGATGGTCTTGTTATGAATCATCTCGAGACTCAAGAGTCGTTTTCTTTCTGGATGGATGTCGTTGCTGGTCAAATCAGTTAATCAACATGTGATAAAAAGGAAAATTCAGTTAATCAAATGCAGTCCCTGGTTGTCACTGCGGCGACATTGAGGAGTGAGTCACGAGTGGCGACCCAAGAAAGAAAGGTCAATGATGCCGTCTGACCTTTCTCCTTTTCACAATTTTACTATTAGTAAAGTAGAGTATTATAATATCAAACCGTGACGCGGTAAGCCATCGAAGGTTCGAAGCCTTGCGCCGAAAGCCATGTGCTTAATCCGTTTGGGTTACGTGCCTAACTGCTTTCCAAGAAAGCGACTGCCTGCCCGGAACGGTGTGGATCACAATCACAATCACAATCACGTTCGCCAATCGTCTCGCTGGAGAATAAGGATGCCACGTCACGCCATCACTTCCCGTCAGTATCAGCAGTCTTCACACTTTGACACATGTCCCGGACCCCAGGTCAAACTGCCAACTTTGCTCCGGTAAACAGAAAACGTGAACAGTCACGGCCATAGACTTGTTCTTCCTTGCAAACCAAACCAAACCAAACCAAATCACCGCCCAGAAGATACCTACGAAACCCACACCACTTCACCACTTGCGTGTACGCCCACGACTAAAACAACTCGCTAACAGCCTGCCTGCGAACCGCTGCCGCTCTCCTCAGCATACGCCTCTCTATATAATGCACGCGAACAGACGAACAAGACTACCCATATCTCCTCAGCATACGCCTCTACGCGCATCCACACGCATCTCCTCCCTCGATCTCCAGCTTGTTGTTGCCGGCCAGCATCCGCGCCGCGCGCATCTCTCCAGGCCACGTACGTCGCGCCATGGACGGGTCGGCGTTCCTGTCGCTGTCGCCGGAGCTCCGGGACGCGCTGGCCAAGGTGGCCGTGTTCGTGCTCGTGCAGGGGCTGGTCTACCTCATCCTCCGCAGCTCCTCCGACGTCTTCTCCAAGGACGGCGGCGGGCTCAGGTCCCTCAGCTTCCGCCCCATGCGATCCATGAGCGTCAGGCGCGTGCTGGCGACGCTCTCCGACGTCCCCGTCGGCACCGACGAGCCCTCGCCTTCGCCGTCGCCGTCGTCGCGCCGCAGGGCTGCCCGCGAGGATTGAAATGACAGCGATCGAGTTCTGGTGGACAGCTAGTAGTTTATTTGGTCGTCGTTCTGGATTGTAATTGGTTTGTTATTGTGGATGGAAATGCTACTTCTTATAATATGTAAGTAAGTAGTAGTAGTAGAATGGATGGGATCTTGTAGATATATTGATTTGAGAAGAATTAGGAACACTGGATTATTTGATTCTTTACAACAACGACATGCTTGTTCTTTCTTCCTGTTAATTATATACACGTACTACTTGATGCCTCTTGCTGGAAACGAGTCAAAAGAGCAATTAAATTGCAAGACTGGATAGACATGGGCAGCTCTGGTATGACAAGGACGTGAAAATTAGCTTATTACCATATTGCCAAGTCTTGGGCGTTTGCAGGTTTCAAGGGGTTGCAATCCATATTACCGGTTAATGACATTGTGCATACCGTTGAGGTTGATCTGGTTGATCTAGTTGTTATTCCCAGTTTGATTTTAAATTAGCCAGTAGCATAACAGGGGTGGCTTGGTGCTCGCTTGTGAGCACTAAGCAAAAGTGTGTGTGTTTGTGTTCCGCGTATCTTGTGTTGTGTGTTTGTAACTTGTGAAACTCTCCGTTCTTATCAATGAAAGCGGGTAATTGATCTTTCAAAAAAGAAGAAAATTAGCTTATTGACCATTTTCCCCCTTCCCTCCGTAATTTGAATTAAAATTGCAAAATGTACAAATGCAGGTGCAAGCCAAAAAAAGGTTCAAGTGCATTTTACTGTTTTCTGCAAGTTTCTCTCTTTTGTACTTTGTAGCTTTTTCCCTGCATTTTTATACCTTCTTCCTCTTGTACTGTAGCTTATTGACCATTACAATTTAATAATAATAACTGAACAGATTGTCACACATCTATCTATGTCAACTGCCATGGGTCAGGTATTTTTACTCATTTGTTCTCCTGGATCCCGAATTCGAAGCCATGCCTTTCCTACTAATTCTTCTTTCTATTCTCCATTCTTTGCATAACTGAATAGGAATGTGTTCCTTACTTTCTTGTGTTGGGATGAAAATTCATCTAGTTCCAACATATGAAAAGAGAACTGAACAAAATACAGTATGACCAATACTGGCAGTTTTCCGAAGATAAAAGCCAAGATGGACCAGAAGATACAGACAGAAAGAATTATAAGGCAAAAATTCAAGATACTCCCTCCACCCTGATTCCAGAAATCCAATATATCCTATGAATGTTACAATTGAAGCCGTTTTAGATTTTTCATAAGACAAACGTCTTTATCTTTGACCATTTATAGAAAAGTGCACAAACAACTACAACACCAAACAAGATTCATTAAATGCACCATGAAATGTATATTGATACTCTAGTTATTTGATATTGTAGGTGTTAATATATTTTCAATAAACTTGGTCAAAATTAGACATGTTTGGATTAGGAGAAAACTAAAATTGACTTATAGTATAATTTGAAAGGGATGGAACACATTATGTTATAAAGCAAATGAGGCATTTAACCTCCCTTAATCGTTTTAAGGTAATGTGATTACCATATTTAGGTTGGTGATAGACTGCTGATAGTAGTAGGCATGTCATGGTTCCCTTTTTAAGTGAAAAACTAGGGGTTACTTCTCATAGATTGGCTTATAACTTAGGAGAAATTGTATATGTTTAGATGTTTTATATTTTAAGGCAAAGGTACCAGTAACGTTTGGTTATTTCATCATGGTTGCTCTATCTGTGTTTGAGTCAAAAAGTATACTGTTTCAGGATTCAGATGGAAGCCCAACAGAGCTCGGTCTGTGATAAGAAGCTGAAATATGGTTTTATTCATTTGATTTCAGCTTAGTATACGAAGAGATCATCTGATGTCTCTATTTACATTAAACAAAGTATAATACCCATTGCATATCTTGGGTGTTTAGTCACTTGTTCTGCTGGATCATTTCTCTAACCTCATCCATCACAAGCCAAGCTTTGTGGCCTCCTATTACTTCTGCTTTCCACTCTCCATCCTTCCATAGCTGGATATGAATACATAGTTTAGGATCAATGTTTTTGTAGTTCTAATCATATAGGAATAGGAATGAATTGACATTTTCTTCATAGGAAAAAACAAGGAATGGATTGATTGAAGAAAGTGCAGTGGCACCTGAATAGTGGGCATTTTCTGAAGGTAGATGTGCAGACCATCGGAATTGCAGTATGCACATAGAAAGGCAAAGGACTCAGATTATTCCAGTGTCATTTTGAATCAATTAATATCTTATCAACAATCTCTTAATTTGCCAACTTACAGTTACATTCCCTCTTTTCACCACCGCCTGTGGAACTTTATTGACATCGATGAAGTAAAACCTGACTCTGCAACAGAAACGTGAAGCATGACTTAACCAAATCAACAACACATTCTGTAATTTGAAACGCTTATATCTTTATTAGAACTTGGAATCAGTTTACTTGCTAAGGTATCAACATGAAAGAACTTGAAATGTGCCAAAAAAAAAAATCTGCTGAGGTGAAGTTACACCAACCCAGGATATTCTCCTGCTATCTTCTCCATTCTGGGCATCAGGTAGATGCATTTCCGACACCAACTTGCCATCCTGGTAGCAATAGACAACGTCTCAATTTCTGATGAGATATGATAGCATATCTAAGCATGCAGATAAATAAAGGCAAAAAAATCATCTCGATATGATTCTACTATGATGACAATCAACATCCGAATCACTGGCCAGACACAGCAGACAAGTCAATGGAGGTTGGGTGATCTATCATCTATGGAGGTCAGGCAACACGTGCAACAGCACTCGTACCAGTCAATGATGATGGGCTGATTGTTCTCGACGGACCACCTGAGCGCCTCGTCGAGCTTCTCCATGCTGTCGATCTCCTCCATCTCCACCGGCTTGGCGACGTCCCAGAAGTACGCCTCCGCCCGGACCCTCCCCTGAGCTCCCCTCCTCCGCCTCCTCCCCGTCCCGCCGCCGTTCCACAGCCACATCGATCGCCCCGCGGCTACCCCGCTGCCGACCGTCGAGCACGCGGCCGCAGCCGAGGAGTGCGGGTGCGCCGACACCGCCGTGGCTTCCCGCACGCAGAGCACGCGCGGGCTCGGCGCCAGGAGCGCCATCGGTTTTCCGCGTTTGCCGGTTCGATCAGCACTCGAAGATGATGGGGCTGCGGCGTAGCGGCGGCGGGCGTGGCGGAGCACGGGAGCAGAGGATGGGGTGCGCGGGCGGAAGTGGCGACGGGAGGCGGAGAGAGAGAGCTGATCGATCGGTGGAATCAAAAAGCGGGTGGCTTATCCGGTGACGAAGATCCCACTAGGCGGGCGGGAGGGGCCGTGGTGGGGCCAAAAGCGTCGGCGTCTGCGCCCATCGGATCGTAAAATATCTCGAGATCTTTTGCATGTTGACTTTTCCTCTTCATCTTTTTTGGTCGAATCCAGTACAAGATGGGCCTTTACTCCATCAGTCTTTTCCATGGGCTGCGGCCCGTTCACCATATTGCGTGAGGGCAGGTAAATGGGCCTATTGGCCGTTCTTGGCACCGTCGGGGAGGGCCCAGGACGGCACAACAAGTTCGTTTTAGCCTTTTTCATTTTCCTTTTTTTCTTCAGTCGGGTCGTGTGTTCAGTACGACCTCAAGTGTCAAGGGCGTAGCAGTTTGTTTGGCTTCATTTTCCTTTTTTTTTTTCTTCCGACGGCTTGGATCTGCCATCAATGGCGAGACTTCGCCACGCCCCTTCGATGAATTGGGAATGAAAGAGAAGGATGGAAGGTCGATGGTAAGGCTACCCTATTTGCTGTGCAGGATAACTGTATCCATTTGAGCAAAAAACCAAACACAATCTCAGTGAAGCCAGGGCTTGTTTGGACGATGAACCAAACACATGAGGGTGTACCACAAGAGCCGTGCTCTAGCTGGCCACATCCAGACCGATGAACCGTGCTGAGCAGGGCCACCCTGCCAAACACGCCCCAAGTGATCGAATCCTTGCATTTCTTTTTTTTCGCGATCGGGTCATTCACCCGTATTTCATTAAGAGGAGGAAAACCAAATCCAAATACAACAAACCCCGATACCGAGAAGACATCACAGGAGAAAACACCAACGTAGACCTTAAACACAAAACGAAAAAGCAAGAAAACGAGGGGCGGAGAACCCTCCATCTAACAACCCCAGCAAGCTGCGCCTATACAAAGGATAACTCAACACCTAGGTAGCTAATGGTGATCGGCCGTAGATGAGACACCTCGCAAACAAAGCATCCTTGGGAAAGATAGCGACCTCGGTGGCAAAGCATCCACCGTAATTCCTCGACGGCAAAGCACCCGCGAAACCCTCGGTGGCAAAGCATCCACCGGAATACCACAACGCAAAGCATCCACCGTAAACACGACCTCGCTAGCAAAGCATCCGCTAACACTCGACGGCAAAGCATCCGTCCGGACCAACCTCGACAAAGCAAAGCAAAGACCGGAAAAGACGACGACCACAACGGCGCAAAGCATCCGCCCGGATACGTAAGGGCAAGCTCATAAAAGATACCGGGCGGGCAAAGCATCCGCCCGAACCAACGACTGGGGACCTTGACTACGGCTACAACGAACACCAACTAGACATACCTAGGTGAGGAGAAAGTCGAAGCTCAAAAGGCGCAAAGAAGAGCACGGCGAGCAACCGACCAAAGGGGGTAGCTGCGGGGAGCTCATGCATTGCCTTCGTGAAGGAGATCGACATCCGCAAACGCCGACAACGCAAAAGAGAGCACCAAAGGTCCTTCGACCCCAACCTACAAGAAACCCAACTTCCAAGGCCCACGGTGAGGTGAGCCGACAAGCTTGAAGCATTACGCACGCCGCATCACCTCGGCCCCCGCACGACCCACGACACGGCACCACCGCCGTGGGCGGCGTTAAGAAGAAGGGTTGGGCCCACCCGCGGTGCGGCCGCGGTGGAATAATGACGACGCCCCGGGGAGGTGTATGGCGCCCGGCGCCATCGCCGTCTACCTAGCCGAGGCGGCCGAGCCGCCCATTCCACCGGGAGGCGCCCACCGAGTCCCCATGGGCCGCCAGCCGCGGGGCCCCAAAGGGTTGGCGATGAAACCGCGGCTGCCGTCCCGAGGGGCCGACCGGCGGGCGTCGGAGAAGAGGGGCGACCCACGGCATCGGGAGCGGCCCGGCGGTCGATCCGGCGGGCCGCCGCGATCCGTGGAATCGAGGGAGAGACGCCGCGGTCGACGCTCGAATCGAGGGCGGATCCACTAAGGCGGGCGCAGAGGCGAGGGGCGGATCGGCGGCTGGAAGCCGGGGCCACTACCGGGGCCCCACGCGCCGGCGGCGAAGAACCCTTCGGCCTTCCATCGGAAGGGATGCGGGGGGAGCGCCGCGGGGACAGATCCGGGCCGGGAGGGGCACGGATCCGCCGGCCGGCCATCCCCAGGCCGGCAAGCTCGCCGGAGGGATTGAGATGGGAGGGGGAGGTTTCCTTTTTCCCGCCGGCGCCGCGGCCCGTTCACCACGGGCGGATGGAGGAGGAGCCAAGGCGGGGGAAGGGGGGCGGGGGGCGGGACGGCGCCAACAAGGTGTTCGTTTTAGCGGGCATTTTCGGGAGCCTAACGGTCCGGCTACAAGAGTACTAGATTGACTGCCTAAAAATCCTTGCATTGCTCGAATCCTTGCATTGCTGTTTGCTGCACTTGTTGCATGCAACCTGCATGGCTTTCCCGGGCACCAGGCATGCATGTTTCGCTACCTCGCCTTTTGTACGTGTTGTGGTCCCACCCCACAGTAGTAGTACGTGGTTGCAAGTAGCAATATAAAAGCTCCAAATTAAAGCCACGCGCCCTTGCTTAAGGCGTACTCCATGGATCTTTCGAGTACTTCACAGCTTTCATGTCTCGTCGATCCGGATCTCTTGGCCTCAAAATGCACCTGGTTCTCATCATTGCGTTGTACTCATAGCGCCGATACCTACGTCTGTACGTAGAAAAAGGTCATATTCATATCTCATACCGGAGATTAATTTATAAGTAGATGTGGTGACGCGTAATACCTTTTCAAGAAGATCATGGGAGTACAACGAAATGATTTTGGCTCAAAAGGAAACGATCCTAGTGTACATGATGATGCTAAGGTACGGTCCTGTCTATCTCCACACCGTGGCGTGATGGAGGAGAGAATGGTTTCCAACGAGTCTCAACTTCCGTCTCCTCCATCGGCCTCAAAAAAAAAAATATATAATTCTAACTTTCTGATGCATCATATACAATTTCAAATTTCATCAATCAGTTCTTGAAAAATACAATGATATTTATCATATCAAATAATAAATAACTTTAGATTAGATTTAGTAATTTATTTTGGACATTAAATATTGATATTATTTTTTATATAAATTAGTCGTCAAACTTAGGAATGTTTGATTTGTCCTAAATCTATAAATATTTTTTTGTGGATGAAGGGGAACATCTTTTTTCACCAGTTATAAAACTTGACATGCCCATTGCTTTCAATTAGATCAGATATAAGCCAAGCACCGTATGTAGTGATGATTGATGACCAACCTCACCCATCTGCTAGTGGATCTTTTCTCATGCGGCCTGGCCTTCGTGGCAAACATGACAAGTCAAAAGGCGTAGAGAGATCAAAGACTGGTCGTTTACCAAAGCACCAAAAGAGGGCGAGTTGCTAGTGCAGCATCGACACGATGGGATCCTGTGAGTGTGAGGTAACAAGTGAGCTGAGACCTAACTCACTCTTCTCTCTTATTACCATCTCACTACTTTTCAGAGCCATGTTCGCAACAATCACAACACTATCTTCTTTCATGCTAGCAAGTGTTCACATGCAGTTCCTTCCCTGTATGTAGCTCCGCCGCTCTAAAATGTGTTAGGCTCACCTTCACTATTTGGCAATCCATCACAGCATCGATCGATCGCCTGCACTTTTGGCCGGAATCTTATCTTTTCTCCCTCTTTTTTGCCGGGTCGATTAGTTATTAGCAGTATAGTGTCTAATCTGGAGATTATTATGGAGTTGGCATGGATCATCTGAATGGATCATCACTCAACCCAGCTAGTTTACCTTAATTCTTTCGGTAACACGCACCCCACGCGCCTGGACATTATAGTAGAGATAAAATGCAGTGGCCAGTCCTACATAAAGTTTGTAGTTAGGCGGTAATGCAGATCTAGCTGCCTCCTTCAATCAGATTTTTGCAACCTGTTAAAGAGGTTTCGGCTTGTGCGGATGGTCCAGCTGCATAGAAATGGCTACTAGTAACTATCGTGTTATTGTTTTAATTTCTCTCTGCTTGAACCACTGGATGAAGTAGCTACCTTTTTGTATATAATTATGCTAGTAGAAACCAGCTAATACGTGCAGATCAGTTCAGATTGAAACCAAACACATGGAGTTTCAGCTAAGTTGAAGCGAACAGGGCTGATCTTTTCCGTTTCACATGGGTGACCCCTGTTTGGATCCCAGCTATGTTAAAAAAGTACACTATGTTTGAATGCTAATTACAAGGACTAAATGTGAACTGATTTTAAAACTTATTGCATATAAGCGGTGACTCATTGACAAGACGAATGTATTAGTCCTAATTTGCTCTTGATCATTATCCTATTTTTAGTGTAGCATCATACTATAAGTTAATCATGGCCTAATTAGGACTAATAGATTGCTCACACAGGAGCAAACCAATATCTTACCCGCATAACCAACGAGCTAGGCAAGATCATCTGAGATTATTAATCATTTATTCTTCTCTGATTTTTCATTCTGGACAAGGTAGTATAATAACCAACAAAAAAAAAGGCCCTTGCTCGACGTGTACGGACAAATTAAAGTCATGCATCAAGAGTCAACCAGTTGTTCTGAACTCTTGCATTGTCCAACAACGAAATGTAGTCTGTTGTCAGACTGAAATCCCAACGGCTCTCCCCAACCCAACGGCTCCTATCCCGACGCCAGTGTAGCACCATATATAAGTTCCCCCCACCGCCTCATGCCCCTCCTTCCCCACCACTTTGCCTCGTCCCCTGCTGGCCTCCTTCCCCAAACAGCCCCGTCGCCGCCGGCTCCGCATAACCAACGAGCTAGGCAAGATCATCTGAGATTATTAATCGCGGATTGTTCTCTGATTTTTCATTCTGCGACAAGGTAGTATAATAAGGAGGCCAGAACGGGCGGTTGGTTTGTCGCAAATTCGGTCACCATGTAATCCCACGTGATGTATCCAAGAGTCAAGGTTTTGTTTCTGAATCTCGAGTTACCGTTGTTTTGTATTTTTCAACTTTCTTGCAATGTCCAGAACGGCGTGGTCTCGAAAAAAAAATGTAGTCTGTTGTACGACGAAACTAACGCCGGTGCTCATGTAAACGTTCAAGCGATCATTTTTCTTCTAATACAATGATACACTCACTCGTGCGTATTCGAGAAAAAAAAGAGTCAACAAGTTGTTTAACCTTTAGGAGAGGTTAGGCATATTTGCTAGGTGCGTGCAAAAACAAGTGCAGTGTTGACTCTTGGGTCTCAGAATGGCAAATACTCCTACGCAACGGCGTGTGTCGGAATGGGAATGCCACAACTCACAAGCACTCACAAGACCACCAGAAGTACGGTACGGACCTGGAAGGTAAGGTTGCACTGCGTACGGGGAAGTACTGACGTGTGCCGGTCAAACACAGTCAAGGAACACTTGGCTGTTTTGGACGGTATTAAAAAATCTGTCTCGAGTCTAGACGGGGGGCAAACATTGATATAGATGGCGAAACGGACGGCACGGCGATTGTACTGACACTATTTTGCAGACAGGTAGAGCACTATTAGATGATGTTTAAATCTTCAAAAAAAATGATGTCTAAATCCTACGGGATTTTGAGAATTCGAAATAAAAGAATCCCAATGATTTTAGTTTTTGGGTTTCGACATTCTAAAATTCATAATAGTCCCTAGGGATAAGATACTATTTGGTTTGTGGGATTTTTTTTTTCTTTTTCAAAACTGGATGTGGAGGATTAAAATGCACCCACAATGTGTTATGAAGTCAATTTTTTTTTTCAATTTTGACCAATTGGATATAAGGAAAACATTAATATTATTAATAGCACATAATTAATATTGTTACGTAAATCATTAAATATATTGTTATAATAAATTATTTGAAGATACAACTTTTGTTAAAAAAATCTACAAATCTAGTTAAACTTTTTTTAAAAAAATAACCCACGCGAACCTTGCTATAGCCACACTTTTTTCCGGAGGAAGTAGTTTCATACCGAACAGCTTCCACCACCTCCGTACACAAAACCCGTCAAATCGAACTAAAAGATTTTACAAAAAAAAAATATTCAAATTATGTGGTTCCTTGCATCACGTCGGCTCTAACAGTCTACCACATCTCTATTAAAACCAAACTAAGATTTCAAACAACAAATCGCATACTCGTAGGTTGTTTAGTTTTACTTCCAACAAGCATCACGCCGACGCCGCCTCAACAACTGCCTCCTACAAAAGCCTTTACAGTAACAGATCGATCAGCACGGCCACGGCGGCCTCGCCCTCCCTCCCTCGCTTCTTCTTCCCACACCGGCCGGCACCGCCTGCGCCTCCCTCCCTCTGCCGTGCCGCGTGCCGCCTCGCCTTCTCTAATAAACCCTAACAAACTCCCAGCAGCGCGTCCGCTCGCACGACGCCACCGGATGAATGAAGGGCGCGTGGAAGCAGAGCGGCGTGGCGGACCACCACCGGCCACCTCGGCGGAGGACCAGGGCTCCTCGGGCGCGCGCGGCCCGTCAGGCTCTGCCTCTACGGCCTCGCGCTCACCTTCGCCGGGTTCGCCGTCTTCCTCGCCTTCGCGCCCACCCTCCCCGTGCCGCCAGCCTCGTCGTCGTCGCCGACCGCGGCGTGGTTCGACGGCCTGATCGCCTCCGCGTCGCCGTACCGCACGCAGGTCTCGGGCTTCCTCTCGTCCCTGTTCCCCGCCAACTCCTCCTCCTTCACGGTGCCTCCTGGTCCTGGTGGCGTCGTCGCGGCGAGGCGCGCCGGGCCGAGCGGCGGTGGCGGGTTCGAATTCGCGGCGAGCGGTTCCCGAGGCAATGGCTCCAGCGCGGGCGCGGTTCGGCCCGGCGAGCAGTTGGGAAGCGGAGGTGGAGTTCCGCCCACCAGCAGCCTGGGTGAAGGCGAAGCTCCCAGTCGCAGCGGCAAGGAAGCGCCAGTTTATGGGGATGCTACTGCGGCGGTGCCGAGCGGCGCGCCGCCCGATGATCATGTGCAAGGCGGTGCCGAAGCCAAACATTCCGCCGGGAGTGCCGCTGCCGAGGCGAAAGGTGGCGAGCCTGGACCTGGAATCCCGAGCGGTGGTTCAGCCCAGAACGGCACATCGGCGGCGGAAGGAGGCGTGTCTGTTCGGATCAACGGCTCCGACGCGAACGCGAGTTCCACGGATGCCGGAGATGGCAACGGGATGAGAGCGAGCGCAAGGAATGCTGCCGGCTCCACGCACCAATTGGGAAGCGGAACTGCAGCTTTATTAGGCAACGGTTCTGCGAGTGCAGTTGCAGTGGCCATGGATGGCAACAACCAGACCGTCCTAATTCAGGCTCCTGCAGGTAACAAGAACCAGAGTTCAGCTGCTTCAAATGGAAGCAATAGCAGTCCAGCCAATAAGCAGAATGAATCAAGTGCTACTCCTCAGGGGAGAACTACTAGTCTGGTGAGAGATCAGTCTGCACGAGGGGCCACCGCAATAGCCAGAAACAACAGTGCTGTGCCGGTGAAAGCAGATGCTAATGCCGGTCGGCGCATGAAGGTTGATTGGATTGAGAATATGGCCAGCTGCGACATGTTCTACGGGAATTGGGTCCGAGATGACTCGTACCCTCTGTATCCTGCGGGATCATGCCCTCATGTCGATGAGTCCTTCAACTGCCATCTCAACGGCCGGCCTGACAAAGATTACGAGAGGCTTCGGTGGCAACCCAGCGGATGCAGAATCCCAAGGTGAGAAAAGTTTACTTCAGTAATTGCGCGGTTTTGGTGAATTCAATAGTTGTAGTTAGTTATTGGTGTGTGATAGATACAGTTCCATGTTGCTATTTATTTTTAGAAAGTTAGTTCAGTATTGCCTTTTTTGAAAGTTAGTTCTGTGTTGCTTATGCTAGATTGAACCCAGCTCATATGTTGGAGAGGCTGAGGGGGAAGAGGCTGGTGTTTGTCGGTGATTCGCTCAACAGGAACATGTGGGAATCCCTGATTTGTATCTTGAGGAATTCTGTCAGAGACAAGAGTAAGGTTTTTGAGGTATCCGGTAGGAGCCAATTCAGGGCTGAGGGCTCCTACTCTTTCTTGTTCCAGGTAGATATGCCTTCCTCCAATTTCTGCTATCTGTGGCTCTCTGCTAGTTTCATCAATGCCTTTCAGCAACTAGAACAAACTCTGACGCGCAAACATGCTGTTGTTTTATAGGACTACAATTGCAGTGTGGAGTTCTTCCGGTCCCCTTTCCTTGTTCAGGAATGGGAGATGCCAATCAGCAATGGAAAGGGTACCCGGGAAACTCTCAGGCTTGACATTATCGATCCAGCGTTTCCGAGATACAAGAATGCAGACATCATTATCTTCAATACTGGTCACTGGTGGACGCATGACAAAACTTCTCTAGGGTGAGCAAAACAATGCCCTGAACAAATTCACTGAAAGATCTGCAGTTCATATACATCCTGCATTTCATTTGCCCTTTACTGTTCTGAATATTTTTAAAATGTGTCACAGGAAAGATTACTATCAAGAGGGCGATCGCGTGTACAGTGAGCTCGATGTCCATGATGCCTTTCGGAGAGCTCTCAACACCTGGGCCAGGTGGGTTGATTCCAATGTGAACCCCAAGAAAACCACTGTGTTTTTCAGAGGCTACTCAGCATCTCATTTCAGGTATGCAAAGCTATTTCTGAACCTCTGCAACTGCATCTCTGCAAGTTCAGCGTGATGTGCTCTATGAGTTACTACTAAATGTTCACTAACTGTTTATGTTATGCAGTGGGGGTCAATGGAATTCGGGCGGCAGTTGTGACAAGGAAACAGAGCCAATAATGAATGACAAGTACCTCACGCCATACCCAACAAAGATGAACATTTTGGAGGAGGTGCTCCATGGGATGAAAACACCCGTTGTGTACCTGAACATAACAAGGATGACTGACTACAGGAAGGAGGCCCACCCTTCAGTCTACCGCAAGCAGAAGTTGACTGAAGAGGAGAGAAAATCGCCTGAGCTATACCAGGACTGCAGCCACTGGTGCCTTCCTGGAGTACCAGACTCCTGGAATGAGCTTCTCTACGCACAGATTTTGCTGAAACAGCAGCATACGATGCAACAATAAAGGCAAGTGTGGACTTGTTCTTGTACATGAACTGTTGTAGTCAGACGTCAAGTTGCATAGGATAAAAATCCACATGAATCGATCAAAGGAAAGCTTATATGAGTAAGATCAAGGATTTTGGAATCCTTGCATAGAGTAAAACAGGCAGTTTAGTCAGATCTCTAGCTCTGAATAACAACACGAAATCTGTATAGGCTCAATAGGATTATATGATGTAAATTTCATGTCTAGTTAGCAGAAAAGTAATAAGAAAAAAGAGAATAGATAGTTCATTAGAGGACATAGGAGGATCTTCTTGTTTTGTGAGACTTTTGTCTGTCTGTATAGTAATATAGTAATCTGCAATTCATTTTCGTATACTTGCTGAATAATATGGAGAGTGTTGCAACTAACATCTGTATGTCTCCCAATCCATCCTTGGCCGAACATGATGGGAGTATTTGGATGTTCTAGCCTAGCCCGACTGAAGATTGCAGTGAGGCTGTCATTTGTCAGATATATATATACGTCTATTTACCAATGACCATTTATATTTTCATATATATGCATGGTGCAAGTAAGCTGCTTAGTATGAGATTGGTTGTGAAGTGGGATCCTTCTCTGTTCCACAGTTAAATAAATAATCACTACCTGTTACTTTTACAATGCGTTCACTTTGTAATAACAAACTTGTGAGTACCACTACAATTGCTGCCACAGGTAACACCTTTTGTTACAAAGTAATGATCAAATGATGTCTGACTAAAGCTGCAGACTTGCAGTGTTACTAGTACTAATGCCTGGATAATCAAGTGTTACTAGCATTAGCAAGTCAAAAGCCAACACACATGCTCACACAGTACGGACAGTAGTCCTACACAGGAACTCCCTCCCTGTGCTTCACTCCTTACCTCAGGATCCTCATCCCAGGAGTTGTGACAGTTGGATGGAGACTCATCCAGTGTACTTTTTTTTTTATTTTGGAAAAGTAAGATATATTGGCTTGCAAATTATTACTGGGTTCTTCTATGACCTTATGAACTTCAAAGCAAAAAAAAAATACAATTAATGTTAAAGATTATTCTCATGTTTTTTGAAAAAGAGAGAAAACGACACGATCTCTCTATTCAGCCAGGTAGACACCACCACCAATATCCATGTAAACTAATTTAGGAAGCTAAGAAACAGAAGCATTGGAAAAGGACATCATCCAAGATCGCTATTTTTTCCATCGATTTTGAAAAAAATATTAGCTAGTTTAAAAGGAAAATTAAATTAAACTCGTGAAGATGCGCCTTAGGACCAACGATTAAAACATTATCCGCCGCCGAGGAAAATGAACTACGAGAGAAAGAACCACAAACCCATGAGGATCGTTTTGAGCTTTCACATATGTATTTTTTGCTATGTATATAGACATAGTATATAATAACACACACCATTCAAAGTAATGTATCTAGAAACTTTATTTTTTTCGGTGATCACGCCACCGCCGGAACCCTAAAACCCATGAGACATGGAGAAACACAAAATAAAGTCACAACAACGATCTACAGGAAAAACTTATTGAAAATCGATGGATCCCCACTCCTTCGCACCTACGGATGCCGGGATACATGAAAGGGGACCAGCGGTGCCGGTGTAGAGAGCGGCGACGGAATTGAAAAAGGCCCCTCGCAACGAAGCGTCAAACTTTTTACTCATCCAGTGTATTTGGTGTACCTGCCCATGCTGGCTTGCAATATTATTCCTGGGTTCATTAGCCTTATGTGTGGCTTAGCTGTTCTTTTAAAAACAACAAAATGTTAAAGCATTATTTTGTTTTTTAAAAAGAGAGAGAACGACACGAGCTCCTCTAATCATTAAGGTAGAGATAATTCGAAATATCAATCTAAACTAATTTGGGAAGCTATTAGAGAGAATTGTTAGAGAAGGACAACATTTAAGATCGCTATTTTTTCCATTGATTTGCTAAATCTATTAGCTAGTTTAGCAAGTAAATTATATTAAACTCGTGAAGATGCTCCTTAGCTCCATTAAAACATTAATGATGGTCCATGGAATAATGAACTGGTCACTCTTGACCAAATTTTAAATCGTTTTTGGCTTTTCTAGAATCTCATTTCTTTTCCAACATCTATCATGCAAAACGAGCCAAAAGAAGAACTTGACCCGAAAAGCAATGTGACTTTAAAGCTAGAAAAGTGAACTATAATTTGAAACGGAGAGAAGTATTAAAAATTCTAGATTTTCGTCGTGTTAGCTGATCCAACATTCCACTCTAGGCACGTTCTGCTATTTACCTTGAACTCGCTCGATTACATTCCATGGACCATCATGCATGTCGCTGGTTACCTTGTCGTGTGGCATGACCTGAATATTGCCACTTCCCCTCTCGAAACACACAGGATGATTGAATTGTACGTAGCCATGCCGAAGGATCGTACATATGGGTCACACGGAAGACGCACCTGCCCTGGTAATCTACAGTAACATATGGAGGTTTCTGGTCTACTGGCACGACCAGCAGCAGCCATGGGTTTAACACACGACAGGACAGGAGATGAGTTTACTGGTCTCCTGGCCCTTTATCTGTATCGTCAGCAGCAGCAGAATGGGTTTAAAATACGACAGGACGGAGACGAGTATGTACGTCCAAGGATCTAGAGAGTGTACGTACGTTGTGCTCCATTGCCCATCATCATTTCACCAACCGAACCATCAACCATCTGATGGTCCATCCATGCATATATTCGAAGAATTGAAGGCCATGCCGGCATGTTTAGCCATTAACCTGACTAGTGTGTGGCCTCCCTCCCTGATTTTTCTTCATTCATTCTCTTCTCCTGATACGACACATCATGCATGTGGACTGCATGTAGGACAACCCACCTCAAATCATGATACAAAATGCATGATTTGTTACCCATCAGGCCACCGGACATACGAAGGCGCCCCCACATTCCCATGCCGGCCGCCGGCTAATTGCCCCAGGATGGCAAAGACCCCAAGGAAAAATTAATGGATCCATCTATCTATCTATGGTCTCCTCGCCATTAAAATTCCTGAAACACACGAGGCATTTTCGCAACCTGAACTGTCTGCTTAGCCTTGAGGACTATCAACGGGTTCACACTTCATAGCTGCTCAACGATTTTTCACTAGAGCTTTTTTTTTTTTTAATTCACAATGCAGAGCTGAAGTTCGAAAAGACGCACGATCTGGAGATTTCGATTCACACGCCGCTACCACTTAATGCATCTAAATCATGGCCTGATGGAAGACTGGGTTTTTGATACCGTCCTACACTACAGAGCTGAAAGTTCGAAAAGACGACCCTGATCGATTCACAGCCAAATTCTTGGGCCTGATGGGCTTTGACAGACACAGATATGCAAAGCCAGCTGGGCCAGGGGGTGAGGGGAAACAAAAAATAACCCGACAGGCTTTGCTCAATGGTCACCACTGTTACGTTTCAGTGTGAGAGGTGGGGCCCAGCTGTCAGTGAAACCTATAGGTCAACGCTGAAGACTCTGGTACACGCAGGCCAAGGCAGATCTGGCCTAAGAATTTTGGCAGCAAGCTGGTAAACCGCTAGAGCACAACTCACTGCTCTCGTGGGCAACTCGTACTCGTAGTAGGTTGCCGATTATATTAGGCACGCCGTGCTGCTGCCCGCCGGCCAAAAAGTTGGGTGCACTCAATAACCTCTTTTGCATGTCAAATTTAAGTAGAACCATAAATGCTACTCATGGAGTCAGGATATTTTTTTCATGCTCCTTGGACTACCACACCGGTTGTATTTATTTTTTAAAAATGTACTATTGTATTTTTTTACCCATTGAACTTTGAAAAATCTCTATCTCCATATCTATATTCATTACTGTTGTTGTTATTTTATTATTTATTTATGAAGAGAACCCATCTAGCTACCCAACCGTGGTGAAGCCGCACCACCAAATGTTGTCACCGTGCACACCGTGGATTTTTTTTTTTTTTTTTTTGGCTCCGACATGTGGCCCTGCGCCCTCTCAAAATTAAAGAAAGGGAATCATCATATGGTCCTTGTGACAGGGGCTTCGTTTTGATCAACTTGGTATGACAACTATACAACACCACAAGTGTGTGTTTGCTTTGGCTCTACATACATGCATGACCTTGCATCTTTTGTATTTGGATGAATGCGCGTTGTTGTCAAAGTAAGCAGAAATGCATGACTCTATGGTGCAATTGTCTACGGCTACGTAGTTCTCTTCAATTGTTGTCGAACCACTAAACATTTCCTTGCTACTTCAAATATGTTGTGTTTATTGGCTTTCTTAAAAACAAGGACAAGTACAAGTTTGGCTTTCATGCCAATGTCAAACTTAATATTTTTCCCTCTTGAAGTGGTTTCGTGTCGAGCACCGACATTCCATATGTAGCAAACCGTCACGTGAATTCACGTGATTTTGTGTTCAGCACGACATTCTCCATAGGTAACAACGGGTACATGGACTTCAAGTGGTTTCATGGTAACATATTCTATATAGGTAACACTAGTTACGTGGATTTCAGGTGATTTCGTGTTCAGCACGACATTCCATAGGTAGCAGCGGATACAAAGACTTCAAGTGGTTTCATGTGGTTAGAACAACATATTCTATATAGGTAACACTAGTTACGTGGATTTCAAGTGATTTGTTTAGCACAAAGACATTCCATAGGTAGCAGCGGATACATGGACTTCAAGTGGTTTGTGGTCAACACAACATGTTCTATATGGGTAACACTTGTTATGTGGATTTCGTGTGATTTAGGTGTTCAACACGTCAATCCATAGGTAGTAGCGGGTACATGGACTTCGAGTGGTTTTAGTGGTTAGCATGTCATTCTATATAGGTAACATTGTTGGTCACGTGGATTTCAGGTGGTTTTGTGGACAACACAACATTCTATATAGGTAACACCGTTACGTGGATTTCACGTGATTTTTGTGTTTAGCACGGCATTCCATAGGTAGCAGCGGGTACATGGACTACAAGTGGTTTCATGGTCAGCTTGACATTCTATATTGGTAGCTTTGTTGGCTACGTGGATTTCGAAAGTGGTTTCGTGGTCAACACAACATTCTATATATGTAACACTCGGCTACGTGGATTCCGAGGCATTTTTCGTACAACACGACATTCCATAGATAGCAGCGGGTACATGGACTTCGAAAGTGGTTTGGTGGTCAGCATGTCATTCTATATAGGTAACATTGTTGGTTATGTGGATTCCAGGTGGTTTCGTGGTTAACACATCATTCTACGTACGTAACACTGGTTACGTGGATCTCAGGAGGTTTCGTGGCGAACACGCAATATCACTTTTAGTATCGCTTCGAACAATCTCACACAAGATTTAAGCTGGCCTTAAACCTAAACTTCATATGGAAATATTTCTTCTTACTACTCACGCTACTACCATCCGCCTTTCATTCTCTCCAAAATCCTCTTTTATGTCGAGTTGAACATAATAATCCTTTCATCGCAATTGTTACTCTTGGGCAATAATCTTATTAGACCCTCGAAGAACCTTTGCCCCCCGCCGTTTCACACCAAGGCTACTTCAATTCCAACACAATGTCACATATACATTGTACATACTCATACACGCCTGGTTGATAAAATTACGCATTGCATGTAGGTACACCTAGCAATACTACCCCGGGCCCGGAGGCAAATCTCATTTGCCTTGGCACACGGTGGCACACTGGCACCCCCCCCCCCCCCCTCCCTCCCTCCCCTGTAGAATAGGTGCTAGAGCAGTTCAGTGCACATGGTGTATTGCATTGCATGCAAAAACAAAGCACTGAACCCGTCACGCCACCATCTTCCTCTCCTTCCTCGATCTACACCGTCGTCTCTCCTCCCAAGTCCCAACGGATCCAACCAAAAGGGTCGCCGCAGACCAGGCGAGTGCCGGCCGGAGGGAGCCGCGCGACGGGAGCCAGACGAAACGAAACGAAACTGCACCAAGCAAGATCCGTCCCTCACACCATTTACTGCTCTCCCATGGCATAAATAATCCATGAACCGTGAACGAGATGCAGCCGCAGGCTCTCCTCCCATAAAAAGGCCAACCAAAACAAACTCCTCCCCCTTGCCTTGCACCCTCCCCAAATCTCCCAGGCTCCCACTGCCTGCCTACCCCACTCCTCCTCCCGCTCCGCCCGGCGCCCGGGCCGGCCGCCCATGAGGATCAGGAGGCGGCATCCGGGCAGCCAGCCTCTCTTGTACCTGCTTCCTTCAGATCCATACCCAGCGCCCCAATCGTCGTCGCCGCCGCCGCCTGCCCCTCCACCTCCGGGGGACTGGGACAACAAGCACCAGCAAGGGGAGGGGGACTTGCACTTGCACCCCGCTTCCGCAACAAATGATTCCGCCGCGGATCTCGGGGACGACGCCGCCGCCGTCCGCTCCTCCTCCTCCTCGCCGCTCACCCGCCCGGCATTGCCGTTCCCGCCGCAGGTACCTCGCTCTCTCTCGCTGCTACTGCCCTACCGGACTCTTCTTCCTCCTTCCTCTTCTTCTCGATCGATTCCAATCCGCGTACGTACGTCGCCATCGTCGCGTCTCGTATCTAGGAAATAAAAAAAAAGTTGCCTTCCGTTGCACTTGCACCCACGGGCCGGGGCCGGACTGTGGGCGGGTTCGGCGACAGATCTAGCTAACCCGCATGTTCTCGGATTACTCCTTTGGCAGGACGACGGTGCGGTGGAGCAGCGCAGCAGGGATGGTCGTCTACTCGGTGCGCAACAACAACAACAACAGGGGCCTGCAGATGCCCGTCGCAGCAGGTATGTGTGTGTGTGGTGTGATGAACACGAACGAACTGGTGCTGCTGCCTGAGATGAAACCAACCAAACCGTGGCAGCCAGGAGCAGAACCGGAAAGTGCTGCCTGCCTGTGTGCCGTCCGTTTCGTTTTGGTTGTTTGGGATGGGTGGCCTTGCGATTGCTGTGGGAATTTTACGAATAGAAAAATAGTAATAAAAAAGGAAAGGATCCAAGGCCTCCTTTTTATATTGTTTTCAGCCTTTCAGGGCTTGGGCTCACTGTTTCACACACTGCTATCTATCTATAGTGGGCAATGCCAGCTTGACACATCTCCAATCGATTAATGCCCTCGCTTGCTTGCCAGACAGTGCCCTCATGTACCCATGTAGGGTGTGTGTGTGTGGAGCCGGCCGGCCGGCCACCACCCTTGTGTGCATGCAATCGACATCCATCTATCTACCTACCTATCCAGTGCAACCTCTTTCATTCGCCACTTTGATCGATCAGGACCTTCCTTGCTTGCTTGATCGATCGCCTTGCTTATTGCGTCGTCGTCCATGTTCTTTTGATCGAGATCTTCGTCGTCCTTGCTTGATCGCCTTGCGTTGCCCATGTTCTTTCGATCTGCGCCTTGCGTTGTTTCGATCTCTGTATGAGGAGTGCAACTCGGTCTTAGGATGATCTGTATGGGTGGTGCAAGTGCAACGCGGGTGCTTCGGGAAACATGCTCCATGTGCGGTTGTGCGCGCCGCATCATGAAACAGTCCAGTCCAGTTCACTTGCACATTGCACTTTGTTTTCTGTCGTCAGGCATATTAGTAGTGCTTTGCATCCGTGCCTGCTTGGAGTTGTATATATATGCATCGATGCACGATCGAAGAGGGGACTGCTGGCCTCCATCGTAGCATTCACGCTCAGAGGCCAAGAATAGCTTCTGATCTCTATATACTTTGTCTCCGGTATGATGTGGCGCATGCAGTACATGCTGTAATCAATAAAACCGGACTGTTAAAACTTCCTAGCCCTGTTCGTCAGTAGCAGTAGTTATCCTTGCGTTGTGCTACTGTTATCTTCTTTCTTTGCTGATCGCGTCTTATTCTGCACTGTCTAACCCAGCAGTACCCATGTAGTAGGCACATGTACAAAGCGTTAACGATCTACATTGCGTGCACTTTGCAGCCTAGAGAATGGTATCCATCGCCACGTGTCGGAGCCGGCGACGAACCAGGCCGGAGAGCTTCGTCTCAGCAACAACGGCGTTGTTGGCGCAGCAGCGGCAGCACTGGCAGTGACAACGACGACATCAACGACGGCGAGTGCAACGACGACATCAACGACGGCGAGTGCGAAGGCGACCAAGCAGCAGCAGCAAGAGAAGAAGGATACCGGCAGCGGCGGCGGCGGCACGAAGAGGGAGAGGGCGCCGCGGGGACCAGGCACGCTGATGGAGGGTTCAAGGTGCAGCCGGAAGAACGGGCGCGGGTGGCGGTGCAGCCAGCCGACGCAGGTGGGCTACGCCCTCTGCCAGTACCACCTCGGCAAGGGCCGTATGAAGAGCGGGAGCGCCGGGTCAACCGTCGGCCGCGGCCCTGGCCAGCTCGGCCGCACCGAGCACGCCAATAAGAAAACCTCCGCCGCCGCTGCTGCTGTAGTCCCGGCCACCGCCGCCGCCGCTGCTGCCATTGTCCCGGCCACCGCCTCCGCCGCTGCGCCCAAGGCGGACGTGCCGCCTCCGCCGACGAGCGTGCAAGGCGCCTAGGCGCGCATATATGGCATGCCATGGCTGCAGGTTGAGAAGAGATCCGTCGACCATGGGAAGGCAAGATTCTTGGACATCGTGATGGGGTTAGTTGCATATAATCCTGGTGGGTGGTGGCGACTGAATTCTTTTGTTGCGTTTCTAAACATGTACATGTTGTGGTGCCTGCCGTACCCTTTTTTGCGAACAGGAGGGGAATTTTATTAAAAGTGCATAAACAGTACAACCCCTTTTACATAAGAGCCCTGAGAACCAAAACAAAATACAAACAAGGACACTAAGGACCAAGCTGCAAGAAGTGTGGATTCCAGAGCCTTTCCTTTCACGCCGCCCACCGGATCCGCCGCCACCGGCCACCGGGCCGCACCGGGAGCCGCCAAGATTTGAACGCCGAAAAAAACCGGCCCCAAACCCACTCCACCGAGACGCATCTTCCGTTGAACGAAAATCGCAACTTCCTTCCCATGCCGGGCGAGACCACCAACCAGAGCCACCAACACCATGGCCAAAGAACCGAGCGGGAACCCCTAAAGCTGCCATCCCGCCGGGGCGCCACACCCGGACGTGACGGCGCATGACGCACCAAGAAGAAGAAGAAACAAGAAAAGACCGAAAACCTATCACCGACCTAACCCTAAATCCCATCGACCACCGCCGCCGAAAAACGACACCGCCGAGATAGAGGAAGGTCCGGGTACCTTATTCCGACGCGCCGCCGGCTCCTCCATCCCGCCGCCGTCGTATTAGACACCAACATCCCCGCCAGCTTCACGCCGACAAGCACGAGCACGACGAAGACTCCGCCGGAGTCGCCGCCGCCGCCGCCGTCAGCGAGCTTGAGGGAACCCCATCCACCCGGGCGAGGGGCCCCTCCGGCGCCGACGGGCCACCGGAGGGGAGGAGTCGGCCGATCGCCAGGGGCACGCCGCCGGGTCGCCCTTCAATCGCCCCCCAAATCGCCCCTAAGGGTACTGTGAGCCCTAGGTCGAGGGGAAAGAAAGGTCACAATAACTTAGATTGTGCCTGCCGTACCCTGTGAAAGGTCACAATAACTTAGATTGTGCCTGCCGTACCCTGTGGTTAAATTTTTGCGGCGGATTAGTCGTTATACCAATCTCTCTCTCTTTCTTTCATTCGTCGTTGCATTGCACTCCTTTGCCTCCATTGCTACATGCCGTGGCTATTGTTGGCGCAGCTTTGGCTTGCTCTGTTCTTGGTGCATCTCGCGGTGCATTTTTTTCCATAGCTCGTTTCTTTGTTTTTATTTATTTATTTTCTTTTTTCTTTTCTTTTGGTCATTCTATTCGACGAAATTTTTAAAATGCTAGTGGTGGTGGTCATGGAACGGTGCATGAATAGATAGAACGGACAGTGCACTGAGCGAGAGGGAACATTTCCTGCTGTCAAATTACTTCAAATCACCTGAAAAGCTGGAACAGGGATCCAGACAAGGTCTGACGTGACGTAAGGCTGCCGCGGACGACAATAGAAAGCTGTCACTGTCAAGAGCAACAAAGCACGTTTCACCACTTCTCCTGTGATACATTAACAATGGCCCTGTTTGGATGCCGGGTTAGAGTTAGATTGGGTTATTTTTGCCTAAATAACCCAAAAGCATCCAAACACATGGGTTAGATTGGGTTATTTTGGCCTAACCCATCAAAGAAGTAACCCCTCAAGGGGGGTGATATTTGGGTTACTTTTGGTAGAGCCCACCAACCTAAAGCCGCACACACTAACTTATAAAAGTGATTGGAAAAGTCGCTTCTAACCCCGCCATCCAAACCGCGTCATACAGTTCTTAAGGTTAAGAGTTAGAGTTGAAAGTAACTCTAACTCTAATGTTAGAGGATCCAAACACGCCCAGTGTTTTTTCATGTTCATCAACACATCTTCAGTGTCTCGCCTCGCATCAATCAATTTTACGAGACGGAGAGAAAAAAAAGAGTATACGACTATACTACAGTACGAGGGTTGGGTGAAATGAAAATGATGCGTCTGTTAGATGCTTTTGGATGGTAGCACGTACTACTAGCAGAGGGAGATCCGGCTGAGCTAGCAGATCTCAAAGCTGCATGTGGGGGAGTAGCCACAGTGTACTGGTGCACATCTTGCCTGCCTTGTTTGCATGGCTTGTAGCTGGAGGCAACAACGAGCTCGATCGATAGCATGAGCTAGGAGGTTCAGACAAGCAAGTCTGTGTCAGGGTGGAGGAAAGAGACCATGTGGCCCGTTGCCCGTCGGCGCTTTGTTTTGCTCAGATGAGATGTTTTTAGTCAAACCCGCCAGTTCAGTGCACACTGTAGTACTATATCGGTACCGTCTCGTGGACAATAAACTAGTACGACCACGTAGCATCTCTTTAAAAAACTACTAACACAATCACCGCCATGTGCTAATCAGTGTAAGAGAACCAATCACCGTCCTCAAATCAGGACAAAATGTACCTCATTTGGCAAATGATAGCATGGTTCTTAGAGCATCTTCAAGATTTTTTATATAAAAAAAAAGTTCAATTTCTAAAAGGAATCAGTTTTTGGGCCGAGAACAAAACCAATGGCTACTTCCATTCTTTTGCGTAGCCCAAAACTCCTATTCTACATTCCGCCCACGTACTGTGCCTAGCTGAGCCATAGCCATAGCCAGTAGCCCACCCGGGTCACCCCTGACCGGTCGTGGATGCAGCTTGATCCGGGGAAAAAAATAGGAGTAGGTGGGCGACGCCACATTCAACTTACCTGGTGCACAGGCACCAGGGGTAAAAATTATTTTGCCACTAAACAGACATAATTCCACCATATAATTTAATAAAATTATGTAAGATATTTAAACAAAGGCACCAGGGTTCATTTGCTTCCGGGTTTCGCCAAACCTAGTGTACTTTTTGTTAACAGGTCCAAAGTTTGATCAAACTTGTAAACATATTAATGCTTACTTACGTAAAAATAAGTATAGTATAAAAATATTTCTAGTGAAAAATTAATGATACTTATTTGACATTATAAATATAGATATTTTTTATTTGTATTCCTATAACTCAAGATAATACTATGGTTGAATCCGTTTATTTTGGATAGATGGAGTGAATTTTAAGCGGTTCATAGCTAAAATAATTTGAAACTATAAGGTAAACAATATGTCTTTTATTAAGGTGTATTCTGATCCATATTCTTCGTTAACTTTTTTTTTAAGACATCTTGGAGACTTATCATTTGCTTACTTTAGGACAAGTTACCAAACAAGGAATCACAGTCTAATCCGCGAATCAATCGGTACTAATCCCCTCCGTTCTAAATTATAATTGTTTGACTTTTTCAACCTTAAATTTGATCACTGCCTTATTCAAAAAATTTGTGCAAACATAGTCAAATTTAAGTCATTCTTAAGTACCTTTTGGTTAATAAACCATGCCACAACAAAAAGTTGTGATATTTTGAATAATTTTTTGAATAAGACGAGTGGTCAAACTTAGGTTTGAAAAATTCAAACGAACTATAATTTAAAACGAATTAGTACCCTTTTTCGTGCATGCATATCATCCAAATTTTAGAAATAAAGCTAGTTTACAGTAAACCATTTTTTTATGACCACGCCGTTCTGCTTTTTTCACAAGCGAGACTTTACGTAAAACCAAATAAATTGCTGCATGATTTAGGAGAAAAAACTTGCGTTTGAATAGAAGCTTGGTGAGGATTAAGGGTGCAACCGTGCAAGTGTGCGACTGCATTTCATATGTTGCCGAGCGCCCGAGCCAAAAGATCTCACACGTTGCCATCCCCAAAAGAAAAGCTCAGGATAACGCGCGCCGCGAGCCCTTTAATTTCGTCTTCACGTACGCCCACCCCCAACCCAGAGGCCGCCGCCGAACGCCGGACACGAGCTTCATCGGCACGCGCACGCTAAAGCCATCCATCCATCCATGGAGCTGCTGCATCTCCCATGCCGCGCTGCCAGCGCGCGGCCGCTACTCCCAACCAGCCGCAGCGCCTTTCGCCGCGCCGGCGCCACCGCAGCCAGGCTGCCGGCGGCCGCCAGCTCCAGCAACGTCGAGGTCATCGACACCACGGCGACGACGTCATCACCGCCAGGCGCCGCGAAGCAGTGGCGCGCGGGCGGGCTGGAGCTGGAGCTGTCGGAGGAGATGCGGCGCGGCATGATGTGGCGGATGGTGGCGCCCCGCGGTGGCGGTGGCGGCGGACGTCGCGTTCCTGGGGCTGCTCGAGCGCGTGCAGCCTGGGGACGTGCCGGCATGGACCGCCACCGCGGGGTCCGCCGTGCTCTTCGCGGCGGGCTTGCTCGGAGTCCACTACGGGTTCCTGTCGTCGAGGTGGGATGCGGCGGAGACGGGGTCCGTGGTTTGGGACCTCGCCGTGCGGCACTGGAACGTGCTTACCATGGCGAAGTACTCTTCCTCGGTGGATGAGGAGGAAGACGAGGAGGAGGGAGGAGGAGGAATACGAAGACGAGGAAGAGTACGACGACTGAGCAGACAGTGATGATTAATCAAGGGGTAAATGTAATAACAGGCCTTGGTTAATTAAACTAAACCACCTGGCAATGGTCGTAGTTTAGGCTTTAGAGAGATGGTGAATAGTAAAGAATTTCAAATTTCACCTTTGATTGTGCACTGGTTCTATATTTTATCTTGAGGTGGCGTTTGCTGATGCAATTGATGAACATGAAACTATTGTTATCTGATCTGATGAACATCTGGTTCCAATATATTAACAAGAGGATTGAAGATGCAAAATATTTCGTATCTCTCCTTCCAGCTTAAAAAAAAATTGCTCCTCTTTGAACGCTTTGATTGCTGTGTGTTGTTGGTGATGATGAATGTCTGATTCATCCTTAATTTCAGACTAGCAAACCAAACCAAAAGTTGGACCCGATGCTCGGGGGGACCCGATGCTCGATGAGCTCGTGGCCGGTTGCTCTGCGTCGCGCCTCTTGCAGGACGTCTGCCCTTCCGCTTCGCACCCGGGGCACGAGCCGATTGGTGGGCTGATCTTGTGGCGCGGGAGTACGCGACCTCTGGTCCGTCGCCGTCGTCCGAGGGAGCCCCATCCACGCAGGAGGAGCCTGGTGCTCCCGAGCCGCCTCGGTGTCTTCCGAAGACGATGCTCCCCACGCCTCGGCCGACCTTGGCGCCCCGGCAACAAGAGATCGAGGATTTGGTGTGCGTACTAATCGCACGCCCCTTATCGTCGGGACCGCGTCTCCGTCGGTCGCGCACTCCAAACCTCTCCACGCATATCTTTGCGTCGTAGCGGCATCAGATCAAGTCGCGCCAAGGGCTGCTAACGCGACCGCGTAGGTGCTCGCTTGTTTTGCTTCGAAATTGGGCCAGGAGGTGCCCAAGGAGAGGCTCCAACCGTGGTAGAGGAGAGGGTCGGCCGCTTCGAGGTGGTATGCCACCGGCTACGGGCGCCGCTTTCGAGATGCTTCTAGAGGGACAGCTTGACCTCTCCGCTTTGGACCTCAACACCGACTTCCGCCGCCGAGGAGGTCGCCTTAGCTATACCTTTGGCGGTCGCCTTGTCGCAAGCTAGTCCAAATGTAATCCTCGCTTTTGTATCCAAGACGCAGAGTTCGGCCTCGTGAATCGCTTGGTTACCGTGGACGCCTTTGTTGTTTGAACTTTATTCTCTTTAATGAAAACGCCAAGAACGGCGTGTTCTCAAAAAAAAAAAAAAAAAAACGCCGAATTGGCTTGTAGTCCAATGGTAGGGATCGCCCGGTGGGGACGCTACCCACCGTGGTTCAAATCACGGTGTGCTCGCGACCTTTTCCCCGATTTTCCCAAGGATTTACCGGCGTTATGCATTATGGTGGTAGCGGCGTTCCGGCCGACGACGAGGCGCCCTATGGTGACCGAGAATCTCCAGATCCGCCGGCCCGCCCAGCCGCCCTGAGGTGCTCATAGGGGTAGGGTTTGGCGTGCGTGTGTTCATAGGGGTGAGTGTGCGCGCGTGTTGTGAGCGCCCTGCGTTTGTACTTGTGTAATTCTCAAAAAAAAAAAAAAAAAAAAAAACAAAAGTTGGATGGAGAGTTTTGGTTTGAAGCCAATATTTGGCTTATGAATTGGCAATTGATTTTGGAATCATAATAAGGCCGAAAGGGAGGGAATGCAGAAAAGGCTCGCAGGTAGCTGGGCCACGATTTCCCGGCCCAGATAATCTATAGTGGGTCTCCCGGCCCAGATAATCTATAGTGGGTCCTGCTTGGATAAGGCCATGGCAGCCATGGCTTCTGTCTGTTCAACTCCGGAGATCTCACGAACTCTTCCCACAGGCAAGGCAATGGAGTCCTCTCTTCTCCCTCGATTCACTCGCACCCGCACCTCCTGTCCTCTCTTCTCTCCCACCCTCTCCCGCTCCTCGCTGCGCCTCCGCGCTTCCCGTCGTCACATCTGCCTCTCCGCTTCAAGCCCCGCGGATCGAACCCCACCGACGACGGCGAGGGCGAGCGCAGCAACGTCAGTGACAAGGAAGGTCTCGTGGTGCAGCTACGGAAGGTCGTCGACGCCTATCGCAACAGCAACAGCAACCTCCGGACCTTCCTCCAGAACCTCGTCGACGCCGGCGTGGTCGACGAGTCGGACGTCTTCGGCGGCGCGGACGACGACGACGACCTCTTCCGGGCGCTCATCGACGCGGACCTCCCGGGCGGGGACCCCGACCTGGGCGTGCTGTGGAAGCTCCCGGCCGTCGCGGCGTTCTCCTTCGCCGGCGTGCCCGCGCTGCTCGGGTACTCGGCGACGCCGCGGGCGCGCGCGTTCCGGCCTGGATGCCGCTCGCCTACTCGCTCGCGTCGTTCCTGCTCGGGTCGCTGCTGGTCGTCGACGCCTCGATCAGCGACGAGGAGTGGGAGGAGTGGGCCCAACGGCAGGAGCGCGATGGGCACCTCCCGTCCCTCGAGTCGGAGGAGGTGCTGTGGCGGGTCGCCCGGAGGGTGCCGGCCGCCGCGTTCGCGGCGTCCGCGGCGGGCGAGGCGGCGCTGCGCGCGGCGGCACAGGTGACGGGGCTGGACTTGCAGCCGCCGGTGTGGGTGGCGTTCCTGCTCTTCGGCGTCTTCCCTGGGCGTGCCGTACGGGGTGTTTCTCGGCGAGCTTCGATCCAGCGGTGGAGGGCTCGTTGCTCGGGTGGGAGGAGTTCGTCAACAATATCCGCGATGTCGTGCTCCAAGCCGGCGATCGCCGTGGCCGGAGCAATAAATAGGTGATGACAACTGCTCGGTCAGTCGTGCCGGAATGCTTCAGTCAGGAACAGTAGTCACTCGTCAGAGAAATTTTCTGAGATTCATATGGAATTCAAGAAAATTGTGGAGGGGCTTTCTGTGACCGTGTTCGTTAGGATTCGCCTTGCCGTGTATAACCAATGCTTGTACAACTGTTATCTGTAAATATGTAGTTTGAGTGAACACCATAGCATAGAGATTGGACATTTCACTTCTGGGATATCTTAGACTTTTGATCCCTGAGCCTAACAGCAAATCTCGTGCAATTCCACTCAATAAAATATCCTAGCTGTTTTGCTGATGGTTTCACGGCTGATGCTATTTCGTTCCGAGAGAAAAGCACTGTACCATGACTGATAAGACAATAGTGTGGCTCCTCACTCTGAATGGGAGCTATTTCATGCCAATTAACTTTCTTTTATAATGAATATTTATTTACAGCTGATGAGCATCCTGGTTGGCAGGCAAATAACTGAGCTCCTAGTAATCCGAATGCAACAGTGCGCGTAGTAGCTCTAGCAGAGGCAACCATGCATTAAAAAAAGAATACTATCATCATATTATGTACACTGAACACCAAAGCCAAAAACATGTGCCCCATATGGTAGGTTGCACCAAGTAGACGGGTTCAGAGAATTTCAGAACTCCAGAAGCAGATGCAGAATTGTAACTGAAAAGTTAGTGCCTAGTTAGGTAGAGATCATCCCCTCTGTCCACGCTGAAAAGGATCTCGTGTCATAATCCCATGCGAGGTATAAGTTTCTTCGCTCAATCTCGACTTCTCAGCTCGCTTCAGCCGCCTTTTCCGATACCTCCAAGCAACTTGAATACGAAGTTGCAGCAATGGTTCGCCAGTAGGGGATTCATATCTATCAGATCCAGTGGTTCAAGCATCAGTTGACAGTCGACAGTTTTTTTTTTTTTTTTTTTTTTTTTGACAAGAACAGTCAACACAGTTGTTCAAAAGGAATTGAATAAACAGGTCTTAAATCACAGTGATGCATGATTATCAAAGTTCATCATATTTTCCCACGAATTAGCAAAAAAAATTATGAGAACAGCCTGAATTACTCTGGTGGGCAGGAATACGATTAATAATAGAATAAATTAAACAAAAATGTGGCTACCTGATTGCTCCCTGCACTCGTGGATTACGCAAGAATCGAGCGAACTGTGAGGTCACTTCTTCCAGATCACTTGCTCTGAGTACAAAAGCTTCTACATTTGTTATACATCTTACTGTGCGTATAGCAACCAACCGCATACCTTGGAATTTAATTTTCCCACCATCTGCAACAGTAGTAGTTCATGAGATGGGACAGCTACAAAACCAAAAGCCAAACAGGAGGCAGGAAGGGCAGAAATTGCATACCTCTATTCGCTGAAGAGTGTTCCAAGTACCAGGTGAGGAGCTCCTCTCCACATACATCTCCATCATGTAATGGAGCCTTGCTACCATCTGCACTGATGCTTTCCAGCTTCCTCTCACTATGAAGACCATCTTTTCAACGGTACCACCTTGATAAAGAATGTCACTTCCACTAATATATAAGTTTTGTCTTAATTTGTCACATATTGCATCCAAGATAGGCCAATCCATCAATGTGAATAATCGACCTGCAAATAATAAGATAAAAAATTAGTCAACTCTTGATTGAAACTTGTTGTAAGAGTTATCTTTACCGGACAACATTTATAGCAGAAATCATGTAAACGAGGCAACCTACAACGTGAATGAGAAAAATGCAGGTAGCTACTTTTTTTCTTAAACTTCTTAAGTTTCCATCATCACTATGGCAAACTATTCAGTGCAAACCATCCTTCTGGTGCAATCATGAAAACCCCTTGAAACACATACATAGTTCTCGAATAAATTGAAATGATGCACCTCCATAGTTGTCATGGAGGTTGGGTCCATGGGGATAGTGTCTTCTCCCGCAAGGTTATACCCTCCCGCCGCAGCGCTTAGGTTCTAGGGTAGCAGCCCCAGGCGCTTGAGAGTCATTAGGGAGGAAGAGAGATATTTGATTGATGTTCTATTGCTTAATCCTCAAGTGCCGAGTACAAGAACTATATATAGCCATTGGCTCTAACAAACTTGGAAAGTACTCAATCTAATCTTAATTAGGAAACTAGCCATGGGCCGTAACAAAACGTGAGAACTCTAAAAATAGGAAACCGGTCTCCACAATTTGAGGGCTGATGGTCCCGCTTCTAGCCACTGCATGGTCGCCACCCTTTGCGCCCAAAGGGCTGCATGCATGGCGAGCCAGCGGTTGAGTCGGGCGAGCGGCAGGCTAAATTAGGAAGATAGATATTTGATTGATGTTCTATTGCTTAATCCTCAAGTGCCGAGTACAAGAACTATATATAGCCATTGGCTCTAACAAACTTGGAAAGTACTCAATCTAATCTTAATTAGGAAACTAGCCATGCGGCTGTAACAAAACGTGAGGACTCTAAAAATAGGAAACCGGTCTCCACAATTTGAGGGCTGATGGCCCTGCTTCTAGCCACTCTGCATGGCCACCCTTTGGCGCCCATGACAATAGTGCATATATAGATGTATACATTGTCCCAAAAGTTTAACATGCATTTTTTTTTTTCTGAGAACTCATGAAAATGACAAATTCAGTTGCACATATACTAGAAGACAATCACAGGAATTTTGCCTTCTAGTACATATGCCATCTGAAGTTTGTTATGTTCATATGAATTTTTGTACATTGAGTTTGCACCTCATTGTTTGCAACAATGTACATATATATATGTGCAATGGATGCGCACCATTTCAAAAAAAAAAAAAAAAAAACTATATATATAGTTATATATTTCAAGGGGGGTTTGCACTGAATATTTTGGGCTATTATTGGAAGTGCTTAACCATATGTTTATCTCAGCACAAATAGTTACTGGAAGTTCTTCATTCTCTCTCCCTAAATAACAGTTACAATTACAAGTTGTGAATGCTAAGAACCAAAGAGCAGTAGCAAAGATTCCAAAATTGTAGAATTACATATAAGCAAAGAACTAATTACGGACATGATAGATGAAAGAAAGGATGGGAGTTGAAATACAAGGTATTGGAGTAATATGTGTTGACACCTTAGAAACTAACCTTATTAAGGAATCTAAAGAAGTGGCGACGTATATCCCTTTGGATATCTTCAGGTAAATTACTCAAAAAGCTCCTCTTCATTCACTCCTTGAGTAGCTGCCCAGGTGAACCTTTCTGCTCGTCTAACCCTCCTAAACATATAAAAAGGTGCAGGTGTTGTTATCTTCCACTGTAATAATAAAATGGCTGCCATTCAGGTTAGGGTACTTCATCAAAGAGTTTGGATATATAGCTCAAATATTGATTGAACTAAATGCTAAGGATTTATCTCTAAATACCTCAACCCAAACAAGCCTGCGTGACTACAAAGTTACAATACGCACAAAAAAAAAAAAAAAAAAAAAAAAAACACATTCAGTTCTTCATTTAAACTATACTAAATGGTAGATTGTACATCTTGTCTTGTGGATATGAAACACTGAAACCCCCAATTTCCAATGTCAATTCTAAACTAACCAAAGAATTGTTATGTTTTCAGACTATCAGACGATACAGCATACACCTTTACAAAGATTTGTGAAATATATATCATTGCTGTCACAAGGGCCTTAGTCAATCATGAATCACAACCAGATGGTACTACTGCTTGACAGTATAGTACCAAATGGCTGCATTAGACATTGAAATATGCTACCTAAGTACTTTGTTTCTTGAAAGAAAAAATAGTGTGATAAAGATTTGCTTAGTAAGTTCAGCAGAGGAACCTTCTCAAATCTTCAGGCAGTCGCCTATGGCTCATCCATTTTTCAACATCACGGCGCCTAAGTTGCATTTCCAATCTCCTGTCAGAAGATAAAATGTTCACATATCAAGATAGTTAACTAAAAATGATTAATCAGTCACATGGGTTTTCCTGTGTTTACAGCGCTTTGAATTGAACTACTAGTAACTGCTGAGTGAATTGATCTACTGATGTCTGATGACTTTAACAGGCTTGTATAAAGGGGCCTATAGAGATCCCTATTCAGTACCCATGACACGACATGCAGCAGTGCATGACCGCATTTGAGCATATAAGCATACACTTACTCCGATCGAAATTATGAAAGTGATAGTCTTCAGCACTACACTTTTACTATCACATCTACAAAAATATTTTTAGTTTAAATGAAAATAGCTTATATTATAAAAGTACTTTTCATAATGAATCTAGTAATGTTAATCTTGTGTTTTCAATCTATATAGCAAAAAAAAAATTTAGATATTGATAGTCAACGTTAAAAACAAGGTTTGACCTAAGACAAACCTAGATGAACTTATATGTACATGCTGGGCAAGTGCCATGATAAATAAGCCAGTAGTATAACAACATACCGTCTTCCAAGAGCTTGGAGAAAATTTTGCATGTTTCCAATAAGCAATGCAAAAGCAACAGTCCCAGGCCAATAATAGCCATCGTGAACAGTACTTCCCATACAAAGTAACTCGGGACAAGGTTTCCTGCTAAGGTACTTATTTGCTGAAATCAAACCATAAACTATGAGTAAAAACACTAGTTAGATTGTAATGAATTTAAATAGAATGGAATCTCATTAGTTAGCATCACTCATCAAATAGTAACAACCTGAACATCATACATGACAGTCAGATTGTCACATATTTGGGATGCAACAAACAGATACCTACAGAAGTAGAAAGGCATAAGCAAATGATGCCAAATACCTGAAACCCCCAAAATAATGAATATATATATCGTTTTTACAGCATTGTCCTCTGTAGTCAGCAAAACAGCTTGCTCATAAATTCCATATTGGAAACTAGCATCATTTCCAGTGTTAAAACAAGCTTCTGCACCCGAGTCATTGAACCACTGCTGTCGGTACAGTCCACTCCCAATGCCACGTCCACAGTCTATAAAAGAGTCACAATATGGAATGGTTGATGTTCTACAAGCATCTCGTGGAGACATTGGTTAACCCTCTGTGACAAAATGAGAAACAAAAAGAAATTGATACGATTGATCTGGACCTTCAGTATCAGTTAAAACCAATAGTCACCAAATAAGTTGTGATTGAATATACAAATTGAACATGTTACAGATTAACATGGGAAGGGTATCGGGAGCTTCAGGTATTTGGAGGAGCTGCACATTTTACACTTTTAAGTAGGTATAACGTGTATTCCTCATTCTTCATTAGTGAAACATGTTGCACACTAGATTTGCTTTCGTATGATTATCGAATTGGAACATTTTAATCAATGTGCACTATTAACTTTTTGTAAACAACATACAAAAGAAATCAACTAACCTGTAAGCCAAAGAGATACCAACATGAACCAACCACATGTCCCGCCAAAACAAACATCAGAAGATTGATCACAAAATTAGCCCATGCTGACTCAAATATGAATCCATTGGCGGACTGACCATCAAGAAGTGGAACAAATCTGATGATACGGGGCACATATTGAAGAAGAACAGTGGCACGCAATAAAATTCTTAGCATAGTTTGCAGCAGATAACCCAACTTTAGGAACAACTAGCAGTATCATCACCTTGATCAATATACAAAAGAAAAATATTAGCAAAAAGCATAACAAGTGCAAAGAAGAAAAAAAATGTGTAAAATTATTTTTTTTTTTTTTTGTTAACTACATCAGAAAAGAACAGGTCATCAGTCAAGAGTTTAGACAAGGATCAGGTTCATGGAGCAAAGCTGCAAATAGGTGAGGCAGCAGCAAGTTGTTGACAAACACGAAAATATAAAATTATGGTTAGATGCAAGTATGACTAAATCGACATCAATTCTGCCCAGATGCTTACATGCCACAACTTCAGGAAGAGGAAAAAGTCATGGCATGACTTGGTATATACAAGGCTATAGAAACCACAATTCATGTTTTTTTTTTTGTATTTCTTGTTGACCTCAAATGTAAAGGAAACTACTCAGACCTTACAGAAATAAAAGACAACATAATTAAACAAAAAGGGGTATGTAACAGGTAGAGTTTTGTTATTTGTGAATACATTAAGTAAAAAGAGAAAAAAAGCATATAATATCTAAAGCAAGAGAAATTAGCACAGAAGGGAAGCTTTATGTTACCTGAGGGAGTGGAAGCACAACGAAGAAATCAAAAAAAAAGTAACCACGAAGATAATGGATAGCAACTTTCTTTGGCTCATCAACCAAGTCTCCAGCTCCCACCACTCGTGACTCTGGCGCAACATAAGCCAGTCTGAACTGAAAGACAAATATCTAATTATATTCATGAAAATATAGTGACATAAGCAGGTTGTTTCAACTTTCTTTTGACAAGACAAATATTTGATCATTAACAAAGAGAAACCTATCAGTTCTTGCAGTATTTCCATTCTCCCTAATTAAATGCTCTGATAGAAAAGGTATGGCTCTATATAATTCCATAAAATAGGGGTATGGTTGGTCATTTCACGTTGTTTTTCTTGATGGGAGTAAGATCAGGATAGCAAGGATATGCAGCATCGACAATAGAAAGTTGTCCTGGACAGTGTAACTTCAATATTTCCAGAAGTCAGTATCTGATCGAAGATTTATTTTGAAGGAAGTGCAGAAATTATCCGCAAAAAACGTATCCTGAATATAACTAATATAGAATGCATATAATAATGATCATAAATCTGCATTCCAAATCACCCATATGGCCATATATTGCAAGCATTCCATCTTGTACCGACTTGTGTATAAGTGATAAATATTGTATTGAAATAAAATGTAAAAGCTGATCTGGAGGACAAAGGATGATGAACTTACCTGAAGCAGCATGTGCAGGAAATAAATAGCATCAGTCACACTTCTCACAACAGCAAGTCCTGTAGCAAAGTTCCAATTTAACACTATGCAATTGCCATCCTGCATTTGACGAAATCAAATAAACAAAAAAGTAGTTAGCTCTGATTAAAATTACTGTGTGACTAACAATATGCATTAATCAAATGCATATAAGAAGCACGGACATATATCTGAAGCAAACTGAAAATTTATATAACATTACCTGGCGTACTGATAGTAAGAAGAAGAACAGGGGATCAATGAAAATGGCAATCAGGCATGATATGACAAAGAATTGATTCCACTGCTGAACCGCTTTGCATGTGGGTTCATAATAGGAATGTATGCCATGATCTGCTCAATTTTCTTCTTCCATCCACCACTGTGACCATAAAGAATGTTATGAATCTTCAAGAAGAACAAAGGAAAACATGTTAGTACCATATTCAACAGATGAACAAGCCGTTATTTGCAACGTAGATCAAATGAGATATTTCAAGGACATACCTTATTGTCTAAAGCATTCGAATCTCTCTGGAAATGTCTTTTATTTTTACAAGCAGGAGGGCAATTCACACAATCAGGATTGTCACATTGCCCCAAAGGTCCAGACATCATCAAGTGTTCATTCTTTGGAACCTGTCCACTGTAAGACCACCTACTTCCTCTAATTTCTTCTGGCATGATTGCTTGTGGCTTGCTGACTTGTTTTCCCTGTGACGGTCTAGGAAGCCTATCAGGTGTGTCTCTACTTGTAAATGGAATTCCCGGTGCTGTCTGAGTTGGCGGCTGAACGAATAGAGGACCAGTATGGGGTACAAAGGTGTCTTCTTCATATTCATCATCCCTGACTGGTATACACATTGAAGTACTTCTTAGAGGAAATCTTGGTAGCTCAACATTTCTTAGCAACATGGGAACATCATCTCGCTCCTGGTCAGTCATTTTGAAACACTGCAGCACAGATCCATTACATTAGCTCATAGCTTTCAATTAAACAGACAAATATAGATTCTCTGCAAGCATGCATGTATCTTTTATACACAATGAGAATATCCTTCTTTAGAAAGTAAGAACTCCATGGTGTCCAGGCTAACCAATATTTACTGGTCAATTACAGTGGGATATATAACAGTAAAAAACGTGAGAAAAAACAACAGAAGAATTATGATGTGGTGTCCAAGGTTAAAAATGACTGAAATAAATAAGACTTCGTAATTACTACCATTAGCTTGCAAAGGAACATAAATGGTAACTTCTGAAACAACATAAAACAAATCCAAGAAAACATAATATGAGCAATATCAACAAAACAAAACAAATAGCATTAATGCTTACACTGCTAAGAACTACCTGTATTATCTGAAAGGAGAAATCAAGTCTTCATCTTATCATCTAAAACTCTGCTGGCCCTGCAAACGAAACAGCATTGAAAAATAAGGTTTGAAGAGTTGTAGAAACCAATGAATCTCATAATGTGCACATTACAGTAAACATGACCCACTTAAAAGGTGTGTGAGTTGTGTTTGCAGTATCCACTCCATCCAAAAAAATAATAATAAGGATGCAATTGACCAATTCTAGCTTTCTATCAAGTCAATCTATCTCAATCTTGAATATTATATATTAAAAAAAGTGTAGCTATATTCACCATGAACTATATTTAGTCAAACGACTCAATCTAAAACCCAAATTGCATCTATTTTGGGAGGGCGGCAGTACATGCACATGAGACCGTTTATCAAGAGAACCTAACTGACGCGAATTAGCGTCCAACGAAGATTCTGGTTACCTATAGCTATTACATCTGGTTGAGAGAGGTGGGGAGAGAGACGATCAGGAACAGAAGAAATTCGTTGGCCCTAGAGGCCCCTTTTGGCACAAGCTGAGAGCGCATCAACGGAATCCGCTGAAACAATGAGCGCCGATTACCAAAACCCAGAGGAGAAAAAGACCACGACAAACAAAATTACCGCCGTGAGATGCGCAAATAAACAAGTCCAATAAAGCAACAGCTCATTCATCGTTCTGTACTTCCACATCTGAACCTCCCATCCGTCCTCCCGTGATGAGATTTGGAAAATGCGCGGAGAAAGGATACGAAATCCATCCGAAACGCGTCGACCTCTCTCGTTAGGAAATGCTGGAACCGGAAGCAATCCCTCCCAAAAATTACTCCAGACCCCACGGCGCGGGAGCCTTGCCGCGCGACGGAAACCCCAGGTTTTGCACAAGAATAGACAATAAGCAACCAAAATCAAGAACTCCCGCCGCAACCACAGCTACTCCAACCCCATCTTCCGGGACACGCACAGCAATACTCCTAGGTAAAGGGAAGGTCGGAGTGGCTCACCTGAACTGTTGGTCGCAAGGCGAGGAAGTGTTCGGGATCAGCGGGCGGCCGAAACGCACGCACGCACGCAGCAGCAAATCGCTTTCGAGCTGTTCGATTCGCGCAGCCCGCGAGGGCGATCTCTCTCCGTTCTTTTATTATTTCCTTCCCGTTTCTCTGGCTTCGCCGCTAAGCAGAGACAGAGACAGTGAGGCCGAGCGCGAGGAGGAGCGAGGGAGTCAAAAAGACGCTCCGTCTCGAGGAGAGGAGGCGGAGGCGGAGTGGCGTGCTAGGTTTGTCAACTTTTGTCACTGACAGCAGGGCACGAGGGATGTGTGGATCTGTGGGCCGTCTAGTCAGTGTCTGGTAAAGGTCTGAAGGTTTGAACACGCTGCGGTGGAAGTGTCGCTAGCAGCAGCCAGCAACTGCGGCGCCACGACACGACCGCACCTGCTCTGGTCGTGTCGTGGCCGGTGGGGGTGGAGGACGGAGACCTTGCTGGATTCTTCGTCGTCTTCTTTTTTAAAATTCTTATTGTTGTACGCATCATAATGTAATGTTTTTTTTTTTGACTGGTCCATAATGTAATGTTGACTGACCTGTTTGGTGTGCAATGGACAATGGGTGATGCATTTGATTTGTTATCAAAGCTGACTCATATAGCTTTCATCTCTCGTACGGAGTACTGGAGAAAGTTTCTCTTGTTTTGATTTGTTTCAGAATCCATCACAGGTTTCCTAATAGTGTCAAATTTTAAATGACTACGGAGTAGGTATTCTCGACTGATGAACGGGCGATCTCTGTTGGGCCATCGTAACACGTGTTTCACCAAACTAGTGCTCCCTTTTTCTAGATAGAGTGCCATGAAGACAATGGTTTAGTCTGCCAACTACAAGGATCGGCTTCCCACAAGGTCTAGCTGATCCAAGTACTAGATAATTTTTACTGTACACAATTCATAGCTGATCTAGACATATTAATTTGCAGACGATAATTTACAGTGGAGAGAATAAGAAATAATAATGTTAGGATGCATTCTTTGTTAAAGTATCTAAAATGTATCCAATTTTAGATATATTAATTACTAATGACACCAAATAGGTACAAATAAAAATATATCTCATCAAAAAAAAATATTTTTTCATATCTAGTATTCAAATTTAGTATACTTTGATTTGTTAGTGTGTTAGAATTGTTTCTTTTTTATGTGGAGGGGTATTTATTTTTCCATCGGAATGCAAATGCTGAACTTGATTGATGTGTAGTGTGTGCATTTAATTTACTAGCATCACGCCCGTGCGTTGCTACGGGATAACTAAATTTTATATAAAAACACATAGATCGCATGATAAGATAACAATGTTGTGAAACTAAAAACACATAGATCGCACCGCCTATCACGTTGAGTCGATGATTCACGCCAAGGCTGCCGTACATCCTTGGAGCCGAGTTGCGAGAGGGCACAAGGTAGAGCTGTTGCTGCTCGATAGGTCGCGGACCACCCCTTGGAGCTCCCCGGCGATGAAGAGGTGCTAGCGACCCTCCGCGTGGTCGCGTGCGGGCGATCACGGCACAACGACGGGCTCCGTGGGTGTGGTGGCGTCGACAGAGTTGGTCTTTGGCGTGGCGTGCTCGCTTATGCGCCGGCGCGCGGGCGAATGGCGTGTGAGGCCGCGAGGGTACGCCGGAGGCCCGCGAAGCACGCCCGAGGGCTGCCGCGACATCTGGTGACAATTGTACGGCGGCGAGGTACCGCTTTGGGCGCGCGAGGCGGTAGCCAGGAGGAGGTGCCCGGTCGTCGTGGATGGGGATGTTCAGCGTAATCGGGGAGTCTCGTCGTTGCGGTGTCATCAAGTCCGTGGACGGCGAGCATGCCGAGGGTGACCGCGACGCCCGCAATGGCCGGGCGGTGCTACGTTGGAAGGCGGCCGAGCCGGGACCGCGGAGTGTGTCGATAGCATCTGCGATGGGAGGCGCCTCGTTTGCGTTGAGGGCACGGTGGGGAGGGTAGCGGAGCCGGCGGCGCATGCGGTCGCGGTGGGCCGCCAGGGGAAACTTTGACGGCGAGAGATTTTTGTTGCACGAGTCACGAATCCCGATTTGGAAAGAGCATGATTGACGTCGGGCACGCCTAGCGAGCTACAACGTTTGCATGAGAGATGGAAGGTCTACAACTATTTGTTTCCATTTGGGGGAAAAGATAAGAGAAAATCGCATTAGCCATGCATGCATGATTAATGCGGATTGATTTTTTTCCCTTTTAAATTTATCGTAAGAAAAGAAAAGGGGGGAAGGAGGCATTAGCCATGCATGCATGATTAATGACCGATTAATTTTTTTCTTTCCTTTTGAGTTTGTCACAAGAAAAGGAATGGGAAGGAGGCGTTAGCCATGCATGTATGATTAATGATCGATTTTTTTTTTTTCCTTTTCAATTTATCGTAAAAAGGAAGGGGAGAGGCGTTAACTATGCATGCATGATTAATGACCAATCATTTTTTTTCTTTCCTTTTTTTCTCGGCGTGATTGTTGTGATTGTTGTGGCCTTCTATATTTGATCATGCATGCATGATTAATGATCAATCGATATTTATTTGACTTTCTATATTTGGTGGGATCGCACGAGGGTGATGGTGCGGGAGGGTGGGTGGATCGCAGGAGGGTTGAAAGTGAGGTGAAAATTTTTTGACACCAAATGACAGTCTTACTTTCATTCTTTTTATGTTGTAGAGATTATCAAAGTCGACCTATACCTTTCTCTAAAAAGGGTTTGTCACGTTTTATTAGAATTCATCATAATTTAATTTACGTTTGTCATTGTAGATGCGTTCGATGTTCCTTTGACAAAAACTAGTTTTGCCAAAATTTGGCTATGCTCTCGATTTTTTTTTCTTTCGAATCTCATGCTCTCAAGCTTTGATCATGACTAAATTTCTGTTTCACGCTAGACCGCAAACCAATCGTGCCCTTAGGCCTATATAGTTGAGCTGGACTCCGGCAGGTTTTGGCCCATCTAACTGGCGCGCGGGCCGCCTTCTGTAGTTATGGTCGTGGAAAGGAAACATCAAGGAATTCCAAACATCAATTCTCCATGGCCGAAGCTAACAGCCCAGCAGTCCAGCAGGGCCTGATCGCGAGAAAAGGCCCAGCAGTCCAGCAAACACCTCGCTCCTCACTTAAACCCCTCCTGGCCTCCTCTCCCGAATCTCCCCACGCGGACCACGCCGCCGCACTTTGATCGCAGAAGTCGCAGTCCACTCGCCGTTACCATCTATACCGCCACCTGAGTCCTGTCGCCGCGCGGGATGGCCGGAATCAACACCACCGGGGTGGGCGGAGTTCCCTCCACCGCGCAGATCGGGGGCTTCCTCTCGAAGAAGCCTTACGCGCCGCCGGCGTGGGCCAAGCACCTCTCCCCTATGCCTTCCCATACCTTCTCGCTCGGCCATGTAAGCTGCTGCCCTTCCCCATCTATTCTTGCCCCACTGCCTGCTCTATCCATTACTTCAGATTAGTTCGAATTGACTTGAACTTGTCTGAGTCGATTACTTTTGTTTGACTCGTGAATTATGCTTTCAATTCGAAACAGTTCCCAACACCGATTCACAAGTGGAATCTACCCAATTTGCCGGAAGGCACGGAAGTATGGATCAAGGTGCAACAAAAGAGCAACCAGTCTCTCCAGTTCCATTAAAATTCAATCGAAAAATTGCAATTGATGTTAATTTGACATTTTTATTCTGACATGGGACTTTTCGTGGGATTTGTAGCGAGACGATTTATCTGGAATGCAGTTGAGTGGAAACAAGGTCCGGAAGCTGGAGTTCTTGATGGCAGATGCTGTGGCGCAAGGCGCAGATTGTGTTATCACTGTTGGTGGTATACAGAGCAACCACTGCCGTGCCACAGCTGTGGCTGCGAAGTATCTGAATCTTGATTGCTACCTGATACTACGTACCTCCAAGGTCAGTTTTGTGTTGTTGGTGATGTGAATTCTGTAGAATGCTTTGGCATAATTTGCTTTTCAGTGACCATTTTCAGATTCTTGTGGATAGTGACCCTGGTTTGGTTGGCAATCTTCTTGTTGAGAGACTAGTTGGGGCACACATTGATCTTTGTCAAAAGAAGAGTATGGAAAAATTGGCAGTGTGGTAAGCTCTTCTTCATGTTTTATTTATGTTACTAGTAACAGGGTGCACATTGTCCAAAATTTACTTCTGAGCATGCAACTGACCTTCCCCACAATTTACTTCTGTTCCTGCTACTTGATCTTTGCGGCCTGTGCATTGTCCAATAATGTAGGACCAAAATTTGTTTCCTGGTAGGTTCCTAGCCCATAGCTCTTACGCCATTCATCAAATAATTTGTCAGTGGTTTCAAATGCACTTCCAATCATGTCTATTATAACCTGAAAGGAATGTTGCCATGCCCATTATAATTAATTGATAGCCAACAAATGAAGCTAGCAACACATGGTACAGATTTTCATACTTCATACTTCATATATGCATCTACAGCTGTCCAAATATTCAGTTTAATAGTAAGAAAAATATTCAGGTTCTACCTTTTTCTCTGCTATGCCAAATATTTGAATCAACAATGGGAGATTTGAGTTTGCAAACATTTAGAATGACTGTCCATATATATAAAACCATGGTACATAGGGATAATGGGACCTGGAACTGGTGTCAGTTAAGACAAATGAAACTGAAACTGCTAGAAATATCTGATAAGCACTGACTGCAAATCTGAGAAGAACTGGTTTCACTTATTTTTATTTTTTTTTGAATAAAAGGGCATAGCCCCTGTCATTGCATAGCAAGGACCAATGTCATACAGCATTCAGCGTTTAGCGTTCAGGGGGTTACCCTTATCCAGGATTACAGCATCAAAACACTCGCAACACACACACTTATTATAAGACTCCAAAGTCACTTCCTCCCTCCCAGATCTCAACTACTTATTATCAACAGGAAGGAGACTGATCCATCGCTTCCCATGCCTATCTTCACTCTCGTCATTGTATTCCAGTTTCTTCATTACCTCCTCTGGTATCTTGTCATTTCCCCAGTTCAAAGCATTTTCAAACATGTATCTGTCCCAGTCATCAGACACCTGGATCAGCAGCATATCCTTGCTGGCCTTGAAGCAATCTGCTTGAGTCTTGTCACCCTTATTGCATATTCTCCCCTGCTCTCTTCTGGACACAAGATCATCCAATTGTGTAGTAGTGCAGCTATACTGAAAAAGCAAATTCCTTATATCTAGCCATGGACCTTTCTGAAAACAAATAAATTCACTTATTTTGGTTGTTCTCCTGAATAAGCTCGCCGTGAAGTGGCCTTTCCTGGTGTTCTAAGGATCATCATTCTTTGATGTAGGCAAATTTGCAACTGCATACTGTGGACATAAAAGAAATCAATGAACCTATGTTTAACCTTCATGAATCTAAATCTGAGCACACACACACAAAAAAAAAAAAAAAAAGATGATGTGAACCCACAATTCAGTGGTATCCTGAAGAAAGGTAGCTATAGATATATCTCAAGCATATCATGTGCACCTCTGAAGCTCACAGCTGATTTATTTTTTTCTGCAAAGAGTCAGAGAACATAGGCATGAGTTAAGTCTCTGAAAAGCTAAATCCAATAGCACTGTAAAGAGTCTTTGGGAGTTCTGTTACTAACTATAAGTATCACCATTCTCTATCTCTTTCCCTTTCCATCAAGACATGTGCATAACTCATAGGAGCATTATATAAAAAAAACAATCTTTTCAACTGAATTTGCTTTTATCGTATTCTATAGATCTCAGAAATAGGATTTCAGCTCTTTGGTGAGCATCCAGGACTCCATCTTGGATAATAGCAACATTCATAGAACTAAACCATTAGATACTCCCCAACAGAATATTTTTTAAAAGCTATCCTCTGATTTTCACAATTTCTGGAAGCTATGGGGCCAAACTTCGAAATGGCAGAGCTGCTTTTTGCTCTTCAGAATCCTGTGTGTAATAGTGTAAATTATGAAGTGTACCCTATAAAAAACTAATCTGAGCATGAGCATTAACTACAAGATTTCCTGAAAGCCAGAAAAGCTCTCTCTCAAACTCTATGGGTCTCTATGGGTTGTACGGTAGACTGATCTGAAGCATAGAAGTCCCATGAAAAAAAAAAAAAATACTAACCTGTTGTCGGTCGGTTATTTGGCTATGTGTTCTGTACTTGTAACTTCCTTCATTTCCATGTCCATATCTATTGGGCTGTGCTTATATCCTGTAATAGCTTTGACACACGACGGAGGGTGCATAGGCTACACGCATTTCAGCATATGTTCAGATTGAGCTATCCAAAACTTGAGCTTCGTCCAGTACAAAGTTAGACCACCCATTAAGATTGATACAAGCCTAATCTAAACACTTTATCTTACTAATAATATAGAATACAAGGCAAGCAGCTAGTACAGAAATCCACATAGCATTTAAATATGGAATAGTAAACCTTTAGGGTGACTTGGCTGGTGTGCTTACCCTCAAAGAAGGAACTGCTTTTGTTCATAATCCTTTACTACTGCTATATGTCCCTTGTTTTTACAATGGCACCTGCACCAGAAGTATAGTGAAGTTCATTCACAAATAACACTGAGAATTGTTATTTTGATTGCTCCTTCCTGTATATCAAATCTGCATTTTTTGTCCTTAGATCTGTAGATAGGCATCTGCTTTAAACAATGGTTTTCTTAAAATACATGTGATTTGATAAGCTAGGTGAGGAAAGAAGGTGTAGCCTCTGTAGCCTAAAATCCCATAAAACTACCACAAAGCTTATCCATAATGAAACTGTCCATTTGAATTCATCCACTCATGAGCACAGGAATGGTCGTACTTAAACAGAATGGTAGGAATGTACACAAGGTTGGTCAGCTATACTACAAAATACGATTAATCTTTTATCAATGAGCACCTTCAAATATAAAGAGATTAGGAAACCTGATAATTAAAAGAAAACAGAGGGTGAAGGATTAGCACCAGTCAACGCCATTTTCAATTCCATGTGTGCAGATCACTGAAGAATTGGCACTTGTTTCTGAGCTGTGGCTGTGGTTACCTGTAGGAAGATCAGGAACCTCAGGAAGATCACTCATAGTCGGCCCCCTTTTCTGCAGGGGAGCCATTGATTAGATTCCCAAGGGCTTGGTGCAGGGATCAATGCATCACCAAATCCAAACGAAAAAAAAATCAGAAATCAGCACATTGTACTGGACTCACCAAATTTAGGTGTCCAAATCAGAATTGCCACATCCATCTCCTCTCTCAGCTCCAACTATCACTAAATTTCCAATTCCAAATCATGAATCACCACTGGAGCCCACTGTACGTACCAAATTAAAACAACACGAGACACAGGCTGAAACAAACCAATGCACCACAGATCGATCCCTTGGCGAAGGAGGAGGATGAGAAGAGAAGGACGACGAGGAGGTCCGCCCGCAAGACGTGCTAGGGTTTGGCACAAGCGACGCCTTCGCCTCCCGCCTGCCGCTACGTGAGGAGGGAAGGGGAGAGGAGGAGGAGGAGATGGCGACCACCGTGGGCGCGTGGCGCCGCTGACGCCCGGCGCCGTCGGGAGATAACGCGAGGTAGAGGGCGAGAGAGAAGCGTTCTTTTTTAATTGAGATGGAGAAGCGGAAGCTGAGGTATATATTGGCTTGGACAAGAATCAGAAGCTGGAAGTGTGAAATAGAGGAAGAAGCCGCTTCCGCTTAGAATCGGCAGAAGCTGAAGCGGGTGGAGGAGATTGTGGCCGTTGACGCGAAGATCCGGCGGCTGTGGATATTTAGGGTGGCGTGGCGGTGGTTTCTGGCGTAGGAGCCCCAGAGGCTTGTTTTGTTTAAATATCGCTTTGAACATTTATCGTTCTTCTGCATGGCCATCATTACCAATGCCTTTGTTCTGCTTTATGTTTCTTGTCATTCATGCATGGTTAGTCACTTCTCTAGAGAACCAATCAAGTAGCTTACATTTAGGTAAACAAAAACTGTGCTTTGTGCCGCTATGCTCTGGTACTTACCCTAGTATCTTTTTGGATATAACATGGACTTATTTGGTGTAGGCTTTAGCTGATCTGCTGAAAAAAAGGCTTCTGGAAGAAGGAAGGAAGCCATACGTGATTCCTGTTGGTGGATCAAACTCATTGGGAACTTGGTATTATTCTATACTCTGTGTTAAGACATTTCAGTATTGATGTTGAATCATATTATATCATACAAGACATTTCAGTATCGATGTAGTGCAGTATACTAGCTAGCTGGTGGGATGTGATGTAAGAAATTGCTTTGTGTGTAAACAATACATAATTTATTGACCTTGAGTCAACCTGAGGCTAATAAAATAATAACTATTCAAGATTACATGATGTAAAGGGTTGGATTTCAAATAATCTGGCACATACTATATTAGGATATTTTTTCGCAAATGAATTTAGTTTAGAAACTGCAGTCTGATCTTTATAAATCTTACTGTTCAGGGGATATATTGAGGCAATAAGGGAGATCGAGCAACAAATTCAGCAATCTGCTGGTTTTCAGTTTGACGATATGGTTGTTGCATGTGGCAGGTATACTTATGGGTAATTTTGTTTGTGTAGTTCTTATGCTGAATCTGAGTTTCAAGGCATCACTTTATTGTTGGATAATATTTAACTTCATGCAGTGGTGGAACAATTGCTGGCCTTGGTTTAGGATCGGATTGAGCAGCTTAAATACAAAAGTACAATCTAACCTTGTTTATTGTATTTTTTTTTTTTGTGAAACTTGTTTATTTTATTATCTGCCATTGAAGTTTCCAGACTAATATCCTCTTGGTGGATAGGTCCATGCATTCTCTGTTTGTGATGATCCTGAATACTTCTATGACTATGTCCAAGGCCTGATTGATGGACTTCATTCGGGGTTTGGATTCAAAGGATATAGTTAGTATCGAAAATGTAAGTACACTTTGGAACTTTCATTATTTATTTGTAAATCATTTTGGTGTGCTAACTCCATAAAGTTCATCTGCAGTGTCTTGTTGCACTTGTTTTGCATATATAAACTCCAATTTATAATTGAAATTTTGTAACGGTCACTGAACATTTGACATTCTCTTGAACTTCTCTTTGACAGGCTAAGGGATTAGGCTACGCCATGAACACAGCTGAGGAGCTTAAGTTTGTCAAAGACATAGCTGCAGCAACAGGCATTGTCCTTGATCCAGTCTACAGGTGCAACCTATGTCTGAATTTATATATGGCATGGGGTCTATGTTTGGTATTTGCTAGTCATAAACTGTATAAAAATACGTTCATCATCATTTTAATGCAGTGGGAAGGCGGTTTACGGTTGCTAAAAGACATGGCTGACAATCCAACCAAGTGGAAAGGGAGAAAAGTTCTGTTTATTCACACAGGTGGTCTTCTTGGGTTGTATGATAAGGCTGACCAGCTGCCATCTTTGGCTGGGAGCTGGCGCAGAATGGATCTTGAAGATTCTGTTCCACGCAAAGATGGCACTGGTAAGATGTTCTTATCAATATGGTCCATGTGCTTCCATGATGGCTCATTCTTGCAAACATTGTATTCATCTTAGAGTTTTTACTCTTACATTTGTGCAAGAAAATACAGAATAGATGGTTCGCATTGTATAGAGCACTGTTGCTATTTATTTAAGAATAAAGCACATCTTTCTACCATTTGGAATAAATATTATTATGTGAGGTTTGCATGTCTTTTCTGCCTGCAGTCTTGTTTTTGTTTGCAAAATAAGTACTTCTAATTTGGAAATGGCCTTCTGCTACAAATTCCTCCCTATCAGTAGGTCTTTAGACCTCAACAAAGCAGCTACCAAGTGCCAAAATAACTTATACAAAAACGCAACTACATTTGTGGTCATTCATTCTTCAGAAACATGTGAAATAATCATTTATCTTTAAAGTAGGGGAAGCCTTGTCACGCTAAAAGCAGAATCACCAATGACACTTTCAAATGGTCTGTAGAGATTTTCTTACTTTCACAAAGAAAAACATGAATATAAAAACATGAATATAAATAAGATATAACAGAGGAAAAGTCACAGATATCACGACTGGACATCAGATGTCAAGTACTAACACTTAAGTTAATTAGCACAGCTAACACATCATCGTCACAAACGACGTCAACCCAGTTGTACAACGATGAACGATCATTGCACTACAAAAGTTCCACCTTTAAGCAGAAACGATCAGGCACTCGATCCAGTTGGTCCGCGCACCACTGTAACAGGGCATGTTGCATTGTTTACTACATAGTTGCTGACACTTCCAAGGAGAGCCCTGCTTTTACATCCAATGTAAAAATTTAAGGGACCTGTGTTAAGCCAAGGACTAAGAACTTGTAGTTTGACAGAGGAGAGGTTAGATGTTAACCTTTTCAGTGGCCCTAAGCCTCTACAACCAAGCACAAATGAGTCCACCTTGAGATCATCTACCGCCTCACAGAGTTTCTCCCTTGCATCACCCCAGTAAATCTTTGCTAGTACTTCCACCTGATCAAGCAGACAGAGTAAAATTTTACTAAACAGCATATTTGGATACAGTATTATACTATTATCTTTTGTTGCCTCCAAAAAGAAAAGTAATTCCATAGATAGTTGGAGCCATGAAAGGCAAGTGACACGTAACCTTTTGCAGTGTTTGGCTGTTGCCTTTAGCCTTACCAAAGTACAAAAAGCGGGGTTGACAAAGCTGTGCATATAATCTCAAGGGAATGCCATGGAGAGCTCTATGGGCTGTATGAGCAAACGGTGTTTTCATATAGCTGCTGACTCAGTACCCTTACCAATTCAGCTAGTTGTTTACTAGTTGGGAAGTGCTTGGCCAATTGTTCTGTCCTGATTGGTTCACGTAGGGATTCACACTATTAGAAGATAATACAAGAGGCAGTAATGTCTGAAAATGATTCATCTAGTTTGATGTTTAGGGAAGCTATGATATAAAATACCATGTAGCAGCTAGCCAGCTACCCTAACTTGATTAAATTTGAGATTATGTTCTCATGATGATTGACCTGACCTTTGACAGCACAAATCTATATGAGAATTTGAGTGAATAATTTCTTTCTTTTTTCCTTGTTGGATGCAGTTCTGATGGAATCCTAACTATATTACCCAGTTCTGTAGAGGGGTGAAATTTGGATAGTATTGGTTGCAAACTATGCTTCTTTTTAAATTTTTATGAAACAAAATACCTTGAAAAAGAGTGAACAAACTGCATGATCGCATATAATAGAAATTTCTGTCAACAAGTTAGTAGCTGCTGTGGAGATATTACCTGCTTGGACTTGGATGCAGCTTGCAGAATCTCCAGTATCTCCTTATCAGGGTTCAGTCCGTACCTCGTCTGCACGTTCATCTCCATGAACTCCGGTAGAGGAATCAAAGCTTCAGATTACCAAAAAAAAAAAAAAAAAAAAAGGAACAGAAACAACAGCTCTGTCAGCTGACAATCTTTGCGATCGAGAAGTCTGAACTTAACAGAGATACTAACAGAAGTGAAAACCCAATGACAATGTTTTTACTTACGCGAGCCAGTGCTCTTCCAGAGCTCCTTGTGGCTGGCGTCCGCTCCTTGGGAAGGACATGGACGAGGATGATCCGATCGCCGGCCCTGAGCAGGTTGCCCACCGCCCACCTCGCGGCGGCCTTGCTGGACGGCGAGTAGTCCATGCCCATGCCAATGGTGCGCTTCTCGGCTGCCATGCCTGGACCTGCTGCGAGTTTCTTGCTGTGCACCAAGGCTGTGAAGAAGGTGTGAAGCTGAAGCTGGGAAGGAAAAGAAGGTGGTGCAGGAAGGCCGAGGCGAAGAGGCAGCTATATATATAGTAATGCTGTTCCTGTGAAGAGTTCGTTCTGCTCTGAGTTGGAGTAGTCGTACAAGTTTATGATTGTTGTAGTCGAGCCAAATATCCCCTACTGACACTATTCGTAGGAGCCTAGGATAGCTTTATGCCTTGAGGATTGATTGAGGCGAAGGTGATGGAGTCAGTTTGTGACGGTTGGGGGGCATTGCCAGCTGGACATACTATGATGGCATTTAGCGTCCAGAAGGCTCTCTACTTGTCTAGAAAGCCCAAGAAACGGTGGCTTGCATTGGTCCTCCAAGATTAGTAAAGCTCTGGCTCCATGTGTAGTTTTAGCAATCGCTCATTTCATGAGTTCTCAGTTTCCACCGAGGCCTCTTACCTGTGGGCAAATCACTGGAATTTAGACTGAAAGAGAGGTCTCCAAGAACCGAAATAGAAACTCTCGGTTGCTTAACAGCTGCAACTTGCCTCATGGTTCATTCTCGTTCTATGTTGAACCCGACACGGTAGTTTTTTTTTTTTTTTTTTTTTGAAGTTTCACCCGGCGGGAGGCGTTCCCCACCTGAATTTTTATATATATTGGCCCAAAATGGCGGATTTTGTCGATTAATTATGGGAAACCGGACTAAAACCATACAATGACCTCAGCCACGAGGCAAGATTGTGGCAAATCCACTAATCAACACAAAGACAACGGACTCTCTAGCATAGGGTGAGAGGTGGCTAAACCACGAGATACAACAAAAGAAAGAGAAGGAAAGAACCTAGCCCAATCAAGAATAACACTAGACAAAGCCGCAAGATGCCAACGAACGCCAATCTGCGCCCCCCGAAAGCAACATACTGGCCGTTTTCACCAAGACCATTGTGCCCTCACCACTCCTCGTAACCGCTCGCTCCCTTTGTCATCCTCCCATGAGGACCCAGGTGGGTGAAATGGGGACTAAGAGTGATGGTAGACACGCAAGAGTAGGATCAGCGGAAACGGCGACCTCCCTTCAGGTTGATGGTGACATCCTTGAGTACATCCGGGCCCACGTACCACCATCCAACGCCGCCCACGGGGAGGAATCCATGGAGGGGAATGGCGGCGGCGGTGGAAACACCACCCGGCATTTGGTATTACGCCACCACCGGGGAGACCGCCGACGGAGTAGGCGCCAACGGAGGACACTCGTCGGCGTCGGCGGCGCCAACAACCAAGGCGGACTTACTCAAGAGGGGCAACAACAACAAGGGGAGCACACAAGAGAATAGAAGACCACGACGGGAGGCTGGACTCTACTCTTCCACGGTGGCGCCCTCAAGAGGGTCATGGCGTCAATGACGCGTCGCCGCCACCGGCTCCGGATAACTAGAGCTAGGCTTTAGCCGGGAGGAGATCGTAGGACTTCGGTCATAGAGTTGGGAAAATATCGGCGCCCCCAAGGAGGTGAACGGCGCCAATGGCGTCATCGTCAATCGCAAAGACGGGGTCTTGCCGCGGCACCGCCAGGTTCCCAAAACTTCGTGGACCATAGTTCGCCCGATTTAGAGACCGGCAGACCAAACCTCGCGGTGCCGAAGGATGCCGATGAAGCCGAGGACGAGTGTAGTAGAGACGCGCTGCCCTCGCCGGCAAGCCAGCGGTCGAATCAGACTGCGCTCACCGCCTCGCGAAGAAGAAACCAAGACGCGCTGCCCGCCGCCCGGCTGCGCGGCGACCGCACGCCTTTCCCTCACGCTAACGTTCGAGGGCCAGCTTCGCGCCCAACAACGTGGTGGAGGGTCCGGTGCGCGCATCGTTAGGCGAGAGGCCCGGGCGCCGCCGGCGGCCTAAAGCTTCGGCCGCCATGCTCGACCGCCACCGTGTGCGCCGGATCGCAAGCGCCCGATCGGGGGCTAGGAGGGCGGCCGCCCGGGCGCGCAGACACGGGGAGTGGAGGCGGCTCGGGAGAGGGCGGCGGCCGACGCCACCAACCGCCCCCGCAATGCCGGATGTCGGCTCGCTACGGGCCGTTCACGCCGGTGGGCGGCTCAAACACGGGGAGCACGGCGCCGGCCGGCCGCCAAAGAGCGCATCGATCCAGGTCGGGAGGACCGGATCCGCGTGCTGGCCGAAGGATCCGTGGCCCGGCGCCGCCGGCGGCGACCATGGTTGCCGAAGGTCGGAGAAAGGAGGAGGGGAGGGAGGGAGGGAGGGAAGGTCACGACGCGACCTTTTCGGCGCAGGCCTTAGCCGCCGCCCCTCGAGCCCTCAGCGGCGACGGCGGCGGCGGAGGGAGCGGGAGTGGTGGGTCTTTGGGTGGCGGCGGCGGTGTCGCCCTCTCCCGTCACCCAAGCGAGGCGACGCTGGAGGGTGACGCGGGCATTAAACGACGACACGGTAGTATTATTGCAGTGTTGTCTCGCCGAGGCTAGCAAAAGCAAAACGTGGGCCGGACTTGAGGGTTTGCAGCCTTGCGGCCGAGGTCTTCCGGGAATGGAATCGTATAGGAAAAAGTCCACATTCCCTCCATCATCTTTTCACCATAGTTTGGTTTCGCTCCCCGATCGTCAAAACCGGACACAACGCCTCCCTCGTCTCTCAAATCCAGCGCCACGATTGCCCCATACGGTTTGGAGCCGGTTTTGTCGACACGGCAGCCACGTCGGACTCGGCCCACATCTGAATAAAAAGAGGTCTCGGTTGTCCCTTCCCCGTCCACGAGCGCCCGTCCACGGCGTCGGTCCCAAATTGAAAGCCTAGCTCGGCGGGGCGACGGCGGCGATCATCGCCGCGCCCGCCGCACCGTTGCCGAGGCGTGGGGCGTTGAAGCGAGGCTTGTGTGGCGCACGCCAGCGGCCGTGTTCGGACAGCGGCAGCGCCACCGGCACCACCGTCGTTTGTATTTCATCCGAACCGGAGTGAGGTCGATCGACTCAGCCGCTGGCGGTGTAAGTGCTGAGCCTCGCACCCTCACATCGATTCCTGTAGTTTTCAGTTCCTTTTGTTTCAGAATGGTTGATTCTCTTGGAGTCGGTGTAATTTAACTAGTAATGGGTACCTTATCGAGTGCTCGTCATTTTTAAGGCCAACGGCACCTTTCTGTTCCACTTGTAGTCATATTATAAGCACTGATTTTTTACTGCATACGCTCATGTTTCAGCTCAAGAACTGAAGAAGTCCAAGCCTACTCCAAAGATATCTACAACTGGTCCAATAATGGTGCTTCCTCCATGGCAATCTGATAAGCTGTGACATGTTTGTGTGGCTGGTGGCTGGGTGTATCCCAAACTTAAATAATTATTATGTATTCGAAACTTATTATGTATGACAATTATGTACTCCAAACTTTAAGTACTGCGGTACGACAATTATCCATTGTATGGCGTTATCTATTTGCACTTATGTGTGTTCTATTATTATTTTTGTGAACATGTGTGTTCTTTTATTTGAATGAAAAATGACATGGAAAGGAACTGGACACATAATTGCATCACAATATTGAGGTTCACATGTCATTGACATTGATAAATGAGGATCAAGGAAGTTGACCCATTTTACAACACTAACACAATATGTCACTTAAAACATTTGCATCAGAACCAATACAAGGAGGATGGCAGAATTGAACCCTAACAACCACTAGTACAGCAACACCAAGACACATCATACAATTCATTTGTCCTTGCTTCTTCTTCTTCTTCTTCTTCGTGCCTCCCTGCCTATCTGGAGCTATAGATTCTTTTCTTCACTGCTTTAGCCTGCTGAACCATCTCATATTGCACATCCTCCTCCAATGGACGGTAATGACACATCTCAGACTCTTGAAGCATCCCATAATGAACAAGAAAGTTGGCATATTCTTCTTCAAACATGTAGAATTCACAAAGAGGGAACTGAAACGAAAAACAAATTCAAGTAAGCACTGTACAAACCCTAACTCTTAAATTAGAAGAAGAAATTACAAACAAGAAACTAACCTTTCTTGTACTTCCTCGGGCATTTGAAGAACCTTTCCATTTGGTGGTTATCTCGATTTCGAAATTAGCTCCAAAATCCTCCCCATACCTCAGTCAGGGCACGGATGGCGGCAGCCCGCTCGCTCCTAGCGGCATCTAGGCGTGGTAGGAGAACCCGCGGCGTCTTTGGGCGCCATGGCAACCGGGGAAGGGACCTCGAGCCTAATCGGGGGCACCCGCAGATGGAATCGAGGGTGGGAGACGCGGAGGCGGAGGCGAGCGAGACGGGGCCGGCGAGGGAGACGCTGGACGGCGGGAAGCGGAGGTGTGGGAGACGGGGGTGACGGCGTTCGGGGACGGAAGCACCTCTTCTATTCAGAAAGTCCGGCGTGGGTTTCGGACAAAACCGGGCTTCAAACCGGTATGGGCCAAATGCGCGGATTTGAGAGAGATGAGGGGGCGTTGTGTCCGGTTTTTGACGGGGAGCAAAACCAAACTATCGTGAAAGATCGGGGAGAGGGAATGTGGACTTTTTTCCATTGTATTATTACCAGTAGTTGTTGTCTGCTGAGGCTAGCAAAAGCAAAACTGTGGGCCGGACGGTGGAGGGGTTTGCAGGCTGAGGCTGGTGCTGGAGTGGAATCGATACCCAGCCTTCTTTTTCCGCTCCTTGCCTAGTCCCTACAGGCAAAAGCTTGCGTGTTCAGTGATCGTCTTGAAGGGTCGTGCATATCTGCTTTGGTCAACTTTGTCCCGGCAAGTAAGAGAGCTTATATACAGTAAATAAACAGATCAAAACATGCGTGGAAAGGGCTTGTTCAGTGCGATATACAGTAAATAAACAGATCAAAACATGCGTGGAAAGGACTTGCTCAGTGCGTACGTAGCTAAGTAGGGATGACAGGTACTTGCTGATCCGAGAATTTTTTTTAGCTGAGTTTTGAAGGGATTATTTGCGTTTGCACGACTTGTGTACTCAACTATCCGAGAATTGGCTAGTGACACACCAATGGGAAATGGGTAGTGACACGTGTCGTGTGCAGTGATTCAACACAACATCTTGGCAGGCGCTGTCTCGTTACATACTACGACTACAGGAGGCATGATAAAGACATACGACGCCTGTCAACGCCACATGGACCCAATCATTAAACGGGCCTCCACATAAGGCAGTCTTAGCTAACTGGGCCGTAATTTAGCCCAGCGAACGCCCCGTCACGAATTGTCGGAAATATCCTGTTCGCTCTCGTTGGGTCCAATGGCCGTAGGAACGTCAGACGACAACAGACCATGCCCGCGTGTCCAGCACTCCGGCGAACTGGCCAAGGCAACACCGAGCGGCTCGCACGCACAAAAGTCTCCGACACATTCTCCTCAAAATTCCACTGCATATTTTGTACGTAACTACCTTTGATTCTACATGTTCTTTTCATCAAACATCACGCAGTGCTTCGACTTCCTTGGACTCCAAGGCTCAGTAAGCTAGTGCCGAGCAGTTGCCAGCCACTGGGAACCCCACACGTCTCCAGATCAACTCCTGGAAGCTGGACTACTTCTTCACCGAATATTCATGTGGATTCTCGTGAACTTTGCGAGTAAAAATCTTGTTACTAAACCAAGTGTCAGGGGATACACTCCTATAAGAGGCCAAGCCTGCCTTGCTCAGTTCAGTTCAGTTCAGTTCAGTTTCAGAGGTGCTGCTTCTCAGAATCTCATCAGGTATCTTCTTTTCCTGGAGATACAGTTGCATGCCCTGTACTATTTGCTGGTTTAGTTGCAGTATTGGAAGGCAGCTACGGGTAGTTTTTACTAGTTTGGCACCATCAGTTTTGCACTTCCGCACTTCATGTCGGCGTTCTGTTTTCTGTTTTCAGGAACGTCTTCTTGGAGCATCTCAGATTCTCATCTTGTGTTGCCCGGCAGCAGGCGGCAGCCATTGGAGGAAGGATGGGAGGCGGTAAGCGTAACAAGGTGAAGAAGAGCATCTGGCAGCTGCTCTGCGGCTGCTCCTCCCCCCAGACGACGGACTGATTTAGAGCTCAATGCACCACAGCTCCATGTTCTGAGATTGCCAAATGTGCTAATTGTTGTTCGTGTCTGTTTGTTTTAGATGTATTTGTTGTGTGTGTGTGAAAGATGTAACGAGTCGATCCTCTCAGTTGTTTGATTCAATTTGTTTCTGGTCATGTTTGCTCTAGTTGTGTTGATGCCTCGTTGGGTATCAATGTAACACCATACTCCCTCTGTTTGGGCTTTTCCCTGTTTTTGCTCCTAAACTGAGCTCAACTCCATCTCTGGTGCGTGGCGTTTGTGATGGATATACATCATCTTGCACTTCACCGACGCGCTGAATTTCAAATAAACTATAAAAAGATGAGATTTAATGAAACACTAGCACTAGTACACCAAATTAAAATCTGGGTTATGTGCCAGTAGAAGGCTATATAGAACATGTGGTGTGATGAATTTACTCTAGCCAACTTCAGTTAAAAAAAAAAAAAATCTAGCCAAAAAGGTGGACATATGAACTGTATGAGTATTTGACACATGAAAACATATCCGTGAAGATTCAATTCGCTTAACGTTGTGTGCAAATTCATTTTAGTTTTGGACTATCTTGATTCTAACAACTGATTTTCTCACCCACGGTCAAGTGTGAAGCTAGAGAAAAAATTCATTTTACTTTGCTAGTTCAAATTCATGTTTCATACGCACAAACACTCCTGTACGAAAATGACTTCGATAGCTTTATAACATTGTCCTATGCATAGTTTCAAGCAGGGCGGATCTAGCGGTGGGGCTAGAAGGATTCAAGCTTCTCTCTCCCTGTTTGCTAAAAAGCTGGCTTATCAGTCATGGTACAATATTTTTTCTCACAACATTCTTGAGGTTATTGCTATTGACATTTTTGTTAACAATAAATGGGGAATAACAGGTTTTACTCATGATTACTTTCTTTATTTCGTGTGCTCTTTTCTCTTTTTTTAATCAACGATAAAAACATTATAAGAACCTACTGGAGTAACTATGTGCAGTTGTAGGAGCCAGAACTTTTCTATTTTCTATAGTAAAATAAAAAGAAGAAGCAAGCCTTCCCTAAGAAGTAAGAATGTAAGATCCTAGGCACTTGGGCAGCATCCCCCACCGGTTTCAGTGAACTGAAAGAAGGGCCTCCGAAGTTGACACGAGTATTCTGAGATTTGTCATGTCATGTTCTATGCATTGGGAGAGCAACTGCAGGCCCGTAAAATGTGTTTTCTTTCAGTGGAAGCTTAGCAACTACAACTATTTGTACCCGAATGAAAAAAGAGAGAATAACTGAATAATACTCTGCTTATTCTTCTTTCGGAACAAGATACACGATACTCTCAAACTCTGTCGTTGCAACTTGCAAGGTGGGTGCATCGCGTAGCTGTTGCACAGGCATCTCTAGTCTTCATGGACACACACAAGCACAAATGGACTTTAGGCATCAAAACATAACATAAATACTGCTCCTTCATTTCTAAAATATTTTTTAAACAAATTAGCTCTATGCCTCTATTCCAAGTCGCATTTTTTTTTTTTACTTTAACTAAACTTATACTAGTAAAATTGGACCAAAATCTGTAATATCAAAGTACGACCATTAAAAAAAAAATGGAAAAAGGAAAAAGAAAAGAAAAGGGGCAGCTGAAGTGCTGAACCGTTCCAAACACGGCAAAAAGGCAACAGTCTTAAAATAAACCAAGTCAATGGTTCACTAGTATTATGCTTCAGCCAAGAGCCAAAGGGAAGTTGTTATTTACCCCCATCAGGCATCAGGCCGCGGAGAAAAGTCTCCGTTAACGCGTAGTACATGTGGTCGTGCTCCATGCATACCGACCAGAAGGCATCAGAGCTGACCCAGGTCAAGTCACACACTCACTCTGCAATCATGCTGCTACTAGAAGCCGTTCAGAAATAAACATTTTTTAACCATACCACTTTTGAACATTCTCTATCAATTTTTTTTTTTTTTGAGATTACACAGTACAACGTAGACGCTCAACACGCACGCACACTCACCCCTATGAACACACATACGCAAACCCTACCCCCTATGAGCACCTTCGGAAGGACCGAGGCGGCAAATCTTGAAGTTCGAAGTCACCACCGGCGCCCGCTATCGACGGGGACGCCGCCTACCACTTAACGCACAGCGCCCGAAAATCCCCGAAATAAATCCGGGATAAAGTGTCGCGACCCGTGATTTGAACTCGGGGTGGAGCCCACCAACCAATGACCTTTGCCATTGCGCTGTGAGCCCCTTGACCTCTATCAATTTAATTGAAGTGTAATAAGTACAGTACAATGTAGTAATGTACGTTTAACCATGTCCTGGTCTACGTTCAATTTTTGTATTCACACATACGTGCGGGCCAAGTTTTCGTTGGTCGTCTCTGACTGACTGCAAAATGATCTAAGCAGCTGCAGAAGTACAGTAAGGACCCCCAAAGATTCTTTCTTGCGTTTTCTCATCACTTTTACTCGTCACTGGCCAAGTTTCCCAGATCCCCAAGACGACCCGCCTGCATACAGCTTCAGAGCTAAGATTGTAACTTCATTGGCAGTTGGCACACACACTCACTATATATAGAGCTTGAGGGGTGCTGCTGGTTTGCACACTCAGCTTCGGCTTGCAGCTTGCTCATCAGATCAGGGATCCAAGAGCAGTTCTCTGTAGCTTCAGGCTTCGTCTTCCATTGTTTCCTCCAGCAGCAGCTTGCCCAAGAAGCTAGGGAAGGAAGATGGAGAAAGACTACAACGGCGTGAAGAAGAGCATGCTCTCTATGCTCTGCAGCTGCTTTTCTTCATCCAAGACGGATGATTGAGGTGGATCGTCCAATCTAGCTAGTCGTCTCTGATAGATGCTTCTTCCGGCTTCTCTCTTCCACAGTGGAAGTTACAGTGTGTAACTAGATTTATATACATACATACAGATGTGTTCGTGTGATAGCTTAGTATTCTTGGTGTATTGTTCAACACATATTATGTATAGTGCAGGATAATATATAGGATATGCAATAAGGCTGTCATAGTTGGCCGGCCGATAGGCTAGGATATATAGCATAAGCTTGCGAGTGTGATCGAGTGTGCTACCACTGTACTCCATTTGTTTTGTAATCTTGCAGGTGTGCAAGTGTAATTTGGTTATTTATCTGTTAAATAACGAAGAGTAGACTTTTTATTGGAAAAAGAATCATGTGCACATTGGTTCAAGGCGCGACCCTACTAGCACATCGAAGTTGTAATTTGTAACCAAAAAACAGACTCGCTCTCCCTGCCCGCGCCGCGCCGCGTAGGCTCTACCTGTGCAATCACCCGCTGCTGCCGCTGCTGCGAAATCGTCGGGAAAACCTTGCGAAATCCACGATTTTTGGGCGATAACCTGGCAGCAGTTGCAGTTCTCCCTTTCCGTCCTATCATGCCCGGTTCAATTTGCTAAGACCCCGGCGGCCGCCATGTTGCCCGACGAGGTGCTTCCGTGCTTGGCCTCACCATGAATGTCATGTGCCATGGACCATGGTTTCTGGTCCTGGAAGTGACGACTGACGAGTACTGCATGCCGGGTTGGTGGCCGAGTACTGCCTCCACGGCCCGACAGGTCTATCGCGATAGGGCCCACCTTGTCTATACGGCCCATCCACGTGCTGAGCCCTGTCGGCCCCCGGGTGGCCGATAGGCCCCCATCGACTTTTTAACCAACAACATATCAAATTTACAGAATGCTACTTTTTCAATTAATCATTAAAAAATATTATTTAGAAAAATTTCCGTTTTATACGCGTATGCGTGCAAGGATCTCAAAATGAAACATTGACTGAAGCTCACTGTACATATTCCGCCCACCGGCTTGCCGGCATCTGTGGAATACAAAAGTAGGTGGGGATGATTTTATCCCCCGAAGTTCCCTCAAAAAAATATATTCAGAGTTAAAACGATACTGTCATACTGTGACGAAGCTGTCGCATTCAGTTTACAACTTATTCAGAGTTTCAAACGTGGAGCGCTAAACAATATTTGGACGTCTAGGACTCGCTGTGTATACGCATCCAAATGAGGGCGTAGGTTGGTTCAACTAAGCTGATGGCGACCAACTCTCTGTCACTGGACTTTCTCTGAGATGACCACACATTTCCAGTTGAAGTCCAGGAAACAGGACTCGTTCTTCACTGAAAATTCATGTTTTGGTCTATTCTCGCGAGCTTTTCCTGGTAAAATCGCGTACAATTACTAAGACAAGGTAAAGGGTGATACTCTTCAGCGAACTTACTACATGTGGTATACGCCTATAAAAGGAGTAGCAGGTTTGCAGCAAAGGCACCACACCCAAGCATTGCTCATTGCTCATCAGTTTCAGAGGAGCTTCTATTTCAGGTACGTACGTACAATCTTTCTCTGGAGATCCACTAGGCATATGCATGCTTCTATATGGTAGTTGCAGATCTCAATTATGTTAGCTATATTCTATCACCAACTACTCCATGTAGGTCGTTTGTCTTTTACACAATTATTAAGTTGCCTGAGATAATATAATTTTGTTATTTTCAGGAATATCTTCTTGTAGCATTTCGACGTGTTGAGCTAAGCGAGCTCTTGGGTGAAGGAACGATGGGGCGTAACGGCGTGAAGAAGAGCATTTGGGACTACCTTTGCGGTTGCTCATCTCCCAAGACAAAGTGATTGATGCAGAGTCAAACTCGATCATGACAGGTTTTCAGGATCTAAGCTAGCCAAATTATTCTTTTGTATGTATGTAAGCTGTGTATGGTTCATGAAATACGTATTGAGTTCTTTTACTTCATTGCTTTATTCGATTATTTGTGGCTGGTCTTGTTCAGTGTTGTGTAAGGGTGTTGGAATTCTGTGTGGAATGGGAGTGTAAGTGTCTTGTAAAACAGGTGGTCTTGGAATAAAAATCTCTCATGTTTGGTCTGTGTCTATCATTTGCGAGTTCTAAGAATAAGGTCTCATCAAGCCATATATGACTTCTCTTTAAAAAACATATATATGACTCATGAGAGTATGATATCTATCTGAATCTGATAATATCAACCAAGGGTTAACGCTCCTCTTTGAAGCTTTTGCGTATTCGAGAGAAAGAAAAACTATATACCAACTGCAGTCTGCAGGTCCAGAACTTGTGTTCCCTATGTGTAAACACTTTACCTATATTACTGCTTCTAAAGGAGCAAACACCACGATCGGTATAATTATTCCCCTCAATTTCTCTGAACTCTGAAGATTTGCTTTTCTTCCCCAAGCAAATTCATTGAAGATGGCAAGATAACCTTGTAGCAGGTTCTCTGAAGCTTTCACCAGTATTCATGATGAAACGCACCAAACGTCCATGCCATACATTTTACGCATTTGGTGCGCAACCATAGATCTGAAAATATTCCATTTCATCAACCAAGATCACATCACTAGAACTCATTTGTCCAAACATTGATGCATGCATGAGAAACGTGAATGAGTGCTCTGTTTTTTTTCCCTGCTCATGACTTGCTGATGAAGCTAAACGATACTAGCTCCTACGGAATTATACTACCACAAGTACATGCATGTACGCGACGCGTGCCAAAACACGAACCAAGAGCGCGTAACATGTTTCACAAAACGTACGCGACACGTCCAACAGATTATTGCTCTACTAACATCTGTTTTTGGGCGAACAAGTAGGCAAGTAGCAGCACTTGAATCGTTCCAAGCTGCCTGCTGGCCAGGTAAACGGTCTATACTGCTATATGCTTTTTCAGTCAAGGTCTGGGCATGGACGTACGCTGAAACGGAGCATATTTTTGGTCGAACAGCCAGCTGATCGAGTCCCCGTCCCCGCGTTTCCGCGTATAACAGTCTAACAGATCGATGTGTGATGCGGTCGTGTTGCATGAATGCCGACCAGTGAAGGGGCATCAGATACCCTGACGACACTTCAAACCCACAGCGAGCAGTCGTCACTCATCAGTCACAAGTACGCTGGCACTCTCAACACGTACTGTAGTGTGTGTGGTCAAGTCATGCATTCAGCGTTGTACACAGTAGAATATATGCAGGAGTTTTCACAAATTAGACTTGTAAGACTGACCAGTGAGTAATACGTGTGTAAGCACAGTAAGACTTGGACATCAAGCAACTCAATTTTTAACTTGAAGAATCAAGAGGGAGTATTATATGTAGACGCATCTTTCAGTGAGCATTCCATGACAGCACAGTTTTCAAGTATTGAATGACTTGGTGTACGTACATGCCTAGCGAACACTTACTCATGCAATTTTCCTTGTACGTGCATGCCAAGTTTCCTTTGGTCGTTAATTTCTGGTGGTACAGTACAATATGCATGTCCGTAACATTTACATTTGGGGCTAGCTTATTCGTCCCTGGATCGGAGAGGCCCCTCATCGACTTTTTTAGTAACCAACAACATACTCTTTCAATTAATCGTTAAAAAATATTATTTAGAAAAATTTCCCTTTTTTACGCGTATGCGTGCAAAGGATCTCAAAGTGAAACATTGGCTGAAGCCCACTGTACATATTCAGAGTTAAAACGATACTGTCATACTGTGACGAAGCTGTCGCATTCAGTTTACAACGTTATTCAGAGTTTCAAACGTGCAGCGTTAAACAATATTTGGACGTCTAGGACTTGCTGTGTAAGCTGATGGCGACCAACTCTCTGTCACTGGACTTTCTCTGAGATGACCACACATTTCCTGTTCAAGTCCAGGAAGCTAGACTCGTTCTTCACTGAAAATTCATTTTTGGTCTATTCTCGCGAGCTTTTCCTGGTAAAATCGCGTACAATTACTAAGTAAGACAAGGTAATTTGCTTTCTCAGATATTTCATAAAAGGGTGATACTCTTCAGCGAACTTACTACATGTGCTATACGCCTATAAAAGGAGCAGCAGGTTTGCAGCAAAGGCACCACACCCAGGCATTCGTCATTGCATCACACCCAAGCATTCGTCATTGCTCATCAGTTTCAGAGGAGCTTCTATTTCAGGTACGCACGTACAATCTTTCTCTGGGTATCCACTAGGCATATGCATGCTTCTATATGGTAATTGCAGATCTCAATTATGTTACTTATATTCTATCACCAACTACTCCATATAGGTCGTTTGTCATTTACACAATTATTAAGTTGCCTGAGATAATATAATTTTGTTATTTTCAGGAACATCTTCTTGTAGCATTTGGACGTGTTGAGCTAAGCGAGCTTTTTGGGTGAAGGAACGATGGCGCGTAACGGCGTGAAGAAGAGCATTTGGGACTACCTCTGCGGTTGCTCATCTCCCAAGACAAAGTGATTGATGCAGAGTCAAACTCGATCGTGAGAGGTTTTCAGGATCTAAGCTAGCCAAATTATTCTTTTGTATGTATGTATACGCCGTTAGGAGCTGTGTATGGTTCATGAAATACGTATTGAGTCCTTTACTTCATTGCTTTATTCGATTATTTTTGGCTGGTCTTGTTCAGTGTTGGAATTCTGTGTGGAATGGGAGTGTAAGTGTCTTGTAAAACAGGTCGCCCTGGAATAAAATCTCTCATGTTTGGTCTATGTCTATCATTTGCGAGTTCTAAGAATAAAAGGTCTCATCAAGCCATATATGACTGCCCTTTAAAAAAAAACATATATATGACTCATGAGAGTATGATATCTATCTGAATCTGATAATATCAGCCAAGGGTTAACACTCCTCTTTGAAGCTTTTGCATATGGCAATTGCTAAGGTACTCTCAAATGATTGTGGACCGTCCATTTATTCTGATCATACGGTCACGATCATCATCTGTTACCTTCTTGGAGGTAATAGTATTTATTTAATTTTTATTTTATAAATTAGTGTAAATAAGGAAAGTTTTAAATATAAAATCTTTTTTTAGATGTTGATGCATGCGTAATCTGTACTAATATGGCAAATTTTTTTATTTTATATTTTTATACTAAATATATTTCCATTACCATATAATTTTGTACATGACATATATGCATGTGTACGTGCGTGGTCTTGTGCATGTTAGCGTGCAACTGGTTAACAAAGTAAAAAAAAAAAAATTGTAACGACACATTCCACGGCCAAATGGCGTAGTATTAGTGGTCGTGCACGTGGCCATCATTTTGCTTTGTTGCATAAATTGTAACGTGTGTACATGGTTACCATGTACATGGGAGGAGCTGGACGATATTCAAATTGTACATGATCGTGCATGTGAAATTATTTTTGTTTTCTTGAATTTATTAATTTAGGCAAATTGCACGGCAAATTATATGCATGCATATGTACGTTGCTGGAGCATGCAATTGGTTAGCGCTCCTCTCCGTGATTATCGGCATGCGGATTCCCTTCCGTGGGATAAGGTTGTTTTATTTTTGTTTTCTTGTATTTATTAATTTATTTAGTAATTCATTAAATGTAAAAATTGATGGTCCAGATCGATTTGAGATCTTACCTCGTAATAGGTAATTGAGTACCTCAGCAATGCCCTTTGCATATTCGAAAGAAAAAAATAAAAATAAAAAATAAAAAAAAAAAAAATATACCAACTGCAGTCTGCAGGTCCAGAACTTGTGTTCCAATTTACCTATATTACTGCTTCTAAAGGAGCAAACACCACGATCGGTATAATTTGCCCTCAATTTCTCTGAACACCACTGCTTTTCTTCCCCAAGCAAATTCACTGAAGATGGCAAGATAACCTTGGAGCAGGTTCTCTGAAGCTTTCACCAGTATTCATGATGAAACGCACCATGCGTGCATGCCATACTTTCCTATGCATTTGGTGCGTAACCATAGATCTGAAACTATTCCATTTCATCAACCAACAACGGATCACATCACTAGAACTCATTTGTCCAAACATTGATGCATGCATGAGACACGTGAATGAGTGTTCTGTTTTTTTTCCTGCTCATGACTTGCTGATGAAGCTAAACGATACTACTGCAAGTCCATGCAGTAGTCCATGCATGTACGCGACGCGTGCCAAAGCACGAACCAAGAGCGCGTAACATGTTTCATCGAAACGTACGCGACACGTCCAACAGATTATTGCTCTACTAGCATCTGTTTTTTGGGCGAACAAGTAGGCAAGTAGCATCACTTGAACCGTTCCGAGCTGTATGCTGGCCAGGTAAACGGTCTATACTGCTATGTGCTATATGCTTTTTCAGTCAATGTCTCGGCTTGGACGTACGCTGAAACGGAGCATATTTTTCATCGAACAGCCAGCTGATCGAGTCCCCGTCCCCGCGTTTCCGCGTAACAGATGTGTGATGCGGTCGTGTTCGTGTTGCATGAATGCCGACAAGTGAAGGGGCATCAGAATCAGATACCCTGACGACTTCAAACCCACAGCGAGCAGTCGTCACTCATCACTCACACACTCAACTCGTACTGTCTGGTCAAGTCATGCATTCAGCGTTGTACACAGTAGAATATATGCAGGAGTTTTCACAAACTAGACTTGTAAGACTGACCAGTGAGTAATACGTGTGTAAGCACAGTAAGACTTGGACATCAAGCAACTCAATTTTTAACTTGAAGAATCAAGAGGGAGTATTATATGTAGACGCATCTTTCAGTGAGCATTCCATGACAGCACAGTTTTCAAGTATTGAATGACTTGGTGTACGTACATGCCTAGCGAACACTTACTCATGCAATTTTCCTTGTGCGTGCATGCCAAGTTTCCTTTGGTCGTTAATTTCTTGTGGTACAGTACAAGATGCATGGTCCGTGACATTTACATTTGGGGCTAGCTTATTCGTCCCTGGATCGGAGAGGCCAATGCAACATCACCTACTCAGAAATATTCAGACACTCGTAGTAGGACTATAGATTTCCAACGGGCCGTGCCGAGTCAGTCCGGCCGACGTCGTGCCGTGCCGCCATGGGCCACCGTGCCTCAAGGGCTTCGTGCCTTGGAGTCGGCCCAGGCCCGTCCCCGGGCCAAAATTGGGCGGGCCGGCCCACAGGCGATTTTTGAAAAACACTCAAACATGATCTTTTTTACACAAATTCCATCAAACATACGAAAAGCATAACACAAAATGACATGTGCGACAATTTAAAATTCACCAGGCCTCACCACTTGTCACCAGTATATGTACAATATTAAACCAATAAGAAAAATATCGCGGACTAATATACCAAATATGTATAATATTATCACTAGTATATTTGACACCGGGCCTCCCCTTTCTTAACGTGCGGGGCCCAAGCCCGTACTACTGCCCCCGTGCCGCGTCGCGGGCCGAGCCTGTCGACCACCGGGCTGTGCCGTGCTCGGGCCGGGCCGTCAGGCCGCGGGCCGCATGGAAATATATAAGTAGGACTCGTTCTTTAGTGGAATGCTTCTTCACTGCACGGTCTTGCGGTTTTCCTAATTCTCTTTTCCTAAACCCTGTATATAATTAACATTTAGGCATCCCAATTGACCAGTCTCTCTTTGTGGAACCTCTATGAATTAAAGAGGATCTCATGAGTGCTGCTCGCATTGTCTGCACCAAATTAAGGCTCCCAGCAGCATTCTCTGCTCCTGCAGTTAGCTAGACAAGTTATTCCCCAAAGCAAAAGATGCCTGACCACAACAAGGTGAAGAAGGGCATGTGGGATCTGATACTGGGCTGCTTTTCACCATCCAAGACACAAGAAAAATTGAGATGAATCAAATCCTATCAGTCTACGGAGCAGCTCTCGCTCTTGGAAATTAATATTGTTAGGTTCATGTATATGTGTACGTCCATGTGAAATTGTCATGTGTTGTTCGATGTAGAATCACTATTAAAGAAAGTTTTGTTTAGAGACGGATGGAATGTATTGTTAGGTTCATGTATATATGTGTAAGTTCATGTGTTGTTCAATGTACGTAGAATCTATACCTACTAATAAAGAGAGAAAATTTCCGTGGTCTCCCCTATCTTTGGTTCCACCTTCTCTGTCTACATTATATAGGCACGGGGCCTTGACCTCCCCCCGTTGCTATGAAGTCCCTATGGCAATCCTTCTAGGATTTACCATAAAACATGCAAACCTACATGCAACGGGGAAGGACTCCGACTTGGACACGGTTCGGGAAGGTCTGTGCACATCTCGTAACCTTCTAGAACTCTATGTGTCCTAACTACACTAGGACTTCTAATATGACTAGGACTCTAACGGGATTACAATAGGAATATGACTAGAACACTACTATGTCTAACATGTCCCACCGAATACGTCTCGGACTCCCATTACACGCCTCATGAAGTCTTGATTAGAATAGAAAATTAGAAGACAATGGTCCACCCAAAAATTTCGGCCCAAACCCTCTCCTACCCTCCATCCGACCGGAAGTTTTCTGCCTAAAATTTTTGTCCCAGCCTTGGCGTCCCGCTTCCATGTAGTATTTGTCCGCTTTGGTTATCATGTAAATGCGTACCGTAGTCTGTCGCTGGTTATACGTAATAAACTAAGCGAGTTGCATACGGATACTGAAGAGAAAAGCTAGCTCTGCATGCCTGCCTTTTCTTCCCAACTGATTCGATTTCTGCCCGGGATACGGTACGTATAGAATATGGAATAGATACTTCCTTGGGTGTAGATTTAAAAAGAGCTCTAAATCCAGGAAAAAAACTCTCCACAAACTCCGCATATACATATATACGATTTCTTGTCCAATACCAAACAGGTCTAACGGAGGGCAAATAAAACTCTCCACATACATATATATACGATTCATCAATCCTAGCTGCACCGGCGTCAATCGTAGCTGTAGAGCGAAGGCAAGTACACGTGCCGAGGCTCAACCGTGACGCTAAGACCTTTAACGAGGAAGCTGAATGCCACCGTCAAAGGCGCTCAGCGGCACGCCGACCTCAAGCTCGCCATCTTCGACATCTACACGCGGCTCCGCAAACTCGCACAAGACCCGACGGCTTATGGTACATGCGACGTGTTCAATAATGCCGTGATCGAACATGTCATAGTGGTATGAGGCGGCGAGCATATATATGCATATGATCATTGATATTGTCGCCGTTGTCGTTTATGTAGGCCAGCGAACGCGAGGGACGCGTTGCTGCCGGATGGGGACGGCCAAGGCGATGGTGTACCTGTGCGCCCGACGGCGGTCGGAGCGTCTTTGAAACGCCAGCTGACTATGCGCGCCCACCGTTCCTCGGTGCCGCATAAGTACTCGGAGGTAATAAGAAATTGTCAAGCGGCTAAGCCCCATGATTGTGTTTGTATACGTGGTATGTCAAGTATATATTCTTTAGATTTTGAATTTAGGATTCCCTTGAGGTGCAACACACATGTTTAGTATGACACTTTGAAATTTCTAAAATTCTGAAATTGCAACAACGAGGTGGAGCTCAGCGCGATGTCGATCTGAATCTCTTATCTTTTTGCGGGCCACCGACCGCTTGCTAGGATGGCGGCAAGGTGGAGCTCGGCCATGAGAGCTAGCTAACGGCACCGCCACCGAGACTTGAATCTCGGAGAAGATGGCCTTGGCGCAGCGCTGGCCGCAACGACGACGCGGAGTTAGAGCACGATGGAGCTTGATATGTACAATTTTTTTCCAGTAGCAACGCACGGGCAAATTTGCTAGTCACTATTAAAGAAAGCTTCAACAAGAGACTGGTTGAATTTAGCCGCGCTTTAAAAATCGTTTTTTCAGAATTTGCAAATCAGGCAAAACAAAGAAGCAGGAAAACATGGGTGACATGGGTCAAAAGCAAGGCCACGCACCAGCCAACACCTCGCGCGCGGTAGTCGTCACAAAGTTTTCACATAAAAAACTTGGTTACCAATTCACCCCAAAGTCACCATCAAATTTATTAACATGGGTGGGTGACATGGATCAAAAGTAGGCAGCCCAACATTTTGGCCCATGAACGGAGCGTTCTGGCGGTCACCGACGGTGCAGATCTGCTCCCGCTGTTTTGCTCGATTTGGAGGTGACGGAGCCTCCGGATCTAACCTCGTCATACTGGCGTATGGCACCCTCGCGTCAAGATTTTGTGGGTCCCACTTAAAGCTAATATCAGAGCAATTTGCTTGCACTTGCGCCTTGTATTCTCGGATGAGAAATACTAGTGTCGTGCGTCGTGCACGATCACTACACAGCTGGATCATCCCCAGAGTTTGAACCTTGATGATGAGGGAATTGCGTGTACGTACAGAGACCGGTTTGGATTTTTGTAGGCAGTTGTGTGGCCTGTTGGCGAAGGCGCACGCAAAAACGCGAGAACTTACCTTGCATTTCTGAATGGTAAAAGGGATCCCTCCTCCTTGATCGGCCACGGTTCGATCAAGAGAGGCCACCTCCTTTCCGCCGAAAGGCACCAACGTAAGGATCTCGGCCTCGGGCGCCGGCCGGCGGTACTACGCGTCCCAGGTGCCGCGCATTTTCACCCGAAACATGCATGAAATGTCTCCACATTTGTGGTAACAATGCCAGGGAGATCGTGTATAAATAAATATATGGTAACAATCCGGCCGTTAGCTAGAGTTAAGCTACGCTCCTGACGTACGTAGAGTGAGGTAAGTAGTAGCTCAAGTGCTCAAGTTGTTCTGGTGCCGCTTGAGCTTGTGCGTGCGTGTCATTAGTTGCCAAGTTGGTTGATGATGGAGGGAGCTCAGGGGTCGTTGGGAAGCATCGGAGACGACTCATCCACGACCGCGAGGGCGAGGCAGAGGCCGCCGAGCAAGCCGGCGCCGAAACGCGGAGGAATTATCAACGGGATCTTGATGAAGCTATGCTGCTGCTGCTGTAATTCTGAATGAAGCATATCAGTACTACGTACCTCATGGAGCCATGATCAATGTCAGTAGCTAGTGGAGTGTCTACGGAAAGATGCATTTGGAGCACGCCTCTTGCATATGGAGCACGCAAGTATTTGTCTGTCTGTCTGTTCGTTCGTTTTCTCTTGTATGGTACACGGTGTTTGTGCATTAAGGACGCCTCTGAAACTGAAAGTAATAAGAGCTAGTCTAGCAAGAGTAATTTAGGATGGGGAGATCATTGTCGATCGGTCACTTCATGGTTGTGTGTAAAAGCTTGTATATATGCAGTATTATCAATTATGCAATGGTGACATCACATATCAGTCTATCGTTTAATGACGGTCACTTTCCTTTCCGAAAGGCACCAAAATGTTGTAAGGATCTCATCCGTCGTCGGCACGTCCCATGGCTGCGCATTTTCTCGGGCCTTCTTGTACCCCGAAACAGGCGTGAAATCTCTCCCCATTTGTGGTAAAAACGGTATGTAAATAAGTACGGCATCTATCCGTGCAAGTTGCTACTACGCTATGGCGTGGATATAGGTAATATATTTTTTTAGAAAGGGTGGCAAAAGATTTGTCGCGTTTTTATTAGACGAATAAAGGAAAAAGGTAAGTGTCAGCTCAGTTTTTGGCTGAAAACCGGGTCAGAAAAACTATACAATTGTGGAGGGTACCCTACTCTACTGCACACCTAGGTATCAAATCAACTCAACTCGTCACAACTAGCGCCCACTCAACTCGACTCAACTTGGTCGAAACGCGGACCACAACTAACCCCTCAACTTGATCGAAAACGACTCACAACTAACAACTCGGATGAGAGAAAATAAGCATGATGGTCCGCTCGGTTGGATTGGGTCATCAATGCGAGCCTCCATCTACAACGGTGTCCTTAATGTTAGTTTCAAAATTTTCACAAAAGTGGGAACTAACAGACTAAATAGAGTAGCTAAGACCGTTGTCAGTCCTACTCAGACTGCATTCATGCCTGGCAGGAACATCATGGAAGGAGTAGTTATTTTACACGAAACTATCCATGAATTACATACTAAGAAAAGGAATGGTGTCATTTTCAAAATTGATTTTAAAAAGGCCTATGACAAGGTCAAATGGTCTTTCCTACAACAAACGCTTCGCATGAAGGGGTTCTCCCCCAAATGGTGTAGATGGGTCCAAAACATGGTCACAGGGGGGAGTGTAAGGGTTAAAGTCAATGGCGATATTGGCCACTACTTCCGGACCAAACGGGCCTTAGATAGGGAGATCCTTTGTGTCGATCTTATTTAACATCTTTCTTTGATATGCTAGCTCTCCTTATTAATAGAGCAAAAACCGATGGACAAATAAGAGGGGTTATTCCACACCGATCGATGATGGTTTATCTATTTTACAATATGCGAGATGATACCATTATCTTTTTAGATCATGACCCGAGCAAGCAAAAATTTAAAACTTTTGCTTTGGCGCTTTTGAACAACTCTCGGGGCTCAAAATCAATTTTCACAAAAGCGAAATCTTACATTATGGTGATGCCAAAGAGATGGAGCATTATTATACAATACTCTTTGGTTGTAATGCGGGGACCTACCCTTTTAGGTATTTAGGCATCCCTATGCACCATAGACAACTCCTGAATTTCGAATGGAGAAAAGTAGAAGAACGCTTTGAACAAAAACTCTCTTGCTGGAAAGCTAAGTATTTATCCTATGGGGGGAGACTTGTCTTGCTTAATTCAGTCTTGAGCAGTCTCCCAATGTTCATGATGTCCTTTTTTAAGGTCCCAAAAGGAGTCCTCAAGAGTCTTGATAAATTTAGATCAAGATTCTTATGGCAAAGATCTACAGATAGACACAAATATAGACTTGCTAAGTGGGATATTCTATGTCGCCCCAAGGATCAAGGTGGTCTTGGAATTCTTGATTTGCAGATACAAAACAAATGTTTTTTTGGCCAAATGGATTGTTAATCTTATAAACACCGAGGGGCACTTGGCAATCCTTGCTAAGGAATAAATATTTGCATTCCAAGACCCTAACTCAAGTATCTCGGCCGGACCAAATGACTCTCATTTTTAGAGAGGCCTCATGCATATTAAAGATGATGTACTTGCTAAAGGTTGTTTTTCGATTAAAAGATGGAACACACACGGTTTTGGGATGATACTTGGTTAGGTGATAAGCCTCTCAAACTCGAGATACCCAAGTTTATATAATATAGCTAGGGATCGACATGCAACTTGATTTCAAAAAGTTATGTCCTCTCGATCCTCTCAATATTTCTTTTTAGGAGATGTTTGGTGGATAATAACCTTGTTAGATTGGCTTAGCCTTGTAGCCTGAGACCTCAATGTGGCTCGGTGGATGAAAAGACCACTTTAAATGGCTATTAACTAAGTCTGGTGTTTTTTCCGTCCTGGGACTATGTATCTGGATTCTATAGATACAAATCCACCATTCCAACATAGGAGGATCCGGAAATGGAAAATACCTCTAAAAAATAAAAAAATTTCTCTGGTTTGTCCAAAAATGTGTCGTTTTGACAAAAGACAATCTTGCTAGGAAAAATTGGAAGGGGAGTGAGAAATGTGAATGTTGTAATTTGAATGAGACTATCCAACATCTCTTTTTGATTTGCTCATTTGCTAAAATGATTTGGAGGATTATTTTCTATGCTACTAATCTAACACAACCTGTTTCGGTTAACCATATGTTTGGTACATGGCTTAGAAATCGGAGAAATAGGCAGACTAAGCCTCGATTTGGGTTGGTGTGGTCGCTCTTTTTGGGCCATCCGGAGGTGTCGTGAATGACACGATTTTTAAAAAATTAAAATCTAACTCTATTATGCGAGGTTATTTTCGGGGAGCTTATTGGCTCACGCTCCCGGGCCCGATTCACAGCATCGAAAGTAAACAAAAGAAGCCCTCGTGGTTTTGAGCAAGCGTTTAGAGATGGTTGCTTTAGAAATTTCAAATAGAGGGAGGAAGCATCTTTTTCCGTTTGTTATGATGCTTTTTGTCGTTTTTTAAAGACATTGTGCTTCTCGAGCTTTGTAATAATTATCGTGTACATCCACGGATGTAGAGGCGGATTGTATTATCCATTATCTAAAAAAATCTACAACGGTCGAATTGATTTGGGATGTCGACACGAGCCACCTCACAATAGCCATCCGCCAAAGGCGAGGCCGCCAGAGCAAGCCGGCGCAAAAACGCGGAGGAATTATATATCAACGAGATCTTGAAACTTTGTTGCTTGCTTCTGGCTGTAATTCTGCATGAAGCATATCGATGACGATGCCTCATGGAGACATGGTCGATGTCGTAGCTAAGTCATGGGAGTGTGAGTATGCATAAAAGATGCATTTGGAGCATGCATCTTGCATATGAAGAGTAGTGGCTCATGGAGCACGCAAGTATCCGTCCGTCTGTCGTCCGTCTGTTCATTTGTGTACTTGTGTGTAAAAGCTTGTATGCATATTTTATCAACTAGCTTGAGTCCCCACGCGGGGGTATATATAGAATCTGTTGATTGATTTCGATTTGTGCTCGTTTAGGTTTATTTCAGTTTATTCTCTCTCACATAATACCATCAAATCGGCCAAAATTAGTCGTCATTACGTCTCTTGGAAACCATAAAGACAACTTTCACCCAAAGAGAGTTAGATAGATTTTTCGAAAAAGAGATATGAAATGGGAGTGGTTGCCTTGTAATGGTCACTCTAGAGGTATGTTAATGGGTATAGGCAGGGAATGTGATGCAATTGATGGAGACAAACCAAGGATCCTTCTTTCAAAGTATGAAATTAAAGATGTTAGAGGATAACTATGAATGGATGTTGGTTAATATTTATGGCCCAAACTCATGATGTGAAAAAAAATTAGAATTCACGGAAGAGATTGAAATAAAGATGGTGCACACAATCATTCCCCTTTGTGAAGGGAAGGGATTTCAATCTAGTTAGAACATTAGTAGAGAAATCAACGAGGCAATGTAGATGTCGGCCTTATGAATGCTTTCAATGAGATGATAGATAATACAAACTATGAGAGAATTACACAGATCTAGAAGCAGATTCACTTGGTCTAACAAACAAAATCCTCCAATTCTTTGTGTACTAGATAGAGTATTGGTGGCCAATAAATGGGAAGACAGATTCAACCTTGCAACTGTTTTGATAGCACCAAGATTGGGATCAAATCACAATCCTTTCATTGTAGACACTGCAGATGTAAGAGATGTGAAGAACTTCTATTTCAGATTTAATGCTCATTGGATTCAACGGGGAGGGCTTTGTTGAATGGGTACTACTGAAATAACGGCCGGTACAAGCATGACCCCCTTGACCAGCGGCACATTGTCTCAAGTAAGCTAAGAAGAGCAATCAAGGAACATGGTAAAACATAGATAGTCTTCAGAAAAAGACAGAAGAAAGAACTAATGCAAGCAATTGCTCTACTAGATGAAACCGGTGAAGTTAGGGAACTTAACCATGAAGAAAGGGATGAAAAAGAGATCCTAAAAATTTTAGGAGATAAAGAGGCAAAATGGTAGAGAAGAGAAGGTGAAGCAATGTGGTTTCTTTGCAAAGGTGACTCTAGCACAAGCTTTTTTCCACAAGTGTGCTAATGGAAGAAAAAGGAAAACGAAGATAGTAAGCCTCGAAAATGAGGGAGTTTAATACGTCGAGATCAAGAATTGAGGACACACATAACGAGAATATTATAAACTATTATTTGGAAAGCAAGATCTCTGGCGATATTCATCTAGATGAAGACATGTGGTCAATGGAACAAAGAGTTTCTGAACAAGAAAATGAAAGGTTGACAAGACCATTTACACTACAAGAGTTGGATCATGCTCTAAAAGAAATGAAGAACATCCAAAGACACCTGGTCCTGATGGATTTAGGGTAGAATTTTTCAAGACATTTTGGAGTACTCTCGGGCATGATATCAAAGAGTTATTAGACAACCTGCATACTAGTCAATTACAACTATGGAGACTCAATTTTGGAGTTATAATCCTACCACCAAAAGTGAAACCAGCCATAACTATAAAACAATTTAGACCCATTTGCTTGTTAAATGTGATATACAAGATCATCACCAAAGTTCTCACCTTTAGACTAACTTGAGAGGTAGTGAGTAAACCGATTAGTCCATACCAAACTGCTTTCATATCCAAGATGAACATTCTTGAAGGGGTGGTCATTATTCAAGAGATATTGCATGAGCTAAGAAGTACCAAACAGAATGGAGTGATCCTAAAATTAGACTTTGAAAAGACCTATAACAAGGTAAATTGGGATTTTTTAGAAGAGGTATTGTAGAGGAAAGTGTTCAATAATACATGAATTGATTGGATGAATAAGGCAAATCGGAGGTGGGAGAGTATGTATTGATATAAATGGGGAGAGAGGTGAATTCTTTAGAAGCTTTAAAGGACTCAGACAAGGTGATCCCTTATCACCACTCTTATTCAACCTAGTTGCTGATGCTCTTTCAACAATGTTATCTAGAGCTTCAAGAGCAGGTGTTATACGGGGGCTGGTACCTAATCCGGTAGATGGTGGAATCACTCACTTGCAATATGTTGATGACATCGTAATCTTCTTGAGGTATTCAACAGAGAACTTGGAAAACACCAAACTCATTCTCTCTCCTGTTTTGAAGCCATGTCCGGAATGAAAATCAATCATGACAAAAGTGAGGTATATCTTGTTGGATTGAGTGAACCTCAAAGAACATCAGGTTGTAGAGCTATTAAGTTGCAAAATGGGACAATTTCCTATGAAATATTTAGGTATACAAGTTAGCACCCACAAAATTTCTAAAGCCCAATTGAGTTATGTGAGTGACAAAATTGCAAAGAGACTAGGTACACAGTAGTGTGACTACTTGTCTTGGTGGCCAAGCAATCTTGATTGGCCTTTGTTTATCTAGCATACCCATATACACCATGGGAGTGTATCAATATGGAAGGTTCGCAATGACATGGCTATAAACAAGAAGATGTTGTCGTCACCAAAAGGAATCATCCACAAAACGATCGTCTTTGCTTAAAGCACGGAAGCCCTTCTTGCGAAAGTTTAAGGCCGGAGCCCGACGGTGGAGGAAATGATCGGTGATGATGGCGGGCGTGAGAGGAATCGAAGAAACCGAAGAGCCGTTGAAGCATCAATGTTTTTCTTTTGATACATTGGAATGTAATAAGTACTTATGTTACTCTTTCATGTATCCGTCATTTGGTTGCTTAGCGTGGTCAAGTAGAGTTAAGAGTAGAGAGCTATGTCGGATGGTATAGGGTCCTATGCTGCACTAATGAGTGCTTTAAAACGTAACTTTGGTTCAGCCCAGCGTTGGTGTTAGTTAAGCTTTCTAATAAAGCCGGGTAAATGTCTTTAGTCTAAAAAAATCAACCTTCAGCCGAATCAGCAGAACAGGCTCATAGTTGTTAAGGGAAATTAATAAGTGTTTACATTCGTGGTTTATATAAATAGTGTTTTTCTTTCCACTGCAGCTTGAATTAAGGATAAATTCTTTCAAGAAAATGGGGGTCTCTTATTTGTATTAGCAAATCAGATTGAAGCAAATTGACAAATCGGATCGAAGCAAATTGATACGATGAGAATAGTCGAAACGTAAGAGAAACGAGGAGCAAGCAACAAACAATTTTTCTTGAAGTAGAGAAGCGAGGGAGAGGCAGTTATGGTACCCATAAAATGTTCAAAGTTTATGAACAAGGTCAGAAAGATGTCTTTGTGCAAGCGATGATTATTCTTTTTTTTCATAGATCAACCATATAAATGTAGTCAGGCTTGTTGGTTGATGCTTAGAAGGCAACCATATATGAATTCATGCGAGAAAAGACACCGTTGGATTTGGTACATGTCACATACGTAAAACCCATACAGTCGACCTCCCCGCTACGGCATTTTATCAAAACACGGATGAGGCATGTATTGCATGTCTTAGGAAGATGATAATACCTTAAGGCCACGATCCGGTTCGGGGAGTGAAGGTTAGTAGAGAGCGAAGCCAAAAGGCGGAGTCGCGGTCGACGCCCGGCGTCGACGGTGAAGTGACCAAGTTGCAAACGGTGGGGTTTTTGGGGGAGTGGGGGCGGGCGTCGGGCATTGCGGGTTTCGAGGTGATGGTTGCGGAGTCGCTCGGCCCGGTGAATGTGCGTGTGGACCGCTTTGATCGGTGGCGACGACGCGATGGTGAGCGGACGGCAAGGATTGGAGTGGAGCGGTCGGCGGTGGAGGGAGGCTGCAGCCGAGGGGCGGACATCGGCGGTAGAGGATGGCAAGGTCGAGACGGGCTGACGTGGAACGGTGGCGTCGGCGGTGGAGTCTAGGTGGTGTGGTGGGGCGGGCGAACCGGGGTGTAGAGGACGAGGTGTGGTGTGTGAAAGCGGCGGGTGGCTTTCGAGAATCGTTCGTAGGTTGTGGCTTTGTGAATGAACCCAAGTGGGCTCGCTCTAGGAAACCTCCCGCCCGGCATTTTATCAAACACGAAAGAGGCATGTATTGCATGTCCTAGGAAGATGGTAATACCTTAAGGTCACGATCCCGGTTGAGGGAGTGAAGGTTAGCAATGAGCGAAGCCAAGGTGGAGTCGTGGTCGGGATGCCGACGCCGATAGGTGCAATGGCCAAGTTGCAAATGGTGGGGTTTGGGGGAGGAGTGTGTTGACACCCAAAAATGGCGTGGCCTAAGTCACGGTAAAATTCCCACGCGCATAAAATTCGGCGGAGGAGAAAAATCACTGGCCCGGCCGGACGGCATTGCCGAGACGCGCCGGCGCAGATGATCGCTGGCGCGCCGGCGGTGGTCGTGATGTGCAACACATCGCCGGGCGCTGTCCGGCGCATGCGTCCGGCTAAGTAGCTCAAAATAGGGCCCGACAGAGCTCTTGATCGCGCGACGCTAGCCGTCGGGCGCTGCGTCCGATGCGTCCGGCGTAAGGCCCGGCGCAAGTATTCAAAATATGGTCCGACAGCGGAGCTCTGATCGCGCCGACGCCTTGGCGTCGGGCGCGTCCGGCGCGTGTAAAAATATGACCCAATTCGTGGCTGTCGATCGGGCGCCGGGCAGCCTCCGGGCGCGCGTCCGTCGCCGCTGGCTGGCGCGCCCGCGCCTGCTCGCGACCGCGCCTCGAGATTTTCCTAATTCGAACCGATTTTGTTTCGGGTTGGTTTTTGGAAATCTTTTGTGATTGGAACGCCCAAGGACGGTTTCCTAAAGGGATAAGACCACCTCCCTCTATATAATAAGAGGTTCATGGCCGATTTGATCCCATCTACATCCAATCGACAACCAATCTATCTCCGTCTCGTTTGTAGGTCATCTTCTTCCCTCAACCCCTCTATCCCGCTGTTCGCGGCGAGCTCTCACGTTCTTCGTCGGGCGTTCTAGGCAGCCACGCTGGTCCTAGAGCACCCCTCACGCGGCGTCCTCTCGACGGGTCTTCCGGAGGTGCGTTCGGAGATCATCTCGGCCGTCCACCGAGCTTCACGCGCCCTCTACCGATCCCTAGATCGGTTTGGGCTGCCACGCCGTGCTTCTTTGCCGCTACAAGATCGATCGCGGTCTTCGTGGGCGCCCAAGGCCCTCCCGACGTGTTCTTTGTGAAGCCCTAGTTTCGCGTCAACGAGTGGAGGGCGGCGTCGGCATTGCGGGTTTCGAGGTGATGGTTGCCGAAGTTGCTCGGGTAGTGGGCATCGTGCAACTATTGCATCGGTGGCGGCGGCGGCGGATGGTGTGTTCACCATGCGGGGCGGGCGAGGCGGCAACGAGGATTGGAGTGGGAGCGATCGGCGGCGGAGGGCGGCGGCAGGCGGCGAGGCATCGACGGTAGAGGATGGCAAGGTCGAGACGGGTGGACGCGTGGAACGGTGGCGTCGGCGGTGGAGGCCAGGTGGTGTGTGAGACGCGGCGAACTGGGGTGTAGAGGACAGGTGTGGTGTGTGGAAGCGGCGGGTGGCTTTTAATCGTTCGTAGCCGAGGCTTTGTGAATGAACGGCAGTGGTTGGCCTCGCCACGGGAAACCTCCTGCTCTGGCGTTTTATCAAACACGGAAGAGACATGTATTGCATGTCCTAGGAAGATGATAATACCTTAAGGCCACGATCTGGTTCAGGGAGTGAAGGTTAGCAGAGAGCGAAGCCAAGGCGGAGTCGCGGTCGATGAGGACGCCGACGCCGACACCGATAGGTGCATTGGCCAAGTAGCAAACAATGGGTTTTGGGGGAGGGGTGGAGGCGGGTGTTGGGCATTGTGGGTTTCAAGGTGATGGTTGCGGAGTCGCTCGGGCGTAGAGCATGCGCGCAGGCGGCATCGCCGCATCGATGGCGACGATGGTAGATGTTGCGTTTCCTAAGCACAAGTGCCAAAAAGGCAAGAGCACCGGGAACCACAGGTTAACCTCCCACAACGACTTCACCGGAATTGTTACATTCCGATTACCATCGCCACGGGATGTCGGTGGCATTGCAGAGCATTTACGTAACAAGTCCGCAAGCGCACGGAAATACCCGTTGTAGCATTTCACCGGAGATATTCAGGGTATCGTTATTTATATTTTTCCAAAGGAAGGCATGGTGTAGGACTCTAGCGGGGGCATGAACAAGGCGACATGTCTATGCAGTTGACCAATACTCAATACGGGGGTAAGTCATGATAGTTTAAGATAGTGTGACACACACTTGGGCCAAACTTAAGGATAAAAGGAAAATAAAGAATAAAGAATATTCCTAAGTGGAGCAGGCATTCTAAAGTAGTTGTGCAAAGAACAAGTTAATAATCATGCAAACATAGATGACTAGAGTTTTAGGCTGAGAGTGAGATGGACGGGGAGACCTCCCGGAGCATCCGCCCTGAAGGAAGGCATTTACGAACTCCTACAAGACACACCTAACGTGGGGGATTTCAAGGGACGGACAAGGCTTGTCACGACCAAGCCGCCTACCCCCTCAACCGTGGCATGCACTCATATTCGAAGGATACCGGCATCCGGACACCACGTCCGCATACTAGGACACTACTCATGTCCCCCATGGCCCCCACCCTACGGATGGACGGAATAGAACACGAGCAAGCCCCGAAGGACACAACAAACCGCCACCTCAGCACAACTCTTACTCTACTCAAATACATGGCATGAATGGTTAGGCCCTAAGTTCTATACGACTAACCACGACATAGGAACTATAGTCTAGTTCTTCTATCATGATTGTGTCGAGAACAACATGTCAAGAATATAACATGTACATACTCTAGCTCTATTGCACAAGCATATGAGATTAAGACTTGAGGATAAACCATAAATGTATTCATACCGAATATTCCTTCTCCCAAGTACAAGCTCTCCAATGAAGCTTAGCCTTGCTCCAAATACTACTAAAGACTAAAAGAACTAGAGAAGTGGAGGAGTAGAGAGGAGAGGAGAAGAGGAGTAGAAAGTGAGGAGGCTCCAAATGGTGTGTGTTACAATGGTGGGAGATGGCCTCCTTTTATAGGTAGAGGAGAGGGGGCTCTTTGGAAAATAGCCATCCCCACATGGAAGGAGCAAAACCGACCTAGGAATTCCTTCCTAATCTGCGAAACCGACCATCCAACGTCGGTAATGCCCGTTTTGGAAGGAGATGAACCGCCTCCCCGGGCCGGGCCCGAGCCGCCTCGGCTAGAGGTGCGGCCGCCGGCGTGGTGGCGCGCCGCGCACCCTCTTTGGGCCCGCCCGGCCCGGCCGGCAGGTGGCGTTGTTGGTCCCGAAAAGTTGTAGGGCGGCGTTGGCTCGCCCCGCCCGCGTGTTTGGTCCATTTCTCCCTTAGGCTTGATGTTCTTCGGGAATGCGCTTCCGAGAGGCGCCTTTTGGTACATTTTCCACTTGTTTCTTATATAAATCTGCACAATAATAATTTGGACACTACACAAGTGGAATTTATTAGTGATAAATGTATATGAGTATGATAATGTATGGTTTCACCCCCTTTATGGTAGGATGTTGACGTTAAAAATGTGTCGTTGGTTACCGTCAACAGTAGATGATGTGTTTGTATGTGGGGCGGACGAGGCGGACGACAAGGATTGGAGAGGAGAGGAGCGGTCAACGGCCGAGGGCGGCTGTAGGGCGGGCTAGGCGTCGGCAGTAGAGTGTGGCAAGGCTAGAGACAGGGTGGACGCATGGAACGGGTGGCGTCGACGGTGGAGGCTAGGTGGTGTGTGGGACGGGCGGCGGACTGGTGTGTAGAGGACAGACATGGTGTGTGGAAGTGGTGGGTGCCTTCCAGAATCATTTGTAGTTGTGGCTTTGTGAATGAACGACAGTGGTTGGCCTCGCTCTGGAAATGAACGGCAGGGATTCCTGCGTCATCGGCACGTCCCATGGCTGCGCATTTTCTCTCCTTCTTGTACTCCCGAAACAGGCGTGAAATGTCTCCACATTTGTGGTAACGGTCTACAAATACGTACAGCATCCATCCGTGCAACTTGCTACTACGTACGCTCCTGGCGTGGAGAAAGGTAATAATTAATTAAGTAGCTCAACTGCTCGAGCTGGTTTGGCGTCGAGAGGTAATAATTGCAATATTTTGAAAACAGAAATAACGCCCCAGAAACAGTCAACTATGAAAACAGCGACAGTCAGCTTATTATTTTCAAAACTTAAAAGATTATTGCAGAACCGAGACGGTACTATAAATAATCACCATATATAGCTTCAGTTTTCGGACCAAAATAAGCTAGATAGATAAGCAGATAACAGATAACTTCAGTCTTCTCGACAATCAGATAATTTCGGCAGAAGTCTTCCCAGCACTACCATTCACGTAACAGGGAAAACACATCGATGCTCAATTTAAGGGCAGCAAAAACAACAGAAATTGGCATTAGCTCTCAAAACAGATAACAAGCTAATGGAATAGAATCGATGACTAAGTGAATGTATGAACATAAAAACATGCAGAATTGGATCTGAAGACAACACAGCTGCTGCTGTGCTTCTGCATGCATAACCTGACAATAGTCCATCCGCTGCATGCATTTGCAGCATCTTGCATGAAGATTAGTAGCTATCATGGAGTACATAAGTACAAGCTCAGTGGAATTTACTTGCTTCACCCTAGACTCTTACACATAAATCGGCCTTTCACTTTGACTGAAGAGTTTTGTCACTAGGTAAATGGTATGAGGGCATCAAACAGGTGGCCGACTCAAAATTACTCCTCCTCTTTTCAGGTAGCATTCATATCTGGGGAACTCTTTGTTAGACCTGCGCTCACCTTGGAACTTATCTGGAACATCGTCGTCCATGTCATTGGAGCTGTCGGCGGCGGCCTCGGAGACCTCTTCCTCCTCTTCTGATTCCTCCTCTTCAAACCGATGCTCACCCTTTCTGATAATTTTGCTGCGAGAGCTCCATTGCCGGAATTCTCCGGACTGGTTTCCAGTCTCATCAACAGTGATAGCTTCTCCACAATAAAGAACCATGACAACTTTCTTCATCCATAAGGGGAATCGAAGAGGTTCACAAATGCAAGCTGCTATCCTCAACAAAGCAATCATAATTTCTCTTTGAGATCTGGTGCCGTAGTTGACAATCACATCACAGGTGCTTGCAAATCCTTCCAGGCCAATCATTACCATGCCAACATTATTGTTTCCGCCTCCGTAGCCACCACCAAAGGGAAGTATCTGAAATATTTCAGGATAGTCACGAGGATCACCTATTTCAGGGAGGATAGCATCATTGTAGACGTGCCAATTAAGTGTGACATGGTTCTGGAAACCGCACAGATACAGATCCCGGTACGAGAACAGAAATGTCACCCATTCTTGACTACTTGGCCATCCGATGGGTGCTCTGATAGCTAGTTTAAATAAACCAGTATCTGGAGTAAGAGTAAACCTGTATTTGAAGTGTTCTCGTAACCTCAACATGTCCATGACCAAAATTTTTTCCAGAATCTTTTCAACATTGTTGTTCTCCTTAGCTGACTGCCAAGAGATTCCTCTTTGAATATCTCTCATACTCCTACAGTACTCACTTGTCATTTTGGTACGATCCTCATAGAATTGAAGACGGTATGTGGGCGCCTACAAAACACAAGTCAACAGATTAGATCATAAGGATGCAAAAAAGAGGCAAATTTAGCGGTCTCCCAAATCTAGAGCGGCTAGACCCGAGCACCCGCCATCACGAGATTAGCCACATTGACGCACACAGAGTCTGATTAAAATACCACCAAGAACATCCAAATACCAGGAACAGAGGCATCAACCCTATCTATTACGCAAGAAGCTAAAAAATGAGAGATATTTGGGATTGCCAGTATCAATTGGGAAATCACGAAAGAAGGCCTTTGAATACTTAAAACAGAGAATTTGGAGTCGTATACAAGACTGGCAAGAAAGACTTCTTTCGAAGGCTGGTAAAGAAGTTTTTATTAAAGCAGTGGCTCAATCCATCCCGTGTCATGTTTTGACTTAACCAAAGGGTTGTGTGATGATTTAAATTCTATGATTTGTCGATATTGGTGGAGCCAACAAGATAAATCAAATAAAATCCAATGGCTTAGCTGGGACAAATTGACAAGATCAAAAAAAAGATGGGAGGCCTTGGGTTTAGATATCTTAACATGTTTAACATGGCAATGTTGGCTCGGCAGGCATGGAGGCTTTTGACAAATCCTGAATCCCTGTGTGCAAGAGTGCTTAAGGCTAAGTAGTACCCCAACACAGACCTGTTGCACTGTTCTGCAAGGAATGGTGTATCCTATTCATGGCGTAGTATTCTAAAAGGAGCTGAGCTACTGAAACAAGGCCTTATTTGGCGGGTTGGAAATGGGGCAAGAATAAATATATGGTCACTCAGACCCATGGTTACCGAGAGGAATTACATGCACACCAGTTACACCTCGGGGGTCATCACTTTTAACCAAGGTGTCAGAGCTTATTGATCCTACCACAGGTCACTGGGATGTTGAGCTGGTAACTGGTACTTTTTGGCCTGAAGATGCAGAAATCATTCTCACAATTCCAACTGATGAGAGTTTAACAAATTGGCCGGCTTGGCATTTTGACCCCATGGGCAATTTTTCAGTTAAGTCAGCCTATAAGCTAGCTGTTCAGATTAGAGATCAAATGAGGGGGGATGATGCATCCACTAGTAACTCAAATAATGATGATGTTTTTAATTGGCACAAAATCTGGCAGCTCCAAATACCAAACAAAGTGAAGATGTTTGTATGGCGTCTCGCTCATAACAGTTTGCTGGTACGTCGGAATTTAATGAGAAGAGGAATTAAATTAGATACTATATGTGCAGTGTATGAAAGGTTTGATGAAGATTGTGGGCACCTATTTTTCAAATTTAAGGGAGTCAGAAAATGCTGGGAGATTCTAAGCATGGATAATATCCGTTCAGAATTGTTGTCATGCTATTCAGGCCAAGACACATCATGAAAATTTGGAATTTATCTCAGAAGATGCAACTGAAAGTGTTAGTGTTTTTATGGAGATGGTGGTCAGCACGAAACAAAGCTAATAGAGGGGAGAAAATGCCTAGGCCAATGGAAATTTGCAGTATAACTAATTATGGTGGAGTTCGAAAAGTTGTCTAGCCAAGATAAATCAGAAAAAGTTCAGCCTGTTCCTAGATGGAAGGCACCACCAGAAGACTATTACAAAGTTAATGTTGATGCTTTTTTCCATGCTTCCACAAAGCGAGGAGGATGGGCATTTGTGGTTAGGGGCTCTAATGGTGAATTTCTTGTAGCTGGAGCCGGTAAGTTGAGCCTGGTTTCTAGTGCTTTGCAAGCTGAAACCTTGGCTGTCCAAATGAGTCTGGAACAGATGGCACAACTTGGCATGTCAAGAATAATTTTGGAGACAGATGCAGCAATTCTTGGGACTGCTCTTACATCGATGGAGATGGATCGAAGCCCAAATGGCTGCTTGTTTATGCAGACACGAGAATTTATGTATTCTAAATTTTGTGCATTGTGTAGTCTCTATCTGTTCCAGATTATGTAATAAGGTTGCAGACCACTTAGCTGTCCATGGGGCTTGTGACCTGAAATCTGATTCACAAATGTATTTAGGCCAGGCCCCAGACTATGTAATGGCTCTGGTTTCCCACGATTTGTCTAGAACCAGTGTTTAAATGAAAACTCCTGTTTTCTGTGTCAAAAAAGAAAAGAACATCCTAATCCGAGCCCTGAAAGTTAATGCGCTAGAATAGGTTGGACGTAACGGGAAAACGGGACGGGACGGGGTCGTACCGCGGCGATCAGTTCAGCGGGCGTTCTCCCGGCACCCTGCTGCTGCTGCTGCTGCTGCTGCTGGTGGGGATGGCGGCGGCGGGGACGCGCCATGGATGGTAGTCAGTAGCACCCGGCCGAAAACGAGTAAGAAGGCGTGGCTGGGGTTGGTGCAGGCGCGCGGACGGTGAAGTTCCAGTGAAAGCGCCGGCTTTGGAAGTCGCCGTTTCCAGAAAGTTGCTGCCTTGAAATCGCCGTTCCCGCGCGTCCAGGAAGAAGGCGGCCGGGGCTGCGGCGAGGATGAAGTCGCCCTTCCAGTGCCGGGCTTGCCGCAGAGGAAGAATGCAGTCGGGGCCGATGCAGTCGTCGAGGATGAACTCGCCGTTCCAGCGCCGGCTTGCCGCAGAGGAAGAAGGCGGCCGGGGCTGCGTCGAGGATGAACTCGCCGTTCCAGCGCCGGCTTGCCGCAGAGGAAGTTCGTTCGGGGCTGATGCAGGGCGTCGAGGGTGAAGTCGTCGTTCCAGCGCCGGCTTGCCGCCAGAGGAAGAAGACGGTAATGCTTCGTCGGGCTGGCTAGTACCGCGGCTCAGGTACACGGCTTGACGATAGAACGGGAGCGAGTGGCCAGCCGGGTCTCCTCGCTCGTCGTCTGAGGACTAGGAGGACGGAGCCCGGCCGGGCCTCATCGCTCGTCGTGCTGGATCGCCGAGGCCCGAGGGCGGGTGAGGGAGAGGAATGGGGGTTTTGGCGAGGGGAGAGATTGGACTTGGCAGAACAGAGGGTTTTGGGAGGGAGGGAGGGAGGAGCAAAAGCCTCTGCTTGCGTTTGCCACCAAAGGGAAACGGGCACCTCGCCAGCAAATTGTATATTTCTCTTTTTTTCCCCTTCATTCACGATCTCACGCTGGGACTGAGATTCGGTGACATTGCCCGGTGACATTGCCGGTGACATTGAGTCATCGACGTGTGGGACCCACGTGGCCCCCCGGTCGCCCCTTCCGACTCCCCGCGTCTCCGAGCCCCGCGCCCTCGCCCGGCGACGACGGAGATGCTGCCGGGTGCGGCGTCATGCCTCGGACGGCTGCGCGTGGATCGCGCCTTCCTCGTCGCCGTGGGCGGCGGCGGGGACCCGAGCCTGCGGCGCAGGAGCAGGCGCAGCGCGGCGATGAGGTCGTCGGGGCTGCCCGTGGGCGACGGCGGCGCGGACGCCCTGCGGCAGACGCAGATGTGGCGCGGGGAGATGGGAGGCGACGCGCGCCCGAGCTCCTTGCCCACCGCGTCCCCACACAGGCCGCAGATCCACCGCCCGCCGTGCCCCGAGCGTTCCTGGCACGGACGCTGACGGCGGGGAACGACTCCCGCCTCTCCACCCCCTTCTGTTCTTGTGCCGGCGACGGCGGCGGATACAGCGGAGTGGGCACCCCCGACGTCAACCACCTTCTCCAGACCAAGTTCTGGCAGGTAATACTAATCGTCCTATCTGGCCATCTTCTCAAGACCAGGTCTGATTGAATCAGGTTTTGTTTTGGTGATTCGTATCATCCCAGTACCAATTTATTTGTTGAAGCCAGGGCCATTTGCTAATTGCATATGATGATATGACACAGCTGCACATAGGTCGGTGAAATCCTAGGCTAAAGAATACCCAAGGTCTAAGTAATACTGAATTAGACAATGCCTACTGTATCATATAGTGCCAAATTTGAATTCAGATGTAGTAGGTTCTGGGTAAAATGCAGTGGCAATGCGACATGGCCTTTGCTGAATATTCAAATGGATATACATATATCGGTAGAGAAGATGATTTGCGGTGTTGCTGGTTTTCACTCCAAAGAGGAGAGATGAGCTTATCAAGGCAGGTTAACTTAACGTGTAAAAAAAAATCATGGATATGTGTCTCTTTTTTTTATATAAATATGGGCCCATTCTTTTCATTACGATGATAACATTGATTTTGTTGACCATACCAGTACATGGGCATTTAACCATGCTTGTACTTGCTTCTTTTATTGCATTGAAAATATTTTGGCTCACGTGAGATGGTGGCAATGCACAGCATAGACATGTATCTCTACATCTAAGAAGATTATTGCATGTGCTCTAGGCATGCTTGTCAATTGGGTCAGTATAGATAGTCATCATGTTTTATATTGTTTTGTGTCCATGTTGCAGCAGCAGCACTAGACTGCATATCTGAAATGTTACAAGTTAAGTCTGGGTTTATGCAGTCTGAATGCATCCCTACCAAGTGTTAGTCTAAATCACAATTGGTTTTATGCAGTACTGATGCATTCTGGGATGTGCAATTGGGCTTATATAATTGGATGCCGCCTCTGACAGATGCATTCAAGCATAGTGAGAACTGCAGATTGTCATATGCACATCTGTAAATTGAAAATCAAATAGGTACCTTTTATGAATTATTATACAGTTCTTATTCTTGATAAATATTGACTGGTGGATAATCGGGATGGTTCTTTTTTTTTTTTTTTTTTCTGAGATCCTGATATATGCCCAGTGATTTACTGGTTTTGATCTTATCTGTATGAAAAATACGTGGAGGTTCGATGATGCTTGATCTGGCTATTTCAAATTTGAATGATCTGTGGCATACCATAAATATGGTCTTGCTTTTCTTGAAAGGTGGTATTTTAATTTGTAGTGCTTGTAGTAGGGACCTCTACAATTTGCTACATGTAGCTAGCTTCTTAGAGACCTGCAGGCTGTCAATGACATACCCTATAATGCTCCTTTTGGTGTATATCAACACAATGAGGATCTTTTCGATACCCTGTAATGCTCCTTTTGGTGTAATCAAGGCGATGAGGATCTTTTCGATGCCCTATAATGCTCCTTTTTGGCGTATATCAAGGCGATGAGGATCTTTTCTATCTCTTCAGTCAGTTAGTGGCATTAAGAATAAAAAAGAGCATAGAAGGTGATTGTCATCTATTCTGATTACAATAGTATAAGTTTTGAAAAGAGGAAGGCTGTATGCATTACCATTCTGAAACTAAATTGAAAATTGGCAGGTTCACATATTGTTGATGAGTGTCAGACAATGTCATAAAAGCTAAACCTACAATATCAGTGAATTGGTGATTTTATTTGATAGGTGACTTAAGAAGTGCAGCAAATTACATACCACTGATGGCTTAGTAGTGTTCGCCAACAATATTGCTTTCTGGAACCTGTAATGCTGCTTGTCCTGAATTGTTTTTTTCTACTCTAAATTAGTGTTTCCAATATTCTCAGCTGCTTAACTTATATGTTTGCTTTTACACTAGCAAATTAGAGTGCCATAGTGGAACTACCAAAGGTTCATGTATTTATTAGTGCCCGGATTACTATATATTTTGTTCCGTGCCCTCCATTTCTAATTATTGGTCTGGTTACCTTTCTAATAATTCAAGTATGCCTATTATGCTGTCAGATAATTGATTATTGGTAAAGCAGTGTGAGCCAGTTTTTTTCAGAGAAGTGTCCTAAAGGTTCAATTTATATTCAACCCACTACTTGGTGAAGCTATCAAAGCACAAAAAGAGGTTAGTGATTACACAATTCAAATTCCTTCATGATTTGGTAGATATGCAGGGTTGCTTGGGTCAGCTGTAAATATATGCAAATATGTTCTCATATGCATCAGGTGGATATGAAAGACACCCAGGACAATTACATATCTACCAAACAGTATATGCTTGATTTGTCCATATTAAACATATTTCATTGTCCAAACAGTATATGCACTACTAATTATTGTGAGTTCTGTCAACGAGTAAAGCGATTGATGTGACTAACAAAAATCACTAATTTGTTTCCAGAGGGCTTTATAGTCTATGCCATTGGGGTCTTGTTGTGACGTTGTCTATGTACTTCAGGATGTAGAGGTGGTTTTTGTTGGTGATAATCTCAAGTGAAGTGGAGCTTCCTTGCTGTGACAGGAAGTAATGAAGTCTACACCAAGGTCCAAGAAGCACCTTTTGTTTACAAGGAAGTAGTAGCTTGAAATTATTCATGTTTCATCAAAACTTATGTAATACTGACGATTGGTTACAAATGAATGCTTTGCAACATGATGTTTAAAAGTATCACCTTTTAATATATATCATATGTTTATATTCGAATTATTGTGTTATTATGTTTTCCCGTTGCAACACATAGGCATTTACCTATGTAGCAAAAAGTATGTTGACACTCCATTGAGTTGATGTATTTTGAGCTTCATGACAATGATGGATTTAGTCTTTTAGTTACATGATTTAGTTATGTGTTGTAGCGTTAGCACGAACATTATATTAGTGGATAATAATAAACCAGACTTTTATTTTTGGAGGAACTCTCTGAAATCATGTAATAAACACACAAAGCCGAGGAAAAGTTCAACTAAAAAATGCATAAATTTCAAAAGTTCCATCCGTACTTGATTCCAATAACTACACTCTTCTTTCACTTGCAATGGCATCTGTCTTGGCTATAATACACGATACAATGTTATTATGCTGCGAGTCACCACACATCTCATTGCATCTAGCGGAAACTCTAGCAGAAACTCCATGTCTGCAATACATGTACTCCAGTATGTAACAAGGGCGACCTAGGAGGAGGAAACAGAAAGGTTCATGCTGCAGAACGACCACAAACCAAGAAAGATTACAGATTCCTCACTATACAAAAGGAAAGAACAACTCGACCTGCAGACAAACACAGCCGTTCTAAAACAACTCAGATAAAACTGGCAAGTCTGCTCTGCTCCTTTGCATACCCATCCATGATTACTTGCACCTTAGCAGAGGGCGCCGCCACCGCCCCCTTTCCTTTTTCTTCAAGCAATTCAGGGGGGATGGCTGGAGCCACCACTCTGTAAAGTGATTGAGTCCGAAGTACTAGTGGCAGCACTGAAGAATCCTCCTGGTTGAATTGAAACACAGCTGAGCAAAAAGATGACCAAGGTCCTCCTGGTACTGGCAGCAAACGGCACACCGTGTATCACCACAGAGAGAACCAAGATTTAGCTGCACCCTTGACCTTCTATAGCCAATACCACAATGTCCCTGACCCAACGTGGATTCTGCCAAGCGACGACTTCTTCTTGGCTCTTGCTCGCACAGCCAGGAAAAGGTTAGGTTAACCAGGATATGCTGGCAAAGAATATTTTACATTGTAAGCAAAGAAAGACACAGCAGTTCAGCCCAAGCAAGACTTTAAACTGTCAACACTAAATCACCATTCATGTGATGATGGACACATATAGTAATATTATTCGGTCCTCCCATGATAACTTCACAAGGGAAGACAGTGCGTTTCAGCCCCGAAATATCCATTTGAAGTTGATGTGTGATGCTCAAGCTGTCAAGATGACACATCTACTTCTACCTCTCTAATATTTGAGTTGTTAAAATATGATCTTTATTTAGCATCATACTCAATCAGACATAATCATCTAAGAAAAGGTTTAGTGTGACTGTGTGATGTACCACAAGCAAATGTAACCTCAAGAAACAAAATTGATGGTAAGCACATAGTCTGGACAGATCACTGCTTCTTTTGAGTGCGCTCTTCCAGACAGAGCCCTCATACTGTGCCAGATGCACAGGTGAACTTTTCTCATGGACCTTGCCTTTTTTGGAACACTATCAGATCCTACGATTCCTACCACTTTATCGCCTAGGCGGCTAAGGCGACACCTTATGCAAGGCAAGACCGCCTTGTTGCCTAGGCGACTTTTGAAAACACAGGATCCTCCACCTGGAATATGTACAACTAAATGAAATGAAGTTTTTAAGTGACAATTGTAGCAAATTAAATTTAAGGAGTGGTTTCAGAAGTTCCAAATTTATAAAGAGCTGAAAATATTATGATCGCAAATATTATTTCAGAAGTTTAGAAGAATACAACAGATGCCAAGCGCCTTAACGAAAAGGAAGGTAAGTTTCAGGGGTTTAGATTTAGATAGGCACAGATTCAATCATCCAGAGTTACAGTTTCCACATGGAAAAGGTAACGAAGCAGTTAGCGACAGGGATTAGAAATCAATGCCCATGCCAGTTCTCAGATCCAATCTCATGTCTACTTGTACTGTATGTTCTTAAACAAATAAACAGCAGGAAACAGGGTGGTAAGAGCGTGATTAAACTTGTGAAAATAACAATTTTTTCCTGGAATTTTATTGGTTCCCACAGTCATTACTAACACTTTGTGATCTGCATTTCAAAAATCCTAGGTACTGTTATGGGTTTCAGTAGTTTTCCTTTCAGTCGAGTTGTAACAGTTACAACAGTTGTTTTCTTTGTTTCCCACGTCTAATATGTCATCGGCAACTCTCTTGCCGCCTTTCTAAAAAAAAGAATGGATCAAGTGGCCTTAATTATGTCATCTTACTTTCAGACAATAACAATACGAAAACTAATAAGCTGAATGTCAGTGTATTGTACATCTCGGCAATAACACAGACATCACGGCACTACAAGGAAAATTGACAATAACAAAGACATCACAGCACTAAAAAGAAAATTGACAAATTAGTTCGGCGAAGCAATTTTCTATTTGCAAGAGGAAAACAAGTAGGCAGTGCATGTTAATCCAGTGATGCTTCCGAAGTGCCAAAGGTGATGTTTACCTGAGACCAGCAACGGCAGGTATGTTTGCCCCATAACGTAAGTTAAGGCTAATGCACAAACTGTTTAACAAAATTTGCAGTGTAAAAGAAGGAACGAATGTGACATTATGTTTTCGGTAAGTACTAAGTTTTGCACCCAAAGGAACTACAGACTGAGATCTATTTTATCACGAAGTGTTACATGCAACCCTTCTTATCTAATCGACTAAATTGCTCAATACTGCATAACTGTGCACTACTGTTTTTAACAGAGTTGTTCAGGTTGGTTGGGCATTGAGCTTGCACCACAGTATATAGCAAGAAAGCTGTGGTGTCCACACTAAGCCGACTGATCCTATTAAAATCAAGCTCACGCTGATCCAAAGTCAAGCAAGACACACAATCCATCATGCTTGATAATATAGTTCTGGTATACTAATATTGTCAAGTATAAGAGATTTATAATTCATATAAAAGTACCTATATGATTTTCAATTGGCAGGTGTGCGTCTAACAGTATGTGGCTCTCACTCCCTGAATGCATCCCTATCAGAGGTAGCATCAGACTGCATAAACCCAATTCAGTTTAGAAGGTCAAACACACACAAGCTTCTTATTTGCTAATTGCTATGCTATCCTATACGACCAGCTTTATAAAAACACATACGTTAGGCATTTCATCAAATCGAATTAGGACGGATGAACTTGAGTCATGGATAAACAACTTTAACTATCTGGTGAATTCAATACAGGGTTCAGAGCACAATTATACCTTGCAATAGCATGAGCAGTGTCGAATCCATCTGTATTGGCTAGGTCACTGAATCAATCCAACCATTCGAGACGATCGGAAACGGGAAATTTATGAAAGCAGTAGTTGGCATTCTGCTCACCGGCGGTCCGGCGCCCTGGTCTGCCCACCGGTGGCCGTCCTGGCCTGGACTGGTTGCTGACGGAACGGCGCCTGGCCGGCGGGCGGCATCTTCCTGGTCGGTGACTATCGCCACGCCGCCGGTGGCGTCTAGCGCCGAGGTGCCGCTAGCCTCCGTGCGCGATTCCGTCACGCCGCTAGCCGCCGTACGCCACTCGTCGCTAAGGGCTCGCTTCCGTGCTCCGCGCCGCCGCCCATGGCTAAGTGCTCTGCTCTGTGGTCCGCGCCGTTCTTCGCCTATGACTGCTCCGCGTGGAGGTACACGATGCAGCAGCAGTTGGCGCAGCTACAGATGCAGCACCACCAGCGCCGTGTGCTTCTGGATTGCAAGGGAAGGGCAGCCGTATTTCTGCTCGTCAAGCTGTTGAGATGTTCAGACACAACAATATAGATAGTAAGATAGCAGAGCTGTTGGCCGTTTCAGAACAGATTTGTTAGATAGGATTGTGAGATTGTGAAGTGATATTGTGACTAAAAATTTGAAAATGTGATCACTGAATTGCCCAAGTGAATGGCTTGATGTACAGATTGTTGCACAATGACCATTTCTTGTTTGCAAAAGAGCTTGTGATGCTCTCATTTCAGTGAACATACATCCTCATAAATTTTCATACAAATTCAGAACACTGAATTGCCCAAGGAGTATATTGTACGTAGCAAAAGCTATTCTTTTTTGCGAAGAGTAGCAAAAGACATTCATACAAATTTTCAAAAGACATTCAGATTGCATATCGGTGGCAACAATCTGTACAGCTGAACAAGAACAAGCCAACGTTTTGAAACAAAAAAAAATTCAGAACACCAGGATGCCCACCTTCTTGGGTTCCTCGAATAGGTGCCTCTTCGTGTTCGCCTTCTGATCCAGACTCCAGTGATCCATCTGATCTGAACTAGAACGAGCCAAAGTTTTCAAAGAAAATTCAGAACACCATGCACACCTGCCGCCATCTCGGGAATGATGGGGGAACTAACGTTGCTCGTGCTCCGGGTGCCCACAACTCCACAAGGTTGATGTCCACCATCTGCCTGATCTCATCATCCATGTCGTGCCTCAAGCTCCCGCGACGCGAACACGCCCACAAGGTTGCAAACCAGCACGTCGATGGGGCCGGCCCCTCGAGCGCTCGTGCCACGGCGGCAGCGTCCCGCACGTCGGCCGCGTGGACACCGACGCCAACGCTATCCGGCAGTTGTTCAATCCCTGCCGTTCCCTGCCATCGAACGGACCAGCTGAACCCAGCCAGGCACCGACGAGTCAAACACGGGCTCTTGTTGGGCCGAAACGACGTGTTGTCTGCGGCCGTCACAACTCGGGGCCCTTCTCCTTCCCCTCCACCCACCGCCGCCGTACAGCTTTCCTTCAAACCCTAGCCACATCACACCGCACCCTAGCCACCGATCGGTTCCCCTTGGGCGTCGGCGTCTCGGCGACTTCATGCAGGCGGCAGGTGGCGTGAGAGCGGCGGCGGGCGCAAGTGATTCTGACTTGGGCTGGCTGGAGGATGAAGAGGAGTGTTCAGCCTTGGAACCTTTCTTCTTCGACGAGGAAGCGGTGCGGGCCGAGTACGCGGCGGCGCAGGCCGCCAAGACGAAGCTGAAGAAGAAGGAAGCTCGCAAGAAGGAGAGGTGCAACCGGGACCGAAAAGCCCACATGGCCGTCAAGAATCAGATCCGCGACTACGACAAGAAGCAGGGGGGCATATACTATAACCGTTTCTGCTTCGCGGACTTCAGCAAATTCGACATCAACGAGGAGTGTAAGTCCTCTAAGGCGACTTAATTAGATCATGCAAATATTTGTTTTAGCGCACCCACTGCTATATATTCATGATTGATTTCTTGAAAAGGTGCCTATCATGATTTGTAATTTTCTTTAAAATACTACTTGATTAGGTATGCACTTTGATTGGCTGTACCCTCTGCTGTTGATCTATCTATGTGAATGATTTCTTGAAATAGCTATTATGATTTGCAACTTTCTTTAAAAAAAAATACTTTCATTGGTGATTTGGTTGGTAATCTCGAGTTCTCGATTTGAATCTAATTAACCTCTCTTTGCATAATCTAATTCCCTTGATTTGGACTTTTCTACGGCGCAGCAAGCATTGGACCCATGAGATACACCAATAGAGTATGCAAGCCAGGCGAAATGCCGTACGAGTTGTGCGAAGCAATAAACATGCTCTATGTGGACATAGTATGCTCGGATGTTGGCTTCCCAATCAATGTGTACGGTACTGTCATTGCCAGAGATACCATTGATCTCAAGTGTGTGTATCTATTTCGACGCAATAGAGATGATTGCGAGCTCATCAACTCTAAGGTACCTGACTAACTTCCTATTAAATTAGCAATTAGCTGCTTATATGTCTTATGCGTTAGCTGATGTTGTGCTCACTTCTTGTGTATAGAGAAAATTTAAACTCCTGACCTGCATTTGTTTCTCTATTGATGAACAAGTAACCACTATTAGTTGTCAATAAACATCAGGAAACCACTAGGGTATATGGATCCTTTATTTCTTTTGCTTAATTTTACATCCATTGATCTTGATATGAGATGGCTATAGTTAATTAATTGCAAATGTTCAAAATGTCTTGTGTACTGGTGTATTTGCTTGTAATGCTTCCTTGTAGACAAATGAGTATACAGCGCTTCATCGCGGTGTAACCACTAACTATAGTATGCAACTTCCTTTGAGCTACAAATGAATCCAATACCCACCCAATCAGGGTCTCCTGTGTCCTATGTTTTTTTTTTGGGGGGGTTTTGGATATGGTAACTGGTATGCAACGTAGTAAAAGTTTGCTGCAATATTTAATGTAAATCTGAGTTGTATTGATTATCTTCTAATATTGGGGAAACTACCAAACAAATGATTTATGCAGTAACATTTCCATATTGTTCGTGTTCATTAGCAATCTATGTCTGGCTTCTGGATTCTGATAAGTCTTCATGATAGTAATATTATCATTTTGAGATCACTCGCTGCATCATTAACTGTGCCATCTATGGTAAAATGTTTCATATGCTTCATGGCTGAATTTCTTAAACTTCGATTACAGCACTATATATTTTTCGTGAAACATACCACTAACCAAGTTTCCAACCTTTTTAGGAAGAATCTTTGACCCTGACAGGCCCAAAGCGAGGACTCGCATTAATAGATGATGCATATGTTGAGATTGATCTAAAAATCAAGGGTCATGGGGAGCACGATGACGAACAACTCAGTAAAGGATTTGTTACAATTGATGGCATCGCACATCGATGGTTGTCAGGTCCTGTGGTTGAAAGCAGGTTTCTTGCTACCAAGCTCAGTACTGTGGAGGTGGTGTATGGAGTGGTGAAAGATGCAGTGGAGGCTACTATTGCGATTGAAGTTCTGCATGGAGATTTTTATGGTGAAATCACTGCTTGCACCACCAACATTTTGGATTGTCTTGTGCTTCATGATGGCATATTTACTGGTACGAGGATAGGTACAGGAGCTATACAGCTTTTGCGATCCGTGGTAGCCGTCTATCTGAAGGAGTCGCTGTTTGTGACGATTGTTGCTCATACTGATTGTGGTGAACATAAAAGGGAGATTGAATTCACTCCTAATGTGAATGGTGGAGATGCAGAACAAATTACTATCTGTGGCGCTAAGATGCTTGTGAAGGTTGTTTGGTCAATAATTGATTTATAAGCAAGTGTTTGAGTTTAATTGTTTGGATGTGTCGTATAATATATGCTATCATGTAATCAGGTATGAGTCACTGATGTAGCTGTTACCATTAATTATCCTGCCTGTATGAGCGCTGGATAGCTCAGTCCGTGTAACTATCTTATCCTGACTGGCTGGTGCTAGATAACTCTGTCTGTAACTATCTTGTGCTCATTATGTTAAACGGCTGTATCGTGCTGGGTTGAGTACTCAAGTTGCCCTCAAAAATATTCTTCACTGGTGGATCATTGTATAGGAATTTAGGCAGAAGCATTTGCATCACAGGCAAAAGACGTGTTCAGTGATCGTCTTGAAGGGTCGTGCATATCTGCCTTGGTCAACTTTGTCCCGGCAAGTAAGGGAGCATACATACGGTAAATAAACAGATGGAAACATGCGTGGAAAGGACTTGTTCAGTGCGTACGTACGTAACTACGCAGGGATGGACAAGTACTTGCTGATCCGAGGACATTTTAGCTATTTTAGCTGAAACTGAGAGGGATTTTATTCCAAATCCAACGTTTGCACGACTTGTGTGTACTTAAACTGCCGAGAATTGGCTTGTCACACACCAATGGGAAATGGATACTGACACGTGTCATGTGCAGTGATTCAACACAACAGTAGCACCACATCTTGGCAGGTGCTGTCTCATACTTGCCGGGCGTTGACACTTGACAGACGACGCCTGTAAGAGTGTCAACGCCACATGGACCAAATCATTAAACGGGCTTCCCCCACATAAGGCAGTCTTAGCTGACTGCGCCGTAATTTAGCCCAGCGAACGACCCGGCACAAGTTGTCGGAAGCGGAATGACCCAGAACGTCAGACGACAACATACCATGTCCGAGTGTCCGGCACTCCGGCGAACTGGCGAAGGCAACATCGAGTCACCGAGCCTGACTTGGGTGCTGGCTGCCTCCTCGCCGGCGAGGCTCCGATTTGCCGCCGTAGGCGCCCCCGGTGCTCATACACCTCCCATTACGAAATCTAAAAAAAATACATCTCTGGGTAAAGACTTACACAATCATTGAACGATGTACCAGGAAGTGCACTGTACATGTCAAAGGGGTATTCGTAGGGACTCCTCAGCTTCGTAGTTTATAATCATGAAATTTACAGATTCCTTACAAACTAAAAATTCTTATACAGCGAAGTGGCAGTTAAGTCTTCGCCAGCTCTTGGTCGGCTTCCTTGTCTTATCCTGCACTAGCTAAATGCCCGTGCGTTGCAACGGGAAAATATAATACCATATCATCTATAGGCAACAGCTGCCCTGCATCATTTAGTTTCATTTTAGCAATCATAAGTCAACTTATGGACAGAAAAAGAAGCTGATGGCCTTGCAAGTTCAATCAGCACAGAAGACAGTACTCTATTACCATGATAGTTAACTGCATACATATTGCTAAGTATAGTTTTATTTCTAAAAGAGAAAAGCATAGTCAAAACTACAAATTGCTACATATTGCTGCAGGACACAGCCATCATGTAGCTTAAGTGATGACCACCCCACGGTCTGAGACAGTGAAATTGTTTTGTGTCAAGAACGTCAAGATCTCACCATCAAGCTGATTTGGTGCCATCGACTGCCCTTCCTCTTTGAGAAATGTATTTTGCACTACATCCACCAATTTGTCATACATGACAAAACAAGATCCAGGCAAGCAACAGAAAACAAGGATGGAACTGAAGAGGGGAAAGGGGTGCAGCGCAGGGATGGATCCAGGACCTTGGACACACAGAGTGCTTGATGAGGGCTAGCAAAGTACAAGTTACGTAGGTTCTATTGGTCAAATTAGAACTGTTCAGGCACTTGTCGCAAGAATTCAGCTGTCTAATTTCACTGGCTTCACTTTCTCCTTGAGAAACTGCCGAATGTGCTCTCGCTTCCAGCATTCAATCCTGCCAACTCAGCCCGTTTCAGATTTTCAGTAAATGGACCAAAAATAATTGAGAACACTGTTTAAGCAATAGGCGCATATAGAAACATGACAATTTATTCAGTAAAATACCTAAACCTGTCATATAGATGAATGTTGTGCCAAAGGAAAATTTAGGCCACTTTAGCAAATTACCCAGTATTGACTATACTACTGCAGCTTTATGAAGCATTCCAGTAGCAGTACACTTTCTATCAATACAACTATGTTTTGAAGCATGCATGCACAAACAAACTGATCATTTCTTTACATAATGTGTGTCATTAGAGTACTACATGACATTACTGCAAGAGCAAGGATGATTGGAAGCAGACAACATATATAAGTGTAATGAACTAAGACATGACAATATGAAATGATTCAGGCAGACAGTTCCTATATTATTTGTAATAATAGAAGTCTAAGAATGTAATTAGATAATTGGAGGCTTACTCTAGAGTTAAGTCACGACTTGCCGTATGGTCTCCTTCTGTCCACCCTTGTTGTCAAGCATTATGAGCTTTGGTGGAGAACCATAGGAATAACATGATTCCACATAAGGGAAGTTGTCCTTATCTTCTTTGAGGAAGCCAACAACTTCTGGATAAAATACCAGTTTTCTCGTGCACACCCAGTAGAAGTACAAAACTCTATGGTGCTTTTTAAGAGCCATGCTCATCCAAAAAAGAACATCGTTTGAAGTCTTGTTTATTGGCCATTCAGGGCCTGTAACATTCAAGTGATGCCTTGAATTTACTGTGTGTCAGTCTCATTTTGAAACTGATACCTGTATGGTCATCCCTATAAGATCTAAGCACTATTCTGTATCGGCAAAAACCAACTTAAAGTAAAAAAACCAGCATAAAAATACTTGAACTGTAAATCCCTAAAACAAAGAAAGGCACAACATGTAAAAGACATGTCTTCCTTATGCCATTTCATGGAGAATCATCTAGGTATGAACTATGAATCTGACCAATAATTTATACTGAAAAGTAAAAAAAAAAAAAAAAAAAAGGAACTGAAAAGTAAAAATTAAGTAGGACAGTAGTCATGTTTGTTAAAAAGAAAATGCAGATGTGCCGTGTTCATTTCATTAGATAAATGATAAGGACAATCAAACCTAGTCATGCTGCCCTGTTTTCTACGCTACAAGAACCCTCATAGAACCCTGACTCTAAAGATGGTACTGATAGTTCTAATTTTAATTTCTAAACATCACGCATGCATGCATACAGACTGGACAAAATCGATCAAACATACAAACTAATTACTCTATTAGTTAAAGCTAAAATCTATATCATGAATATTGAATACTCCTAAAAATTGACACCGAAAACTGATTGTCAAAACTGAATCTGTACTTTTTGAGAGAAACTGACAGTAACATTCAGAACGCGATATATCTAATAGTACTCAATGAAAAAAATGTGTTTAAATATTCATTGGAAAGCTAATGAAAAGTTCATTACTATGGGATATTCCAATTCGACAGCTATTGGGAAACTTTGATCTGCTACTATGCTGGTTATTATGCTATACAGTATATGAATAGGACTAATCAGACAGAGCTAAACGAACAACACAAATGGAAAAGTGCTACGATTCAATACCTAAAGCAGTTCAGAAACTTTTCCCTCATCCTGACGCCCCTTCCTGCCTTCTCACTTTGCAAACCGAGTAGCAGTGCATAACACCAGGAGGGCAACGATCTACAGCCAGCAAAAGAGGTTCACTGGAATAAAAGAAATAGTATACCACATCCACAGCCACGGAGACACACCTCGTTTGGATAGATCGAAAGGCCACATCCTCAGCCATGGAGATGCACCTCGTTTGGATAGATCGAAAGGCAGACGGTTCATACCTTCGATTTTGCAAGAGGTCAAAGTCGCTGGAGATGGATGTTGTGTCGTGCCACCAGGAGCCGCGGCGAGAGGAGCCACGTCGCCACGAGGAACTACCCCTGCTGTCTTTCAGCCACGAGGACCCGCGTCGCCGGTGCGTAGGGCGGCGGCCAGAGGGAGTCCCGGTGGGGAAGCGAAGCAGGGCCGGGCGGCGCACAGGGGAGTCGCGATGGGGATGGGGGAGGGCGGCGCGGAGGACGTCGGAGGAGCGGGTTTGGATTTCAGGGGCGGGACGGGAGAGCTAGGCGGGTCGCACGAGGGTTGGGGATCGGAAGCCGGGCGCACTTCTGCGAAGGGAGCGGGCGGGGTGAGTCTGCCGGGCCGCTGCTGCTGGGGGTTTAGCGCGGAGGGGGAGCGGGGCAGGGGCAGGGGCAGCGCCGGCGCCGGGCATCGGCGGCACCTGAGGGGAGCGGCAGGGGCAGGGTGAGCGCGGGCGTCGGCGGCGGCCGGGTGGGGGGCGGCAGGGGCAGTGGAGGCACCGGGCTCCAGCTTGCGGCCAAGGTGGGCGGCAGGGCCGGGCATCGGCGGCAGCCGGCAGGAGCAGGGCGTCGGCGAGGGATGAGTGTTTTCTTTTTCAGCGGGGAGAGGAGGGAGCGACGACCTGGGTGGATCTTTCACGGGAGCGTGCTCAGGGGACCACATGGCAGGGGAGAGATGAGGGGAGCCGGGTGGAGTGATAGCGCGGGCGTGGTTTCACTTCACCGGGGACGGACGATTACCTTTCCAATGTTTTAGCTGTAGAGATTTTCTTGTCTTCGCCAGCGTGTTTACTTTGTCTTCGTAGATGTTCTAGGATCGAATCATGAAGGATTGAAGCAAAGCCTTGCCCATCTTTGCGAAGCCAAATATCTTCGCACTAATTCTGTATCGAAGTTTGAATAAAAATGTTAACCCGACTCCGAAGCTTTTGGACGTTGCTTTTCTTCCGAAGCCAAATCCCAACAATCTCCCGTGCGGTCCCTAACGCCGTGGGGAATTAATTGGGGACCGTGCCTATCTAGGTACTTTCCCTCTGTCCCTTTTTAGATGTTCTTGTAGTGCTCGTCTTTACCACCAAACTTTCTCATCTTTTGATTGTGTTTGTAGAAAATACGTCTGCAACATTTATATCTCCAAATAAATTTATTAAAAAAACTAGACTTAAAGATCTTTCCGATGATACTAATTACTTTGCATAAATATTTATATATTTTAATATATAATTGTCGGTAGTTTGAAAACGTTGACTTACCGGAAAGCGAGAATCTACATCTATTTAGGGGACGGAGGGAGTAGGTTTGTTTAACGCGTATATCGTGCATGCACGCACAAAATGTTCTTCTTTCATCAAACATCACGCAGTGCTTGGACTCCAAGGCTCGTTCTATCCGAGCATGGGCATTATATTTATTTGTTTTTCACAAATAACAGGCGGCCATTATGTATGAAGCATATTAATTACTCTTATATCCATATAATTCATAGAAGAATTATGAGACACTTTTGGCTTTTGAAAGATATAGTATTGTCGTACATTTTTTTTGTGGTTATATATAGGAATTATTCTGTATTTCATTTGCCTTTTTCATATCAGCTGGTACAAGATCGATACTGCCGAAATGTATAAATGCACCTTTTTTTGTGATGTCGGGGAAGCATATTAACAAATGATTCAGACGGCCGGGCAATAATAGGTCACGAATCCCGAGGCGGGAAATGCATGCCTTGGTGCTCAGGATAAAAAGAACTGAACCGTGAATTGCAGCTACAAGATCGACACTAGCATTTAGCATGAATAATAAGTCACGAATTTCACTGCTAGCGTCGGCGACAATGCAATCGATGTTAGGATCTGGTAACAGCTAGTGTGGAATTATTGGTCACTTTCACCTTCCGAGCGCTGGCTTTAAGCAGCAGCAGCCTAGTACTCCAAGAGCGCAGTCGAACGCGCGCGACTTTCCGAGCGGCAAAGCATGTGCTGTGCCAGACACGACAACAGGGCAGCGCTACGTTACGTCGTGGCCGAAAGAACAGTGCGCCTAGCGTAGTAGGAGAGCGGCCAAACAAGCCGTGTTACACTCTAGTACCTTGTTACGACTGCATGTTGCCTGCATTAAGTAAATGGAAAGCATCGCCCGTACGTTCTATTGGGGCTACAGGCTGTGCTGTTTGGTGTAGAGGAGGTTTAATATTGCCTCTTGGATTCTATACAGTACTATTACTCATCAAAGGTAGTGGTACTAGGGCCTTGGGCCTTGTTTAGATGGCTAAAATTTTGAACTGTATGTCACATCGCATTAATCAGAAGACGCTTCGCTTTGTTAGTAGTAAATATTATCCCACCATGGAGTAACTAGGTTCAAAAGAATCGATCTCGTAATGTACATCTAAACTGTGTAATTAGTTATTTTTTTTACCTACATTTCATACTCCAAACATATGTCTTTTGGTGTATTTAATGTGATGTGATGGAGAGAAAGTGAGGAAAAGGTTAGAAATTTTAGCAATCTAAACGAGGCCTTGTTTAGATGGTAAATTTTTAGCACCGAATGTCACATCGCATTAATTTTAAGACGTTTCGTTTGTTAGTGGTAAATATCATCCTACCATAGAGTAACTAGACTCAAAAGAATCGTCTCGCAACGCACATCTAAACTGTGTAATTAGTTATTTTTTTATCTATATTTAATACTCTAAACATATGTCTTTTGGTGTATTTAATGTGATGTGATTGAGAGAAAGTTGGGAAAAAAATTAGAAATTTCTGCCAACTAAACGTGGCCCAGCTATAATGTGCATGCATGCCTTCCCATGGTTTCATCAACAGACGATCGTATTGCGGTTTGCATATACTATAAACACAACTAGCAGTGGGGGTGGGGTCATGAGCTGAACGATGGCCGACATGAACTTGTGCTCACGAATGGGAAACAACCACAAATTTCAGATTAACGCCTCTGGGAGTCTGGGACGACCACAAGTACGAATATGTATCATGTATACGTACATGCTACGAACCAGCAGAACATTCACTGTTATAGAACTAGTAGGACTCTCGCGCGTTGCTGCGGGAAGTTAGTCGATTTTGTTGAAGTATTCATTTGTAACCACTAAGGATTCTAATTTGAATTAGTTGTTGAGGCAACCAATGCTCAATTTTCTTAGATGCTATTGAAATGTAAGCAGCAAGATGGAAAACCAAAAAAGTACAAAAGCACTCTTTGCTATTGTGTTTGTATTGTTATGTGAAGGAAACTAATAAGAGACTACATTCATGGTATTCACATATATTATACTTAATTAACTGAGATCCTAAACAGTGTGTAAACAGATAAAGCTGCAGCAAGCATGTAGGTGTATATGAAGTAATAGGGTAACATGCAATTATTTTGGCATTAGTAACATGTAAATTCTGCGTCGAGGTATCGTGGTCCATCTCGATTTGCCAACGGTGAGCAGAAGGCATCGAGGAATTTAGCATTTATATGATTGTATGTCGACGCAGATCATAAAAATTAAATAGGATGATGGCAACTGGCAAAGAAGGTGGTTCCAAGTTTTTCAGAAAAAAAAAAAAAACTGTGACAGTATTTTGATATTGGTAAAGCTCTGGTTCCAAAAAGGGCAGCACAATATTAGATAAATTTAATTATGAGAAGAATGTATATAGATTTAGTACGCAAAAAAATTTGAACATTTCCATTTGATGAAATGGCAGATTCAACAACAGATTTACTAATTGGTTAAAGCAACTTTGCAAAAGGAACCTGTATGGACTATAAGGTTCAGTACCAACTTGTAGAATGTAACTGCACACTGCTTTTTGGTAATGCCATGCCTCAGCTGCTTCCCCGGTGCCCTCTACACTTCCTTCAGCAGTAGATATGTCGTTGAACAACACAATCAAGATTCAACATGTCAGGATAGCAACACATAATTCAGTAAATTCCTGGAGACTCAAGTTAACACATTTGGAAGGTTATGCAGTCTTCAGAAGGTAGAGAAATAACAAAGCATGTTATACTAATATGGAAATAGAATCATCTGATATCAAATTATATTAAGTAGGGACTGGACCTGTTGGCATGTTAGGGCCACGGTTGCCGAACACTGAGTGTCCATATGTCTATTATTATATACAAAGGGAAATAATCCTATACGGTAAAATGTATATGCAAGAGCAAAATGACCAAATAGCAGAAAAACATGGAGAGGAGGCCATTTTATTTGTATAAATTGAGATCCACGAATCTTCTTATATGGCAAGCATGCATCAATCGTATACGTTGTATCACAACTGGAAGCTCTACATTTGTTGTTGTAGACATCTCGCTTGAAATGTATTGAACCATCGCTGGCATTATGCCTGTAAACAACCGAAGTTTGAGTATTAATTAGATCAGTTCTGAATTGTACCTCAAATTAGAGACATCTGGAGCTTACCGTCTGGGGCAGCGTTGGAGCAGCACCGTCGTTGTCTCCTAGCGTGGCGGCGCCCGGCGAGATAAGACGACCTGACTGCGCCGTTGCTAGAACCTTCATGCCTGGCCTCCTCTGAGCTAGGTGTGAAGCGGGGAGAGGAAGATGTGATGGTGGCGTGTTGTGCGGAGGTCGACGCGCGGAGGGAAGGGCATCGCCCACACGGGTGCAAAGACGCGGGCAGGTGCAGGGCGGGCCGCTTGCGCCAACAGCCGGGGAAGGGGTAGCACCGTGCCACCATCGGCCGCGCCGCCGTCTTGGGCTCGCCTCGAAGCGGTGTGTCGCCGCCTTTCGGTAGCGATAGCTACTTCGAGGCGTGGCATGGGGATCAGGTGTCGCACAGCAATAGCAGATCGAGGTATATATATGCACCTTATTACAAAAATGAAGAGACGCAACGTCTCGTTATTCGCAAGAATTATACACGCTAGTTAGTGGTGGAGAGGAAAAGTAGCCGATGGCGTTTCTATTTATTAGGCCTTCATGGTCGCAAAGATTGGATTTGTTGGGCACGTCAATGGCTCTTCGGTTCCTATACCACCATATGCATGTGTACGCGACGCGTTGATGACCGCATCCAAGATGGCGGGGAGATGCTAGCTGCATGCATGATTAAGTTTAGTGATCGCGGGACCCACCGATGACGTGGCCTAACCACGGCTCAGAGAACTCCTAAGTGGGGGTTTCCCATATAGAAGTTTTAGATAAGTATTAAAAAGTCTTTTTCTTCTTCTAAAGAGATGCGACGCGCGCACGGACTAGAAAGGGATCCCGACTAGAAATGCATGTGTTGCTTGGGTAGAGATTGTAGATTCCGCAGCTGCAGCGGTGGTATAGATGTCCATCGTGTCGCGTCGTGCCTCTGTGCTGCACGTGCCTTCGGCCCATGGCACGGCCCGCGGGCCATCTTTGTGTGTCGGGCCGTCTAGTGGGTACGTTATTTTTCCGTATCTAACGGCCCATGGCCCGTTAGTAAAAAAAAACATGTTCTTCTTAGATTTTCAAATACATTCTCAGATATATATGCATATTCACAGAATCAAAATCACAGGCACATGATAATATGAAAATGTTCATTCAAAAGGAGCTGTTTTGTACAATGTTGTCTTATTAAAAACATTTCTAGGTAAAACTCACGAGAAACCCTAGAAAGAAAAAAAAAATGCAGGCAACTCAAGATTCAAGAGTCACACATGCCAATGTCATTTCATCTACTCCTATTACAATAGCCAATCTCAGTGGCAAAATCCAATCCAAGTGACTACTGACTAAGTGTTTGCACTGCACATTGCAATGCACCAAAATGACCAAAAGTCCCTGCACAATTAGAAGAAGAATCAGTACATCTTGTTGAAGACATTGCAATGCACCAAAATGACCAAAATCAGCGGTACTTTACCTCCAATGTTGATCTCTTCTTCTAACCACGCCCACCAATAGAACTGGTACCACCAACAGAGGCAGAGCCGGTGCCGGTGCCGGTGCCGCTGCCTTGACCCACATCATCAAGGAAGAGGTCACGCCCAACTTAACTTGTCTCTTATGTGAACCAAAAAGAATTCGTAATCAGGTTACAAATACTCATACATGTCAGTGTTTAAGTACTCGTTGGCTGCCTTTCTTGACTCCCTTTAGGGAGCTCAATTTCTGTTCCAGGTCAGTTTGATCTCGCTTTTGGACCGCATGCTTTCTCGATCAATCTGCAAACTCTGCATGCATGTATATATCTCTCGATGCAACATACATACGGAGTACTGTACATACATCGGGAGATGTTTGGTTGGATAATAAGCAACTTTAGTTTTTCAGGCTTACAAAATTTAGGATGGTTCAACAGGCGAGGCAATCAATCATAGTTTTTTTTTTTGGTACAGTACATGATGCTTTCCACAGCGAAGTTCAAAATACAATGAATGAAGTGAGAGTTTGAGCAGATTGGTCAAATTAAACCTGTTCTTTAGTATTTCCTTGAATTTACACATAACGCAAGTCAACAGATAATAAGGTGTGGTGAACTAATAGTCATTTCAAGTTTTGATAAGACCTTGTTTAATTCGGAAAGTGGAAAGTTGCAGAAAAGCAAAAATTAGATTTCGGAAGGGGTATTTGCATACTAATAAAAGACTAAATACAAACTAGCCTAGAAATCGCGAGACATGCAAAAAGCTAATTAAACCAATATTAGAGAATGTTTACTATATCACGACATTGTGAAATCATAATCTAATTAGCCTCAATAGATTAATCTCGCAAATTTACCCAAGGGTTATGGGATGAGTTTTGTCACTAATCCACATTTAATACTCCTAATTAGTATCTTTATATTTATATCTAATGCGATGGGTGAATAGTAAAAAAATACCCAAAAAGTTGCCGAATTAAACAAGACCTATAGATAACCGATCTATATTTGACTACAACTAAGAGCAACTCCAATAGTTTGGCATTTGGAGTTGGCATTCTCAAATTTTACCAAAAAGCTCCAAAACTCCGTCCAACAGTTTAGCATTTGGATTTGGCAAATTAGTGGCGTTGGCAAATCAGGCCCTTTGCGGCGTAAAAAATGCGTGCTCTACGACGTTTGGCATTCGTGGTGCATCGTTACTTATTAGAAGAGGTGGAAGGGCATAAACATAATTTTGTTTTTACGCCTCGGGGTTCCCGACGTAAGTTTTTAAGAGGTGGAAGGACATAAACATAATTTTATTTCTCTCTTAGGGTTCCTAATGTAAGTGAGATCTAAGTTTATCAAATGAATTATGCCAAACTATTGAACATGAGCACTTTTCTGATTTGGCATTTGGATTTGAGAGTTGGCAAACAAGGGCAATTGTCAAACAACAAACGGAGAACTGTTGGAGTTACTATAAGAAAGTTAAATTTGGTGGCACTTTGAGAAAGGCCCTAAATGTCTAGAGAGGGGTGAGTAGCCTAATAAAAATTCTACAAAATCACTAGAGCAACTTGTTAGTAAATAACAAAGCGTAAATATGTTTGTTGTAACTCTACTTGTCGGCAAGCCTCCTATTGACAATTCTAGTTGCTATAGTCTCTAATTCACACAAATGGCTAAGTACGTACTATACCACTAGGTGAACAAACTAATTACTCTAGCAAACTAAGCAAGTCTACTCAAACTACACAAGCACAATATATATGAAGGTAATGCAAAAGTGTAGAAATGATATACCACAATGTCGAGGCTAGTCAGTCCGATCACCAAGGATGGTACAATAAGATAACCAACATGAATTCAACCACCAAGAGACAACAATCACACAAAGTGGAGACACAAGATTTAACCCGAAGCTCACTTGAGCACCTTGAAGCTAAGTCTCCATTGTGCCGACCTTCTCACGTGTGGGGGCAAGGTGGAGCTCACTCCTAGCCAAGTACCTTTAGGATACTTGCATCAAAAACAAATCAGAGGTACCCAAGACACGAGCAATGTATTATTTGCAATTCGTCGTCCTGACGAGGATGCACGGTCCTCTCACAAATCAATCCGGAGGTGGCTAAGAACAATCTCCTTCTCTTACCAACACCTCCACCAATCACCAAGCCGTCTAGGAGTGGTGCTCTCCAAAACAACAAGAAATCCACCGGCTCACACCGCTCCCCAAGTGCCTCTAGATGCGAAGATCAAAGCAAGATGCACTTGAATCACCTCAACTCTCTAGAATGATGCTCACAAGCAAAGGATGAGAGGAGGAGGGAGTTTGCTCAGCTCAATGTATGTTAGAATGTGTAAGAATGACCAAGAGAGCTCCCAAATACCGGCCAAGCTCATATACATAGACATCCCATCGAAATAGAGTAGTTGTGTTCGAATTCGTCAAATCACGTACACCACCGGGACATGCCAGCGTCGTGCAAACCGCCAACGGTCGACCGGAAATCCACGTCGCCGGACGTGCGGTAAAGCGCCCGTCTGGCGCTAAGCGCGCCCGCGTCGGCGTGACCGCGAAACATGCTCACGATCTGCGTGCGGGGCTCGCCGGACACGCCGACGCTGGAAGTCACCCAACGTCCGGCGTAGTTGCTCGGCGCCCAAAACCACACCGCCGGACGCCGGGACCCCTCGAGCCAGCGTCCGCGCGAGGCCGAGGTGACGCTACTCCCGGCGTCAGTAGCGGTTCATTTCGCGCGAAATGTTGTCGATTTTACGTCACCTTTGCTTCGACATGCTACCCAACAAGTATACCAACATGAGCACGACGGTTAGCATGTTTTCATCACCACGATGCATCGACGCAATAGAAAATAGACGTTTCATTTTCTCAAAAGCGTCGAATCTCAACCCTGCAGACCATCACTGCCTTCGCAAATGTGCCAACACTACCATGTGTGCATCACCATGTGCTTGTGTTTTAGCAAATTCACAATCAATTTTGAAGGTTGGGTTAGCTCTCCAGGTTAGAATGCATGCAAATGATTGTTGAACCTAGAGGCACATGAGGATCGATATGTACGATAGTTTTCCCCTCTTTATAGTGCGGCTTATCGATCCTAAATCACTCACACCCTCTATGGTGTCTTGATGCAAAATCAAAATGGCCCTACGGATATACCTTTGTTTTGAGACCATTTTGATCCTCGAACCACTTCAAGTTGCGCACTTGATCATTATTTGGATCACCTCGACCCATCCACCATGACCATCATGCACCAACCTTGGCTTGACCAATCTCCAACTAAATCAAACACTTGGCATAGAGAGATTAGTCATAAGATGTCACTAATTAGCCAAACCAAACTATAGATCTTCACACTCCCCAAAACCAGACCAGATTGTTGGAGTTGTGGTTCTAACGGAGTAACTAGATACCTCCTCTCGGTCAGTGGCCCGAGCAAAGGTGAGAGCAAAAGACTAAGTGTAACGGAATGAGTAAACTGTTTTTCAAGTATATTGATCATAAATGAATTCACTCACTTCTTACACAGAGTCAATGCTCCTTATTTATAGTCCTCGTGAAATAGCCATGGTTTAATAACAATTGAGACCCTAAAATATTTCTAGGATATTCTACACTCCCTAGTGGGCCCTGTAAGGGCACAATGGTCTTCTTCTCTTGGTTACCGTCTTAGCTTCTAGGCCTGAAACTTGGCCTATTAGGGGCTTGTTGTTAAATCATAACCTAATTAGCCTCAATAGATTTGTCTCATGAATTAGCATTTTTATATCTGATGTGATGGGTGGATAGTAAAAAAAATTACCAAAAAATTTGCCAAACTAAACCAGACTTGTAGATAACTGATCTATGTTTGACTACAACTAAGAACGAAAGGTAATTTTGTGGCACTCCCCAAAACCAGACTGGATTGTTGGAACTGTGGTTCTAACACAATAACTAGATACCTCCTCTCAGTCAGTGCCCTGAGCAAGGGTGAGAGCAAAAGACTAAGTTTAACGGGAATGAGTAAACTATTTTTCAGTATATTGATCATAAATGAATTCACTCGCCCCTTACACAAGAGTCAATCCTCTTTATTTATAGTTCTCATCAATAGCCATGGTTTAATAACAATTGAGACCCTAGAATATTCCTAGGATATTCTACACTCCTTAGTAGACCCCTGTAAGGGCACAATTGTCTTCTTCTCGTGATTACCGTCTTAGCTTTAGGCCTGAAACCCGGCCCATTAGGGGATTGGCCCGTTAGAAGAGGTCATTTTGCATCATCTTTCGAGTGTGCGACCTCCTCTTCCGGCTTCAGTTCCACCTCCTCGACACACCCTCGGGTGCAAGTGATACCTCCGCTGAACCTTGGGCCTCTTGCCGGGACCTCCACGAAATCTTCTCGACTGAGGAGACCGACAGACGCTCATGCGGAGATGATGCTGCTTGCCTCCAGGCGAAAAATTTCGTTCCTATTCCTGGAGTGATCTTTACACAAGGTGATTGTTTGAGGCGAAGACCTTATATGATCAATACAAGCAAATGTCCATTAGGTAATTTTTCCGTCTCCGCATTGACAAAATCCAGTATGAGACGAACATTTCAATCCATGTTGTCTCCAGGCTTCCGGAGACATAAACATGCTCAACTCAAATATCCGTGGACTCATGTGCCTGTAGGAAGCATAAGGTCAGTCTCAATGGGATTTCATGGAGGGTTTCATGCACATTTAATAGTGTGCCACATCAAATTTTTGCATAAAACTGAGATGAGAGAGAAGGGAAAAGTTTCATATTGGTGAAACTCTCCAGCGTTGTCTATGAAACCGTATGAAACCTCACGTTTTTAGAAATCGGGAGGTGAAACCTTCCATCAAGACTAACCTAGGAGATGGTTCGTCAGTCAATGAATATATATCCCGGATATGTCGCCATGAACTCCAACCTAGACTCCAATTTGGTGAGTCAAAGCCGTGTATCAGTTGCTTCTTTGTGGATAAATTGGAGAAAAAGTTGTTAAGAGTTGGAGATGAGTTTGAACCGAAAATGCATGCTGATATTGATTTAATAAAGAATTAGAGGCTGCTTGGTTGGAGCCACAACCCGCCACCACGGCGTCTATGGCGATGGGCGATTCAGCCACCACACCCACGACACTCGTTCCGTGGCAGGCGTGCGTGGCGAGGCATGTGGCGACCTAAAACGAAACACGCCTTAGAATCCAGCGAATGCTGCAAGCCGTTTAAATAATTTAAAATGTATTCCCTCGGTTCTATTCTACGTTAAAAGAAAAACATGCAACTCCATGTTTACATGATGGAAAAAATGAAATATGTTTAACTGAATTTCTAGTGAATACTATTCACATTTATGACCTTATATTAATTTATTATAAATACATTATGTAATGAATCTAATGACATTTATTTAATATCATAATTAATAGAAATTATATTTTATCTATAATCAATTAAACTTGATATAAGGGAGTATAGAATTGGAGACGACGTGGTGTCGCATTGGTTGGGCAGGGAGGTCCATGAGCCCAATGGCAACCGCCCACCATCGGTCGCGTGCGGGCGGTAGAAAACAACGAAAGGGAACAAGAACCCAACAAGAATAACGACTTCAGCGCTACGGCGGGCGCTGCGCTGGTGCGTTGCATAGAGAATTCGAAACAGGATCGCCGGGTCGGGATCCGGGCGGGCAGACACCGAGGGCTCGTCCTTGTGCGTCGTAGCCATCGCGTCGCGTCCGATCGACTTGCAGTCAGTCAGCTGCTGGAGAACTGCCGCTGCCCCCGCGCCACGTCGTGCGTTTCTTTCCAACCCAACTGCCGATCGTCGTCGGGATGTGCCGTGCGGTGTCAGCTTTGTGCTCCGCTCCGGCCTCCGGATCCGGGACTCCAAAGGAGTCGCGTGGTCCGGCCTCCGGCGCCGGCACCCATACATAGCCGCGGACCACGCAGAGTCTTTCGGCCGGGACTTGGACGAGACGGCGCCCGTCATAAATCGGGCTGGCGAGAGGAGACCAACACTGTCGCTTTACCCCAATTACCCACTCCGGCCGGGAAGATTCCTAGGGATCAAACAACCATCCATTCCTGTTCCCGAGCTGCACTTTTGGAATTTGGATGGTTGCCCTTGCCCTTTGAGTTAAAATCGGCAGGAGCAAAAGAAGCCGGCTGGGCCCCAAATCTCAGATCGATCCTTCGAGGAATCATTTCGGACGCCGCCATCTGCTTTATGTTCCTACTCCAGGCCAGCTCGATGAGATGCCTCCATCTACCTACAACTGCGCTACTACATGCATAGAAACAATAAGATCGCACACACACTGCATATAACAACTGTCCATGAATATCCACTGCAAGTTCTAAGTTCTATCAGCATCAACACATGCCCGAATGATGTTCAAAAAAAAAAAAACACATGCCCGAATGAAAGCAAGGCCGCTACGGTCTACGGTAACTGCAGCCTACGGTGTCAGTTTTCACCACGTCTGCACCTGGCGCCGGGCAGTGAGATGACGAATGCAGCTACAGCTACTACTTACAAGTGGTACCACGAATTTTCACCGCTTTTTCAGTGGAAAAGCCGCATCTCCGGCGTCCGACGTCCGTGGATTCAGGCAGCAGCAGCTCGCGTCCACAATTGCACCCACCAGACCCCTACCCTACGCTGTCGATCTGCCGATGGCCAGCCAGCGGATCGCAGCCGGGTACTGTACTGCCGATGCCGATCCATGTACCGTTCGTTCGATCGTTCGTGGTACAAACCCTTCTGGCGCCTGCATGCGCGCGCCTCTGGTTTCGTTTCAATGCGGCGCGCATGCAGCTCATCTACTTCTGCACGCGTTAGGTTTTACTCCCGTGCAGTGCAGTCGCGGGCCAGCGACGAGCGTGCACTCGAGCTGATTGTGATTGGGTTGTTGGTATCGTGGCGGGCGAAGAATGTTGTGCCACGCGAACGAACCATGCATAAACATGCGCACCGGAAAGGAACGCTTGTGCCCCCCCGTCCGCGCTGTAAAGAAGGCGGGCACTGTGAGTAGGGAGGGGTGCCGTCGTCTGCCGTGACGAGGAGGACGAAGATAGATGCGCCAATCATCGTCAGGCCCCGGTGGCAATGGTGACCAACAGTGGAAGGGTTCAGGCTTTAGGGGTGGGTGGACAATGGATGTGGATTGGAATAGGATACATTGTAGAGTGGGATCGCCGTTCAGTTCGCGCTGTAGGTTTAGCGACAATAACAGTTGGCTCATGGAGAAAGTTGGTTGGAGTAGGGCAGTAGGCAACAGAAACAAGTGTCGAGTTCGAAAGTTTGTTTGCACTTGCACACATAAGCTAATTACGCACTTCACTGCAGCTGCAGAATCTGCAATGTCTACCCAAGCAACACATGCATGCATTTCTAGTTTGTGCGCGCGTCGCATCTCTTTTAGCATTTCTCTCTTTTTAAAATATATTTATGCTATAACAGTGAATGTCCTGCTGATTCATAGCATACTCCCTCAGTATAGTAAGAAGAAGTCGTTTTTTGAACCAGATTTGAGTAAAACATTAGAAATATAAATTATGAATAATTTTTAGGTAATTAAGTTTAGAAATGTAAAAATCATATCAATAAATTTGTCTGAAAAATTACTTTCATAAAAATATACATATATAACCTTTTCAATTAATATTTTTTATAAAAAAAAGTCAAATCTATAATTTAGAGACGGTCTTAAATGAATTGCTTTTTCATATTGAGGGAGTACATACATTCGTACTTGTGGTCCTCACCAGAGGTGTTAATCTGAAATTTGTGGCGGTTTCCCATTCGTGAGCAGAAGTTTTGTCGGGCATTGATCAGTTTCATCACCCCCACACTAGCTAGCTGTGCTTATATATACTCTGGTGAAACCATGAGGTGTGTTTAAGACCCAAAAATTTAATGCAAAATTTTTGGACGGATGTCACATCGTCTCTGTTGAAGATGTTTCGTTTGTTAGTGGTAAATATTATCCTACCATGGCGTGAACCAGCCATGAATGTACACCTAAACTGTGTAATTAGTTTATTTTTTACCTACATTTCGCACTCAGGGCATACGTGTCGGTATTTTGATGTGATGAGGAATCTTCTTTTGCATAGTAGAATTTTGGAGAGAAATTTGCCTAAACACAGCCCATGGGAAGCCATGCATACACATTATAGCTAGTACTAGTAGTACCACTACCTTTGAGTAATAGTAGGATGCAAGAGGCAATATATTAAACCTCCTCATTACTCTTTACTTAATGCAGGCAACATGCAGTCGTAACAACGTATACTACCAGAGTGTAACACGGCTTGTGAGGCCGCTCTCCTACTACGCTAGGCGCACTGTTCTTTCGGCCACGACGTAACGTAGCGCTGCCCTGTTGTCCCTGAGTGTCTGGCACATGCTTTGCCGCTTGGAAAGTCGCGCGCGTTCGACTGCTCTTGGAGTACTAGGCTGCTGCTGGTTAGACTGTCCGCACTCACGATACTTTATCCGTTTATCTTTTAAACGGAATATTCTCATCATAGTATCAAGCATTCTCTCTTTATATATCGCGGCCCGCGATCCATACATACTTTATATTCTTCTCTATCCCAACTACCCATCATGTGAGCCCATCTATAATTTTATCTAAATATATCCACGTGAGATCTTTGTTTTGAAGTATTTATTGAAACAAATTTAATGGTGCAATCGGAATTTAATTTAGATTTTTGATTTATGAGTTATAACATTTTCTAGGTACTTCAAACCGTGGGACCCGCCGCTGGCGCATTCTCTCTCCAGCTTCGCATGCTGCACCACACTCCCGCCTCCGACACAGATGGGGCCAGCGCAACTGTAGCGGGCGTCCGGGAAGCACTGGACTGCTAGCGTGCTTCAGGCTCGTACTTTTGTTTAGCGTGCGCGTGCAGTACAGCGGTGCAGCAAAAAAAACGCTAAAAGCGACGGCGTACGCCGGTGCGGATAGCCTTAAAGCCAGCGCTCGGAAGGTGAAAGTCGCCAATAATTCCACACTACTAGCTGCTACCAGATCCTAACATCGATTGCATTGTCGCCAACAGCAGTGAAATTGGTCCATATTGGTGCTCTGCAACTGCAATTCACGGTTCAGTTCTTTTTTCGAGCAGCAAGGCATGCATTTCCCCTTGCCTCGGGATTCGTGACCTATTATTGCCCGGCCGTCTGAATCATTTGTTAATGCTTCCCCAACATCACAAAAAGGTGCATTTACAATTTGGCAGTATCGATCTTGTACCAGCTGATATGAAAAGGCAAATGAAATACAGAAGTAAATATAGCCACAAAAATGCAATACGTTTTTCAGCAAAAAAAAATGTAATAAGTCTATAAATGTTTGTACTGAGTCAAGCTTCTAAAACTTTAACTAGCAGTGTCTATAAAACTGCTTTATATATCTTAAATAAATAGGGTTACATATAACATAAGTAGTATTCATCATGAATAATCAATATACTAATAATGGCAATCTAAATAAAGTTTTAATCTGGATGATCCAAGTTAGAAAAGATTAACTTGGGAAAAAAAATAAACGTAGTAGGTGGATTCCTATTTATGGTAGGAGGAAGTAAGCTATACTAGTAGTGCTAATAATCAAGGTTACATTTGGCAACAGTGCACTAACCAACTGTAGTAAGTACGTGAATCATTGGCGTCAACACAGGGCCCAAGAATGCCTTTCCAGAGTGCCTTTCCGAGCCGCGCTATGGCCATCCCTTCTTTCCTTTGCAATAGGACGGCCTCCAACCCAGCCCCTGCACGGCTGCAATATAATATGCGTGTCAACCAAATGACTAATCATCCACAGACTAGCTAGCTGAAGGCCACCGTAAATATATGCCCAATGTGACAAGAGTACAGTATACAAGTAAAAAAATGATTCCTCAAGATGGAATGTGCAGCTAGCTAGCATGGGATGAAGTTAAGATAGGGCTTGCAATTGCCATTCTTGCAGTATGCACAAAGGTAGGAGTAGATGATGATATATACCAATGGCACTGCAATTATTGTACTGTAAGTAGCAACAGCTACAGCACTAGCAGTGTCATCGCTCATGACATGAGAGTGGAAGAAGCACCTCCCAATGCAAAGAGTGGCTATTTTACCTTGCTTTTGCATTGACCGTTTGCAGAAAAGAATGGACAAGTAAAGACGAGAACGAAGCAGTACTACCACTGCACTGAAAAAGGTGAGAGGTCACGCCCAACTTAACTTGTCTCTAAACTCATGGACTTACGCGAACCAAAAATCAGGTTACAGATACTCATACATGTCAGTGTTTAAGTACTAGTTGGCTGCCTTTCTTGACTCCCTTTAGGGAGCTCAATTCTGTCCCAGGTCAGTTTGATCTCGCTTTTGGACCGCATGCTTTCTCGATCAATCTGCAAACTCTGCATGCATGTATATATCTCTCGATGCAAGATACATACAGTACATACATCGGGAGATGTTTTGTTGGATGATGAGCAACTTTAGTTTTTCGGGATTTACAAAATTTAGGATGGTTCAGCAGGCGAGGTAATCAATGATAGTAGTTTTTTTGGTACAGTACATATGCTTTCCACAGCGAAGTTCAGAATACAATGAATGAAGTGAGAGTTTGAGCAGATTCGTAAAATTAAACCTGTTCTTTGGTACATTTCCTTGAATTTACACATAACAAAGTTTGAAACTAGCCATATAGAGAGAGACACATCAATAGTTTTCGATGCAATGATGTCTGGTGGTACCGGAGACCACTGTCTCTATGGTCCGAGCAATCTCTCAGCAAGCACTGCAGCTGCCACTGTCACTGCTGTGCACCTAGTCCTTTGGACTTTATTATTGGTGATTCGTGGAGCCAATGCAACGCAAGCCCCACACTTTGGGCTACTACGTGTTGGTGTACTAACACAAGTACATGGGGCTATGATAAGCTCGGCTGTTCTACAAAAAAGGTCGCAGTAATATACAGTAAATGGCAGACGCCGGGCAGCTTATCCTGCACCAAACAGTGAAACTGAAAAAGAGATAGAGACAACAGGAAACGAAAATATTTTGGGCCTCGTCCAAAGATTTTCATGAAAGCATGTTAAAGCTACCGCACCTACTGGTGCTGCTGCTGTCCCCGTCCGCTGCGTCACAAGGATACCAACAAAACATCGACAGGCACGTACTCGTACGTAGTAGGAGTAGTGCACTACTACTTCTCAGCAACTCTTCTTTTGCTCCTTCCCTCAAAAAAGTTACAACGTCCTCGTAGTCCACAGTATTTTTTACTGAAAATATTTCACATCACAAGTAGAGCTATAAGCAATAACAGTACAATTATGGTAGGCAAGTACGTTACTACGACCATATGTGCATATATTAGCACCATGTTTTTGAAATAAACACATTTGTCTATTTGTATGTGCAGTGCAGCAACTCATCATTATCGATGTTTACGGTGTACATACTTCCATCTATAAGCAAAATTAAGGAGTGGAGACAAATCTCTCAGTTGGGTTATCCAAGAGGTAGGCGGAGCTTAGTGTAGGTCAACATAGCCCCACTGTCCTAGATGTTTTAATCATTAGTGTTGTGCCTTATAAGCTTGTTATACTTGAAAGTATTCACAATTTCCCTTCCAAATTCACCTCCAAAAGGAGGAGGTGATGACTTGGAGAGGCGTCGGCACACGACACTTTAGCCTTGTTCGGTTAATTCTCTCCATAGAGGGAACAGAGGGATCAAACGATATTCAGGGTATTTAAACATGTTGAGGATTTAGGTGGTATTTAGTTCCTGGCCTTGTATTGCCACAACACGAATAAATGGGGCTGCCACAAAAGCAAGGCTATTCTTTGGTTAGCATGTAGTTGCATCATGGCACGAGACTCCCATGCCATTCACATTTTAATTGTCGCCAATGGTGCCACAACCAATGTGAGGTGTGCTGGTGGAGAATCAAAGAGTCTCTTAATCCCCTTCAACCTTCTCCAATCCTCAAAGGCAGAGCTGGGCCACTTTGGGGTCTACTGATCCCGATAAGTTTTGCCAAAAGCAATAGAAAATTACTACTTTATACGGTTGATAAGACTAATGACGCCAGTTGCTAATGCTGAAGACCCCATCGACTATTTTGGCCTGCTTCGCCATTGCCTTAGGATGATCCTTTTGAGCATTTAATTTAATTTGATTGGTTGCAACTTTACTCTTTCTTTAGCTTTCTTTGTCACATGTTTTTGTTAAAAACAATCTTCCAAATGCTTTTTTTTTTTTTTTTTGCCTTTAGCCGAAGCTCTGCCAATGGGTTTATTTATTAAGGAGCGGAGACATATCTCTCAATTAGGTTTATCCAAGTGGCAGGCGGAGCTTAGTGTAGGTCAACATATATATAGCCCCTTTGTCCTAGATGTTTAAACTATTAGTGGTGTTGTAAAAAAAAAAAAAAAACTATTAGTGTTGCACCTTATAAACTTCTTATACTTGAAAGTATTCTCAATTTCCCTTCCAAATTCACCTCCAAAAGGAGAAGGTGATGGCTTGGAGAGCCGTGGGCGCAAGACAATTTAGGCGCAAGATAATTTAGGCCTTGTTCGGTTAATTGTCTCCAAAGACGGAACAGAGGGATCAAAGGATATTGAGAGTATTTAAACTTGAAGATTTAGGGTGTTTAGTTCCCGGCCTCATATTGTTTGGTTAGCACGTAGGTGCATGTTTTTTTAACAAGAGCGTAGGTTCATGTGGCATGCTAAAGATTCTCAGCTCATTCACGTATTAATTCTCACCACAATTATTATGTTGATTTTCACAATCAATGTAGTAATGTGTGCCGTTGGAGAACCAAACATGCTCTTAATCCCCTTCAACTTTTTATAATCCCCACCAAATCAAACAAGCCCGCGTTGGATGGTGATATGTGGGCCGGATGTCTTTGTAGGATGTCTCCATCGCCTTGAAGGAAGGTCGCCGTTTCCGGGCGATCCGGGTCGTGCGTTTCGTCATCACTCTTAGTCTCCATTCTGTGGGCCCTCGGTGGGAGGGTGACATGATGGAGCGGCGTAGCTACGAGGAGCGGTGCGGGGCACAAAGACCATGGAGAAAGCGTAAGTATGTTGTTCGGGCGGTGGCGCAAATCGACGCTCGGTGGGATCGACTCTCGGCTTAGTCTAGGATTACCCTTGTTGTGTCATGTTGTTGTTACGTTTCGTGATGTTGTAATCTCCCCCCCCCCTTCGAGGTTGTAACGAACTATGTAAAAGGGCACCATTTTCACCCACCGGCTCGGCATCTGTGGAAATATAAGCAGGTAAGTCCTCGAAGTTACCTCAAAAAAAAGTGTAGGCACGTTTCTATTTTTTTAAAAAAATCTTCCAAATTCACTGACATACGATGCTTTAAAGGCCTTTAGCCGAAGCTCTGCCAGTCGGTTTATGTATAGTGAAGCTAATATTCAAGTCTTTGCACTTGTTATAGCAACATTCTCCGATGACGATGGAAAGTAAGTAGAGCAATCAAACATAACGAATCACGAGAAAGGTCCAAGCAGTGACAAGCCCCGGCAACCCCAACTTTTGGCACTTTGCTCTTTTGTTGCTACTATCCCTTTTCTTTAACTTGTTTACTGCTTCTTTTCCATTGACTGGTTTGTTGCACTTGCATCGCACTGCTTTTTTTTGCTACTCTCCTCTCTCTCGAGCATTAGCTCCTGAGGAAAAAAAAAAAAAAAAAGAAAAATAGAGCAAAGTCCTCACATTTCCCATCCACGGTCCACCCAATTTGACACAGGGCCTCCTATTTAAGAGGGCTAGAGGACACGCCCTCTCTCCCCTCTCTCCCTCCTCCGAGTCGTCCCAGCACTCCCTCACAGGTCACAGTGCAGCACGCCATCCATGACAAGCCATCTCAGCTGGCCCGCGGTACACTGCCAACAACACGCCATGGCCCTAGACGCCTGCTCCTACGACTGTTGCGTGTTGCCTCCGCTGGATTGTTTGGACTGGAGCTGGGACTGGGACTCGGGCTCGGCGGAGCTGCTTCACACTCATCATCACTACACTCTCGGAGGAGCTGCATCTGCTGCTGGAGCTGGGGCTGGAGGTGGAGGTGGAGGTGCCGCCGTCCAAGCAGAGCCCGCACTCTTCCCGGCGACGCGTAAGTTCTCAGCTCAGCTCAGCTGAGTGTAGCTATCTATCGCTGCTACTGGCTAGGGCATAGTAGAGATGAATATGTGGCGGAGTGAGCTGAAGTAGTATGTAGCTGGTTTCGTGTTGCCTGCAGCAGGTGTGCAGTCGCCGGCGTCGTCGGAGGCGTCCAGTGGCTACCTGCACGACGCCGTCGCTCACTGGAGCGACCGTCGCAACAAGCGGCAGCGGATGGCGGAGACGACGACGCCTTCCCCTCGGCGTCCGGCGACCGCCGTCAGCGAGGACCTTCAGTGCCTTCTTGCGGTAAGTCGTACATGATATACCAGCATACAAATGGCCATTGTATATACATGGAGGATGTCGGCTATTTCTCTTGTTGAATTGAATCTTGTAGAATACAGAAACGGCACTGCAACATGTATGTTGTTAATTTTGCTCCAAGATTCTGCTAATTAAAACGATGCAAATGCAATGCAAGTCCATCTTCTTGCATTATATTGCATCGAACGCAGAGACAGGCAGCCGCTTACTTGTCCGGTTGTTCTCGGCTTGCAGGGCTTCTGGGATTCTAGCGCCGACGCCGAGGAAGGAGGAGCAGATTTCCGCCATGATTTGAACACCACGGCGACGACGGAGGCGGAGATACGGTGCGGTTTTGTCTCAGGTGATTCGTTCGACACGTCCTTTTCAATACCTGCTTTGATCTTGGTTCATCTCTTCGTGCTCCTACTCCGTGTTAAATTAGCCATTGTTTGTTAGTACGCCGATACTGCACGCGTGAGCAGAGGAAGCAGACAATGGGAGTACTAGTAAGGCAACAACAGCTACAGACAAGATAGTGGTTACTAGTCGTAGTACGTTTTCTTGTCAGTTCTGATGCTGATCAACTGATAGCTCATTAGCTCACTGGGGGGTGTTCAGTTGCATCTACATGAACCCAAAAAGTACTACAGTTCCCCGTCACATCAAATCTCTTAACGATTTTTTTGGAAAGATTAAATGTAGGTAAATAAAAAAACTGCCAGTTTGGTTGAAAAGTACGAGAGACTAATCTTTTAAGCCTGGTTAGTCTATGGTTGGACAATAATTATCAAATACAAACGAAAAGTCCGCTACTGAGGTGAGCCCAACCCAAAATATTTCCCCAACTAAACACCCGCTGGATTCACTGGGCTTACCTGCTGCAGCCTGTAGAGCACTCTGTTCCTAGATTAATTGCTTGCGTAGTGAAGGTGTTAAGGCAGCAATAGTTGTACTCCTATGCCTACATACAAACAGTTGAACATGAAACTAAAGCAGCTCGGACGTGCAGGAGAGGACGGGGCAGGTGCATCGGGCAGGGGAGGAGCAGCAGCAGCAGAGGGGCCGCAGCGTGCAGGTGCAGATGCAGATGCCAGCCACAGTGGCACAGAGCGGAGGAGACGAGGAGGCAAAGGCGACCGCGGTAGTCCCCCCTCATCGCTTCTCCGCCACCGTGCGAGCCGCTGCTCCCCCTGCTGCAAAGGCAGCAGCCACGGCCGCGGGGGCGCCCCACGCGGCGGCAGCAGCAGGTCGCGACGATCGCTCGCGGCCCGTCGTCGACTTGAGCGACCGCGAGCATCGTTCCCGTGCGGCTGCCACGACGGCGCCCGCCTCTGCCTGCCCCTCGTCGTCGTCGCTGTCAGGTGGGTTGGGTTGGGTAGATGACCGGTGAGGAACCATTATTACTCGCCCGCGCATGTGTGGGACGCCACGCTGACAGTACTGGCGCCCAGGGGTACAGATACAGAGCAGCACTTGCAGTCGCTGCAACATGGCAATTTTTTGAACGTATTGGCATTGGTACCCAGCCAAACTAGCTCCTCATGTCTGCGCAGGCTTCGGTCTCTACCGTTTGGCTTTCACTTCAGCTTAGCAGCTCACAATGCAGCCAGAACAAACCTAAAGCCAGAACAATTATAATTCCTTCTTGATGTTTCAGGGGAGGAGAAGGGCAAGGAGAAGAGAGACGTCGGAGTGCTCTACCCGTTCGCAGTCGTCAAGCCGCTGGGGTTAGACGACGGGCGCATGACGACGCTGGACGACGTCAACCAGAGAATCCTCAAGAGACCGGCGAGACCAGTTCGGCACCCCGTTGGCCGGTTCGCGTGCGGCCCCGCCGTGACGGCTCACGGCTTGGGTCTGTCCGGCAAGGCAGTCGTTAGCCTGACCAAGATCAGGACCGGAGGAAACGGCACCATAACCATCATCAGAACAAGAGGCTGATGGATGTGATCAACTGATTCCTTTCCTTTTTTTCCCTTCTTTTTATTAGTAGTAGGTCGCCGTTCCTGCTGTTCGGCATAATCATGGTAGACTAATTAGTAGCTGCTGATGTAAATACACCCTCGCGGGTTTTCAGTGCAGGCTTCTGCCTTCTCTAATATAATAACTAGCTAAACACACCCTCCCACTTCATTTACATAAGCTGCAGTGGACCTCGACAGTTTGCACCGCAGCACCATCACGAGGATGCTGCGTCCACGAGCTTTTTTTTTTTGTGTGTGGACAAAATCTGTCCTACTTAAATCATACTAATTAATAGTTTGCGCTCATCACATTACAAGGGGTAACATGCAACACAGGATGAGATTGATTCACCACCCTGTGATGCAGGTTGACCTAGTGCCGGACACAGCCATACGGCCATATCACTCGTCTGTAGATATGTACATCAAGCAGCAATCCGGCTATAATAACACACAAATAGCAGATGGCTCCAGTCGAGACCTGGAGAGATCTACAACAGCTAATGAAATGAACAAAAGAACACAGCTAGCACTAATACTCGTCCTAGGAGAACAAAAAATAACAATATTGCTTTTTTAAGACCCTAACAATATTACTTGCTATGGCAGTCAAGTGTCCGCTATGTGTTGCCCCTTCTCTTATTTGTATGCTTCCAGCCAGTATAGCAATCTCTCGAGTGATTAACTTTGAGGATCTTGCAAAAACAAACCACAGTAAAAGTCTACTGCAGCGTGCCAGGGTGCAGGAATGTGTCCCCCTTCTTCCTTCAAAAAACACCAGGTGAAGCTACACATTCGAAGCCTTTTGTTTGGGCAGACACTGCAGGATTCCCTAACCTGCTTCACCAGAAGAACCATGAGGAAAAAATGCACAACAAAGAAACTAGAAAAACATGCTTGCTTCAGATAGCATTTAGCATGAATGCTTGCCTGGCTGCAGTTGTTTTACTGATAGCTAAACAAAAATCTATGCTGCTTTTGCTGTTTCAGTTTTGTTAGTCTTCCATGCACTCATCATGGCATGGTTTCCTCACAAGAATTTGCAATAGCCTTTTAACATTGATCTTATCATGCAGTTGAAGGGCCCACTAAATCCCCTTCTATACCAGTAAATGATCAAATGAGATACCCAGAGCGGCAGCCAACAAGGTCCGTCTTGAAAGAACAAATAGTAAAACATGGTCATATTGGGCAAGGTCGGCAATCCAAAGGCATGCCCATTGCACTTTTCAACCATCTTATTTGATGATAGATGGCAGGTTTCCTGAGTGACCGGACTTCAGAGTTCAATGCTTACAGGCCAAAAAACAGCAATGCAGAACCAATCATTCCTGAAACTTTGGAAACTTATAACTGCAGAGCATGTCACACGAGGCAGTTCCGTCCAGAATCTTCATACAAACCCAATTAATACAGAATCATATATCTGTTTCATCTTCTAGGAGAATCTCGTAGATGTCAGTGCGGATGTTTAGTTCCTTGTCACGCATCACTTCCTGGAGATCTGACAGCTCCTTCAATGTCAGAACCGAGCCCAGCTTTTGGAAACCATCAAGCCATAATCTTTTAGACCTGAAAAATTTAAGTGTTACAACAGATAAGGAATAGACAGTAGAAACTAAAATGAGTAACCACTAAAGGACCCAATTATCACTCAGATCTGACCATAACAAAAAAACAGAGGAATAGCCAATGCCAGATAATGACAACTGCCAAAATAATTTATAAACAGGATGAAACTAAAATGCACTTGGTGTCCTCAAACATTTTTACAAATCACGTGGGAAGTAAGGAATGCAAAAGCTGCAAGATGTCCCTAACAGGTCAAGCTGTTCAGGTATTGTGACAACATAAATTAATAGTGACTAGGGGTGGTAAAGGGCCCTTTAATTTAGCCTAGTAAATTTAAGGATCGGATCGGCCAGTAAAACTATGTAATTTTGAACTAAAATGGAAAGGGCCAAGTGGTATTGTGAAATAAAAAAAAAAAAGGGACGGATCCATTACCACCCCTAATAGTGACTGCATTTTTTTTTTTTCTTATACAGGAACTTCATTGAAACAGAAGGTTACACATGAGTGGATATCAACAGCTGAGAAAAGAAATATCATCCTCTAATGAGATCAACTTTTCATGGTCCAGTATCAGGAGAAATTGTAGATCAAATGCCATAACAATAAAATAACTTTGGTTTTATTCAATTGAAACAATATTTAGGAGAAGGCTGGAAGGCAGACGTAAAACCACACCAATATCAAATTAGAACTCTACATGTCAGCATCATACCATGGACAGGCATGTATAGCTCTGAAGAACACACGTCGTGCTGCAGAGGAGTTGCAGGCTATTTCTGCCTCATAGGCTAGATAACAGCGCCACAACAGAACGCACTTCTGTAACTTATCATCAGTTAGAGCTCTCTCAAAGAGGCTGTGTATTCTATTGTCAGATCCAGCTTTACTCCATTCAAAGGACAAAGCAAAGAGCAAGGTGATTATGGAAGGGTCCCTGTTGCATTCAAATAAAAATAAAAAGTCAAAAGACAGGTATACAACAATAAATAGGCCTCAAGATATTTAGTGGAAGAAAATGCATGTATCACCCATGAAAACTGCATACAGAAAACAAGGCTATTGCATTAATGAAAGCTCAATAGAGAAAATAAGTTGGAACTTAGATATAAAAAAATTTGTGGAAAGGGCGATCACGTTCATCTTTATTTGCAATATTATTGTTTTGGAAAGAAAAACTTTCTGAAAGTGGGCAAGTAATGATGATGGTAGACAAAAAGAAAGAAAGGTGAACTTGGAACTCAGATATGAAGAGAATTAAAATGGGAAAAAGGTGGAAATTTCACCTTTGACTACATTTGTCGAAAGTGTGAGACGGAGATTGTTGGATACACTGTAAAGATAGCTCAGGGTTAACATGGCTGCATATGATTTTGGATTGTAGGGATATTTGTGCACTCCTTGTGATATGCTTGGCCAGACCCTTGATAGACTCAATCGGTTAAGATTTTTCTGAAGCAGTTTGATGTAGTACACCCACAAATCCTCACACTCCGAGTTATGACTGCCCTCTGAACAGAACAGATATACAATTAATATAAGAGCATTTACCAACTGAAAATTTCAGCAAAAGAGAACAAATTTGCAGCTCACATACATTGTGAAGCAACAGAAACTTTAAAGGGTGTAAAGGTAAAAAATAACAAAAACAGAAATTATCAAGGACATAGAGTACTCTAAACGAATAGCACAGCACAACAATACATAAATATGAGTGGCTACAGTTCAATACAACAACTGACTTCAAGCAGATAAAAAAAATTATGTAGCCATCTACAATAGGTAGCCAAATAGAAACTAAAAATAATGCCACTAGTATCTAACAAAATAAGAAAATGAGAAGGATGCTAAACCTGAAAGTGCAATTGGGAAGGTCTCCTCTATCACTTCAAGCCCCGAGGAACAGCCTGTTGTCATGCTTTCAAACAGAGAAGCTGAGCAGATCAGAGCAACTGATTCTTCTTTTATACCACCACAGGAAAATGCAGATTGCAAGCTTCTAATCTGCTCTCTAAACCCTTATGCGAGCCTTCAAGACCTGAAGCCTTGAAATAGGGCCAACGAATGGGGAATATTTTAGATTGCTCCCTAAGCAGGATAGGATGTAAACTGCACGATGCATTGAGTCAGAGTTGTTTCTTGAAGTGGACACTGTTATCTCCATCTCAGCGTACCAAAGATAAAGGATCGAACCTTCTTCCTAAGATCCTGCCCAGCAAAAGGCAATGACCATCAATCATAAACGAGAATAAGGTACAATTAGTACAACCAAAATTATTCTACTTGAAACAAAGGACATGACCATGAAGCTAGTGGCATCTGTAACCCGAAATAATAGTGTTGCTAATATAGCTACCTCCTTAAAGAGATTTAATCCCTCCGTTCCAAATTAGGTCACTTCAGCTTTGTCCTAAGACAAAACTTTCTTTAACTTTGACCAAGTTTATAGAAACAACACATCTAAATTAAATTAGCTTAATTAAATTCTCCACTAAACGTCTTGATAGTGCATTTATTTGAATTTGTAGATGGTAATATGTTTTTCTAAAAACTTGGTCAAAGTGAGATAAGTTTGACTTTATGACAACACTGAAGTGGTCTATAAGTTTGAACTGAGGGACTATTCAAGAGAGCAGACAATACGCTATCATCAAGATACCAAGCTACTTTATCTTCCTCCAATCAAAATTACTTGTTAGTTTCTTAAAAAGAAAAACAACAAATGAGCTAGTGCTTTTAGTATTTTAGATAGAGCTTGCCCATGTCAAGTGTAGACCCACCTCCCAGATATAAATAGCAATAAACTCTACAATACTACCAGTAAACATCTTTTGCTGTAAAAAAAAGGTTACCATGTAAATCTAGAATGGTATCCATTCACAAATCAAAAGAAAATTCCTAAAGAAACATCTATTTTGGGCTGAAAGGAGCCATAATATTCACATCAGCACACCATTGTTATACCCTGACAAAATGAGAAAACCTTAACCACAGGAACCCATGCTTGTCAATTCAGTAGCATTGCACATTACAACAGCAGATTCAGTAAAGGATAATTGGAAGTAACCATGTGAGCTTCCTTAAAATAGATATAATAGTTCATAGTTTTACCTCAGTAGTTGCTTCAGTTGATAACAGTGCTGTGTCAAATATCTTCCTTGCTTGTTCAATGTTCCCATTCATTGCCTCAGTTCGTCCATATATTCCACAAAGCAAAAAAATCCTGCCAAACAAATAATTATGGTAAAAACATTTACACCAACCATCCATTAATGGGTTCATGTAAAATTATCCCAACCAAAGCATGTTAGTTCAGTTTTTACTGGATGAGTGCAAGTTCTCTTTTCAGGAATAAAAGCATGTATAGAACTGGAAAGATGCACCTGCAGAACTATTAGTAGAGTTAAATTTTAAAGAAGATGAAGGATGGAATTCTATCACAAATCTCTAAATGCATTGCTTACTTTTAGTTCCAAAAAGTACATGATGTGTTCAGTCCATCAAGCGTGCAGATTACACTTAATACTACCAAATGACAAACTAATCAAATTAATAAGCCCGATCGAAAAATGACAACAGTGTTATTATCTTCTGTAGCTAGCTAACCACAAAACTAGGCACTACCACCTGAGTTTCAGCATGTTACACTCCTCAACAAAGCAAAGCAAGAAAAAAGAAAAGAACAAACCATACCTGTCTGTCTTTCTTCAACATACTCTTGGCCAAAGTCCGTGATGCATTAGCTTGAGTAGTGGAAGAGTTCTCTTGAGTAAATATTTGGGTAGTAACAAGAACAGCTTCCTCCAAGACATGGTTCGAGGGAAAACACCAAGCAGAAGCAGTATCGCATTTCTGAGAAACTTCATAAGGCCTGGCCTTTGTGAAATGTCATGCATGCTTCCCAATAATGATTCCAATTTATAACTATATGAACTTTGGTTCTTGTTTACAACGTCAGAAACAGCACTTAGATCTTCCAGGATGTCATTTGTAATCATCTCTAAGCTCAAAATTCTATCTAGCCAACTCGGACTGTTTGTGGATGTCCTGGAATTAAGAATTAGTGGTGAATGAATTCACTGACCAATGATATTATAATATCAAAGTTCATAACTGAGAAAAAATTACGTCTCTGTATGTCACTACTTTAGATTAGATTGACATATGTTTGCAAAAGTAAAAACAAACAGAAGTAACACTATATTTGTGCCATTTTCTAAATCTATATAACCAATACTCCAGCACATGACATGAACAAAATAATTAGTAGGGACCAACAAATAGCTCCCGATATTAAATAATATATTGTCATATCGAAGCAACTAGGGATACCATTACATTCTATGAATTTTTAGGATCATGGACTAAAAATGAGAATGCGTAAAAGGAACGGGTTAATTTAAGAATAAAAGCATCAATTCCAATTCAAGGAGGACCCATACCAGGGTACTAGGGGCACATAAGCCTCCCACCAAATCGGCAAATGGCAAGTTCAATTCCTTTTTGCACATATAGGCTGACCATAAAAATGGCTGAATGCATATCTCAATGGCTTATAAGAAATGGGTTTCGACAACAAGAACTGAACTACATGCATGACATATGCACTATGTTATGGGGAAAAATAGTCATTGATACAATATATTAACCGTGTTTGAACACATCTCCAGTTAAAGAATGTCTTGACTACTTTTATGAGAGGATGATCATAGCTTATATTAGCAAGAAAGTAAGAATAATACCATCTTGAGATTTTGCCACCATAAAAATCAATAAATTGGTATATCAGAGAAAAGCGGGCCTCCTCTGAAGATAGCGAAAACAGGAACTCAGATATATCCTCAAACAAAATTACTCTGGAAAGCTGGTCATTGTCTTCCCCAGATGGAGCATCACCAGAATGAATCGATCCTATTTTTATACAGTAAATCCAGTGTTAGCATTAAGTTAAATTCAAACAAAAAAATCTAGTAATAATTGAGACAAACTCCAATTACCAGATTTTTCATGAAGAGGCATCCATTGCTCATTGTCCCGTGACAACTCCATCGAGGCCCATCTATTCCAGGTTTCTGCATCTTTAACTTCACTATTGGACTCTGCATCTACATCGATACCAAGCTTTTTCAGCAAGGATTCAACATCATCTTGTGCAGGTGAGTCCTCAGCATCAAGATCTTCGCATCATTTCCATCGCTCAATGATGGTTCCAGTGATTTGTTTGACATGTCATTTACATCAGTATTACCTAGAGAAGGATCGAACCAACCACTCCAGCCTCCTGTTTCAGTCTCTTGTGAATTTTCCTGCATAGACAACTTTTGTCTACTCTCCTCATCTTTTGCTAACCATTCAGACCATCCGAGAGCTCCATCTTCCCCTATTCTAGCACCTCCACTGTTCCAGAAGTGTTCAAAGAGCCTTTGCTTACTGCTTGTCGTCAGATACAGAGGAGGGGAAAATAAGCTAAACTCCATTTGTGCCTGAAATAGCCCAGTTGCTAATTCCCGATGTCCTGTCTGCCACTCAAATCGGCACAGATTAACAAATATATCCACTAACCCCACTTCTAGCTGAACTAAGGAAGAAGATTTGGTATCCATGCTTTCACTATCCTGTGTACAAAAAAAAAAAAAGAGAAGAAACCATTAGCAACATTTCATAGTTCATGGGGGGTATGGCCATATGGGAAACATACTTTACAGAGAAACATTGAAGTTAAACCTGCCTACATAGCTTGGTGCAAGCCGCAGATAGAGCCTGTACAGCATACACGTAGGACTTCCGAATTTCGGAAACTTTGAATCTGGAGAATTCCCCTTGGCACAGAAGCAGATACTGTTTCCACAACTTACAGCTATCTGGGTGCTTCGTAAGCATTTGTTCCCATTTAGCCAATAGAGTCTCAGTGCTGTCCCTCTTGCCATATGACTTCAGAAGGCAAAGCAATAATTCCTCACTATCTGGATTAAGCTCCACAGCCTTCTCCAGTATGCTAATTTTCCTTTCAGTAGTTTGTAAACGAGCAGCCTTTTGTGGCTGAGTACTAGCAACTTTGTCCTGCAGTTCAGCGGCCAAGGAAATTACAGAACAGAAATGTGAAATAATAACTGAAACAAAACTCTAGTGGTCGGTCAAAATTGTAGAATTTCATTTCCAAGAACAAACTATTGCCCCAGAATGAAGTGAGCAAAATAACTGACAAGCACTAAGGCAGAATAACATAGCTTTTTGCAGAAACATCAACATAGCTTTTTGCAGGAAACATCAACATAGCTTTTTGCAGGTAACATCATAAATAAAACCATAGAAATTCACGATACCTGAAATTGAGCAAAGGCCAGCCAAACTTTTTCATCATGAGGACGTTCACGAGACATCTTATTGAATTCCCTAGTCCGGTAAGTATTTCATCTTCCCAGGATTCCTCTAACTCCTGTTCCACAGCTGTGGTTTTCACAGGAAGTGACTGTGTATCAAAGGGGACAAAATCTTCAGCGGCCATCACAGAGGTGTGTTTCCTTAAATATTTTCAGATGTTTGAAACCCTTATTTCTTTCAAAAACTGCATTTTTGCTGAATAGTAACGGCCTCCAGCTCTAACTTTGTTATCCATTCCATCCAAGTCTGAATCCAAATCAATATGTGATGAACCAAACCTCAAACGATTTAAACCAAGTGCCTCCAGCATGTTCTGGGATCTGTAGCGTGCAACGTCCATTCTGCAGATGTCCTTGAGGTTGTTAGACTTCAGTGAACAGCATGTCAAGATGTGCTAACAAAACAAGTTCAAGTAAACAAGACTGAAACAGAGATTTAGGATCTGCTGATAGTTATTAGTCATAGGTAAGTAACAAGTTCAACTTTTGTGGCTTGGTGGTAGTCCAAATATTACAAGCTTTAATTGGAATTCTTGCCCTCATTGGTGCTAACAATTCCAACTATGGCAATGCATATTTCTCAATCAAAGGGGGTTCTACGATATGGTAATTTTGGAAATTGTGACTCCTACTTTGTGTTAAAACAGACTAGGATGAGAATCCAGTGCATCAGTTGGAGATAGGAAGCACCAGGTCTATATAAAAAAACCAGAAATGTAAGTAGCCAAATTTGTGCTATTTTCTGACCTATATAAGGCAATAGCTAAGTCGCTAACTATACAGTAGTGTAAAGGTTGATCAAATCAATTATTGAAGTACTCCCTCTGGTTTGCACATACTTGATGTTTTGGACAAGGTTTGAGTCAAACTTTTTAAGTATCTTGTTCAAAGTTTTGAAGAACATGGGTCAATTTGCCTTGAAATGTACACTTTTACGAAATCATAAGTTTTTACAAGTTCATTTATACTCTAATAGAAAATAGTGGTCAAAGCTATGTATGGAGTCTGTGCCATTGCCCAAAACCTCAAGTATTTGCTTGGAGGGAGTGATTTAAACAGACAGTATTCGTATTATATTGTTCTGTAGTTCAGTTTCAAGCTCAATTACTTCACATAAACATGCTGTAGTGTTACCAATGATGAACTGATGAAGACATGGTGCATCATATTATTGCGTTGATTCACTAGCCTTTGAAACAGTCTGATACTAGATTATTCTAGATGTATCAAATACCAGTATGGAATGTGCAAGGTTGCATAGAATGAACCATGGCTAACGGGTAAAGTATATATTCAAAATGCTAGTCCTACCCTGCATTTAGCAGGGGATTTCAAGTCATCATTCTGGGTTTAGTGGAGAACATTTCAGAATCTCGTGTACAAGTAACAAGGACTAGGATTTCAGACAACTTGGTTTGCCTAGGGCAGGTCTCTACTTAGTGCGGCGTTTTGAAATAATACTGATGCTGAGACCTTTGATTTCACACTAAAATTTATGTGCATGTCGTCATGTGACAAATAAATAACTTCAGCAAACTAACAGCACATCAAAATTATTACTGAACATGAATTCCGCAACATTGATTTGCTATAGAACAGCAATTGGATTGGTATGCTGCATTAAATAGTTCACGATCAGACCTGTAGAGGGATCCAAAAGCCAGGTTATCATGGTCGCCCTTCGCGTCGACATAGTAATCCTTGGCTGGCTTCGTCTCCGACCCAGCCCAGGTACGAACCCCAGCCTTCCGCGACGCCGCTGCACCATCATAGCGCTCCTTCTCGCGCCTCCTTTTCCTCCGCCCACTCTCCTTCCTCCGCGAACCCCTCTCCTCGTCGGAGGACGGCGAAGTAGGCACCAGCTCGTATTTTGCAGGGGCGGGCTGCTGCGGCGTGTCCTCATCGGACGAGGGGCTCAGCGGTGGTGGGAGCGACGAGGAGGTGGTCGCCGCCGGGATGTTCAGGGAGGAGGCATCGAAGGAGAAGCTAGGGTTGGAAAGCCACTGGGATTCGGCGGTGGGAGCGGAGGAGGTGGAGGCGGAGAGGGGAAAAGTGGGAATAGAGAGGATGACACCGTGGGCGGGTATGTCTCGTGTCCTTCGCCGGCAGCAGGGAAGGTGGCCGTGGTGACCGGCGGCGAGGGCTCCGGCGAGGACTCCATGGCGGGTGCGAGCTGACGAGAGGGAGGGGGGCGCTGGGCCTGGCGGACGCAGATTCGGTGACATTGCCCGGTGACATTCCCCGTGACATTGAGTCACTGACGTGTGGGACCCACGTCTTTCGGGCCCACGTGGGTCCCACACGTCAGTGACTCAATGTCACCGGCAATGTCACCGGGCAATGTCACCGAATCTCAGTCCGGGCCTGGCGCCTGGGGTCTTTCGCCTCTTCGGGGACGTACTGCGGCGACTGACGAGTCGAGCCCCGCGATTCTCTGTATGAGCGGACTTCTTTGGTATATGGGCTTCTTTTACTTCGCATATATGCCGACCTGGGCCAAAATTAGATAGAGAGGGGTTCAAGGCCAAAAATGGGCTTATATATTTCAGAGAGTTATAAATTTGACCCTGAAAAAAGTTTGTCATAGAAATTTATTTATTTAATTTGAAAATCTAGCTTCAAAACAAAACTTTATTAGAATCTGCCCTTCCATCATTTTTAGAAATTGTAACTAGATTTTGGCAACTCTAATTTTGGTGAACCAGATTTTGGCACAATAAAATTTGGTTCACCAAAATTGGAGTTACCAAACACTAGTTATGAATTTTCAAAACCGACAGATTTGAATTCACGACAAACTTTCGTTTTGAGGCTAGATTGCCAAATTCAAAAAAAAAGGGTCAGGTTCCTAAGACAAACTTTTTCAGGGCCAAATTTCTAATTCTCTCTATATATTTCGTGTGTAGTGTCTACGTGACTTTTGAGTATAAAAACTACTGTAATAGGGATTGTCCTTACCCAATTTCTTGACTCTAAAAAAATTGACTCTCTCAAAAAAAAAAGAAGAAGATCATTATGGATCTAATGTTCCTTATCCTTTGATTCATGACAATGCAGACAACAATTTTGTTGTATTACTTTTCCGTTAAAGTTTAATAAATCACAGTAGGGGCAAGCCCCTCCTGTTCTATTCAAAAAAAAAAAAAACAAATTTTGTTGTATTAGGAGTCGTTGGAGAGGAATGTTTTCTCATCTTTCTAAAAAACCAAGGACCAGGAGATGTTTAGGAACTATTGAGATGCTATTAGCCCCGTCACCGTTGTGACCCCTTAAGGAACTATTGAGATGCTATTAGCCCCGTCACCGTTGTGACCCCTTAGGTTGGCTGCGTTGGCATTTGCCCTTATCCAGCTCCTTAGCTCTCTTGAAAAAAAAAGAGATCATCTTGTACCTTCTAACAACATTGTTGATTCATGACAGTGCTTTTAACCATTGTTGGAGCGTTGTTGCATCAAAAAACCATCAGTTAGCCATGTCACACTTGTGACCTACTCCCTCCATCCCAAAAATAAAGTCTCCATTTAGTATTTCGATGAGCCAGCTAATCTCAAGTTTAATTTGATTAGGTACAAAAAATAGTATCAACATTAGTATCTCCAATTAGATTTAATATACAAATACATATGACATGATTTGTAATAATCTAATGATGTTTATCCCATGTCATAAATATTAGCATTTTTGGTCGAAGTTTTTTTTTTTTTACTCATCGGAATACGAGATGGAGACTTATTTTTGAGACAAAGGGAGAGTATCTCTTCGGTATGTGTATCATCAAGGAATTAAGGAGCTCGGCCATACGAGCGAGCGTGTGTGTTCCTTCCTCCCACACAGATTTGGAGAAATGGAGAGGGCTTCTATTTTTAAACATGGTAACCTTCCCTTCAAACTAGCAAAGATGGGACTTCATTTGCACTTATAAACGAGCCTTTGAGATTTATTTCGCATTACTGAGAATTCGTATTGGGACAAGCCCATATATTCCAACAAACCCCACTGTTAGATCACCATAAAATTTATTTGTACTTTTTGGTTAAATTCATAAATTTTAGACTTCCTCGGTGAATATATTTGATATAGAACAATACCAAAGTGAATTGTAATTTGGAAACAATGTAGTAACATATTTGAATGTCAAAAAAAAAAAATGTAGTAACATCTTAACCAACCCTAACTATCATTGTTGGCTAGTAGTACTACGACAAATCTCTAGTCTTTGACACATTATTGCTTGCATTAACAGTCAAAAAGGAAAGGACGGTGTTATTCTTAGGATGGGGGCAAGGGACGTTTGGGTAAACGTGTCACCTCAAGTTCTTCAAAAGACATATGCTCACCGCCCCCACCCCCTCTCTTTTTTTCGTGTCTAGTTTATTGGATTTGATGATAATCCCCGACATGTTTCTGGATGCCAAGACAGATCATATCAACTCTGCTTACATTGACTAAAATTGAAAACATGTGTTATCAAGCTGCTCTGCAAGTAACGGCAAATGTGTCACCACAATTATTCATTGTCCGTACTGAGGATCTGCGATTCTGCATTCACCTCCCGCCCTCATTAAACAACTGCATTTTTTTTCTGGGTCAAGACTGGAACCATCACACGGAAGCCATAAATGCCTCAAAGGGTGATGCTATTCAGCAGGCGTCTGATTTTTTGCACCTAGTTCAGGCGATGTATCATCCTTTAGATTGCAATCCAACGACAGAAAAAAACATCTTTACCTTCCGTCCAGCACTATATTTGCAAATTGCAAGAGCTCGGGAGCATATGCTAATTTCAGGCACCCGATAATTGGAGGACTGTTTTTCTTTTTATCAAGTACAGCTGATTTTATGGGTGAGTTGCAAAGACGCTCCATTTGGCCAGTTTCACCCTCTTCCTCTCAACCCATCAGACCAATGTTTTATCGCGAACGTGCTATTTTAGCACGAATTTTTATTAAGAGGCATCAATGTTTCCTTTAGTTTTGCCCATATAACAACCTGATTCCTCTGAATGAACATCGATGCATTATCGAAGGGAAGCAGTTTATTGTTCAAGTTCAGAACAGAACGGCCGGCCAGGATCTCCGGCAAACACGCGCTATCTCGATCGGGCTCCCGCCGGCCGGCATCTGGTCCCTGTCGCTGACTTGTGTGCCGATCGCCTGAAAAGGAAAGGAAATGGCCCGACCGCCCCAGGCCCCTAGCAAAACTGAATCCTTCGATTACCTTTTTCCGTGCTGAGATCTTGTCCACCTGCAAGGGAGATTCGTGACGGTCATCGTCGAATCGCTAGTTGCAGTCCGCGGAGCCCCAGCGACCGCTGCAGCCTGCAGGCGTGACGCAGCACCATAATCGCAGTCGCAGACTCGCAGTACATCCAACAAGCTGCGTGGCCTCTCTGCAACATGTTGACGTTCACAGGCAGCGGCAGCCCTGCCCACAGCGGACTGGACCGTCAGATGGAGTGCCTCGCTGATTCGACACTCATCGGCCGAGTAATATTGGGTGACCTGCCCTGCAGCTGGGAGAGTTAAGGGGATTGCATGGCTATTGGCCGCTGGATCACAGCTTAAACTTGAATGCTTAATTGACGCCGAAATGCAGTACACGTACGTACCTAATGCTGGTGTCTGCTGTATATGATGCATCCAGCCATGTTGAGTCCATCATCTGGGACCAGCACGTTGCATGTGTTTGTACATTTCTTGGCATGTTGCATGATCATTACTTGCAGATTGCGTTGGATACTTGGATGGGTCCAAACCAGCTAGCTAGCTTCTTGTCAAGGGTAGCTGAATCCTTCTCTACCCTCCAAAGAAGCAGGTTTAAACATGAGTTTCAGCTGTCGCCTTCGCTATTCGGACATGCCATTACACTGCATACAATGGAAGTGGCTGTGTGATGACCCTGCAAATTATTCATAGCTTGTCTGAACTCGAGCAACCCAAACAGGTCATGTTTATCAAGCTTTTTTTTTTTTTGGGGGTTGGGGGGGGTGTGTGGGGGTTTGTTACGTACACGATCAGTTGGCAATTTCTACAAGTTTTCTAGACTTAATTGGAGTATTGCTTGAAGTGGAGAGACTAGGTTTCTTTTATCCTAGTCACGTCCTCTTCACGAATCCATATGGTAAACCATGAAGAAGTATTAAACAGCCTATGGTGTTGCGCCAAAGCAGGGATCTATTTTTTTTTTTTTTGTTCAACCTAGCCATAATAAAGCCCTACAACGCATCATCCAGTTATTTTTTAGAAATGGTAAAAGTTGAGTTGGTGAATGAAAAACAACACACTTCTAGTAGTTATCTAGTTGGATTAAAGAGAATTTAGCTAAAAGCATTGCGTCGACTCCATTCTAGAATGAAGACCAAAAGAAAGTACATTATTATATATTGTAAAAAGTTTATTCAAGTGAAGTGAAAAACCGTTCTAAGATGGTGGAGAGAGTTGAATGAGGTGTTGGAATCTATGTATCCCTAGTTGTTATCGTGCTCGTGGTTTATCCCGTTGTAATAAGGTTGCTAAGACTTTTTTTTTTTTTTGCTCGGTTACCTAATATGGTTTTCATAACCTAGTGGTCGTGAGCCGAAAAAACTCTATGCTATAAACTGATTTGGTCTTTTGAGTAATCGAAAGGTTGGGGCAAGTTTTTGTTGAGTTAAAATTATCTCAATGTGGGAATATAGGTCCAAACTGGTTCTTCGCTTGGACACAACACATTAGGTTAGCTTTGTTTGCGCCCAAATATAAACTCGATTTCGGTTATGCAAGAATTGTTTTTACTAAGAAAACTTTATCCTTGTTTGTAGTTGAATTGGTTTCATAACCGTCGTTTTGATCCATCTATTCCTAGTTTCCCTACCGACACAAATATCATACAAAATTCAACAAGTATGATGCTAAAAAATCGAGAGTAATGTGAAGATCCTTCGGGGCAAAAAAAAAAGTTGTGATATGTTGCATTTGTTTTCGGAGGAATGTTGCAATAGTATGTTTCGAAAGTGTTTCACATGTTTCATAGATACGTTTCATCTATGTTTTTCCTAATGCAAATTGCAATCATGTTTATGTTGATGTTGCATATGTCCTGTGTTTATTCGATGTTTACATGTGGTTGCAATAGTTTCAAATGTGTTTGAAGGGATGTTGTGTTTCAACTAGTTTCATTACATTTCAATTGTTGTTTACGGATGTTTCAAAAGTAGATCGGGTGTAACATAACCGCAATTCTTTTACAAACTCAACAATTTTAACAATACATAGGTGTGCTTACCTACGTCCATCGATACAATAACCATGCACGCACGTTATGTCACGCTTCTTACGCTTCCTCTATACGCTTCTTTGGCGGATCATTGTTGTTACGGCGGCGGGAGGGACCATCCGCATCCCGGACGTCGATTCCAACAACTTTGTTGCCTTCGAATTAATACCTCGCCGGATGGTGTCTTTGGCGCCGAGAGTCTAGCCTTTGACCGCGAGAGGTCGTGGTCTCAGTATGTCGGCGTCTCGGCGATCGAGTGTTCAAGTGGGGCGGTAGCTTCGCGGGGTAATTTGGGCGACCTTCGCTATATAGCATGAGCTATTCACATATGAACAAGAGCTTGTTGATTCTTGGGAATATCAACTTTTGTTGGTCCTCTTATTGGTCCAACTTCAATCAATAATTTAGAAACTCAATTGGTGCATGTTTGAAATTTTCCTAGTTTCCAACCGACACAAATATAATTCAAAATTCAACGGGACACTAAAAATTCGAGAGTAACAGAAGATCCTTCGGGCAAAAAAAAAAGTTGCGAGTTAGTCGAATAACATCTCTTTCCCCGAATGACATATGGCAAGCATTCGCTTGACCCTACATGAGGATGTTCTAGGCTAGTGGTGCAGTCAATACCTAGTTGTCATTTTGTGTTATTTAGTGTGTTTTTTTATTATAGTCGTGTGGCGGTGGGGGTCGGTTTGGGGGTTCGATTGTTGGGAAAGTGATTCCCGAATAGGTTTAGTAGATGAGAGTGGAAAGAAATGGCTAAGGGTTTAGCAGAGGGAAGGTTTAGTAGAGGAGAGTGGAAAGAAATGGTTAGGGGTTTAGCAGAGGGAAGTGAAAAGAGACCGCTAGGGTTTGTTGACAAGAGTTCGAAGGGAGAGCCCTGCTTGTGCTCATGCACTTTGATATTTATATAGGCACAAGTGACAATACAAGGAACCCTTCTCCCGGGGGGAGAAATTGACAAGTCACTACACTCCATATTAGGCCTCTTCACTACACTAGACCATATTTAGGCCTCTTCTAGGAGGAGTTGACCCATATGAAAGTGGGCTCGAAGTTGACCCATATGAAAGTGGGCTCCCCAACGGTGATCGTAGTCTAGTTGTATTTTTGCTTCTTCTTTAATTATTTTCTATTGTGCAATGAAACCTTAGCAAATATCTTGCTTTCCTTTTTTTTTAAAAAAAAAAAAAACTCCTTGTCTCGTCTCTAGGATAAATAAAAGAAAGAAAAGAAAGAAAGAAAGAAAGAAAAATAGACGGGCTATTGAAAAATATACAAAACGACACATGCAGATGAGGTCCAAAAGTCGCTTAACCCATGTGTGGGCAGAATCCTGGGGTTAGTTCTTCATTTTTGTTCAAACTGATTGGGGCCTTTGCGCTACTTGGGCAAAAATGTGTGGCGCCACTTGATGTGCAGCGTCATAATCTATCCATCATTCACGCCATGTCGTGTCGCCATCAATGGCGAACTATATTTGAAGTGATCGGCACATCTGTGTTAACGAAAATCCTTTTTCTGAACTTTGTTTGTCAAACATAACACCAGACCGCTCCGTTCAGACTTCGAATGAGCAAGCAACAAAGAAGTACCGAGCAACAAAGCTTCCTTCCGCCTTAAATGGGTTGGGCCCGATAGCATATTGTGGGCTGACATCGAGCTCAGCCCAAACCCAACAAGCCCATGTGAAGTATCCGTCTAGTTTTTAAATCGCGCGAGAGCGAATCCTACCGATCGTCTTCGTCTCTTCTCCATGGTTGTTGGAGTAGTAGGAGTTGCTATCCACGGTGCCATGGTTGTCAACAGCAAGCAGCGCGAGGCAGGCAACACTTCCGTGGCGACACATCATTTGATGTCAACGGATCGAGACCAACAGCTAGCACGGAGCGAGCAGGACCAGGAGAATACGGCGACAGACGAGCGAGACAACGGGCCGGCCGGGTGCGTGCGTGCCCCTCATCGCATGTTGCAAAATGAATGAGCCGCGTGTGCCTGGGACGACGGAGAACATACAGGCCAGGCCATTCGCCGGGGCCGGCATTGATGAAGACGAGCTAGCCAACAACGATTCCAGCTCCCGGACGCCGAAAATATGGGATCGATAATGACAAATTAGCTAGGGCGCCGCTGTGTGTGTGCTCGATCGACGATCGTCGAGACGACGCTGTCGCAACAGCATGGCAAATTGATTGCGCCATTCAATACCGGAGCATCGCCGTGCTTACACATGTTGGCGAATAAACCGTGCATGGCCCGCCTGAATGAAGAAGCCGATCGAGAGCGAGCGACGCACGTACTCCACGTTCGCGCGGCGCCGGAGAGGCCGCCGGACCCCAGCAGCAGCAATTATAAGTCAAAGGCGCGTCAGAGGGAGCCAGTCGTGTTTAGCTGATAGTTTTTTTTTTTTTTTAAGTAAAATGCAAGAATAGACCATCAATTTCTGCGGTTATGTCATTTTGAGCTATCGACTTTAAAAGTGTATTTTTAGGTCCAACATCTTCACTTGTGCTACATAGCATATCCCTTCAGCTCATGTTTTTTTTTTACGTGGTGGATAGCCACCGTGGCGCCCAAACCGCCAGCGGCGCTCGTGCCGGTGAACGGGCAGCCCATGGATGCCGCCAGGTTCCGCCACGTGTCCGGCTACATGATGCTACTGAATGAGCACAACTCCGAGCTTGACTCGGCTGCGCGCTCCACATTGTCAGATGCTCGGGGACATAGCCGCCCGGTAGCGCCAAGACCGTCGTGCACACCATCCACCATACCGGGTTCCACATCCTCGAGCTCATCGACCGCATTGCACTCCTCGCCCGGCGGCCGTCCAACTCCATGGATCCGATGGTGCAGCGGAATGGGGGATACGCCAACTTCGCCCGGCCCGGGCGAGGCGTTAGTGCGCATCGTGGCGGGGCGTTCGCCAAGACGGTCCTGTGGGAGACTGCAACTATTCGTGGCGTGGATGGCACGGTGGGTGTTGGCCAGCGTTACTCGATCAGCAGTATCCTTTTTGGGCACCACGGACCTGTAGTCCCACCTGGGCTTCTTCACCTTCAACCTCACCTACCTGCTCTCCTCCACCACCGAGGCCCCACCCGCGTCTCCTCCAACGTCGCCTCCAACACCACTGTCACCCTCCCCTTCCTCCATGCCGTGGCGAGGGCACGAGCACAACGGAGCATGCACAGGTGGAGGACGCGGCCTTTCAGTTGCCGTGGCCTTGCGCCCCGTGACCCGGCGTCTCACCATACCGCCGCGGTCGTATGCGCGAGCACAAAAGCTCACGCATCGGCGGAGGATGGCGCTCCCAGCCACGACGGCGTCACCGCCGGCGGTCGTGGGAGGTGGCCATGGCCTCGGCGAAGGCGGTGACATCCGTGGGGGCAGCACAGATGGGGACGTCGGGCCCAATGTCGATATCGAGCTCAGAGCAACGCTAGGGCGCTGCGGCGACAGCGCGGTGGGAGGCAGGCCACCTAGAGCAGCGCAATGAGACCAGTTTGGACGCTAGCACGAGCGCGACCGGCCAGTTTGGACGCCACAGTTGCTGTCCACGTAAGCGAAAACATGAGCCGAAAGGGTATGACATATTTATGCAGCGCAAATGAAAATGTTGTACCTAAAAATACATTTTTAAAGTTGATGGCCCAAAATGACACAGTCGCACTAGTTGATGGCATATTCTTGTATTTTACTCTTTTTTGAACGTACACTCACTCCATATATACCTGAAAGCCGAGGAGTCGGGACAGTGATTAGTCGAATTACTGGCAGATCTCTTCACGCCTTTGGGTGGGGGGTTGGGTGGGGGGGGGGTTGGGTGGGGGGGGGGGGGGGCGGGTTGGTTCGGTCCATGCAAGGTGCAGCAAGCAACGGGTGCATCGATGGGGTGCAACAAGCAGTGCGGGGGTGCGTGGCTGTGGGGAACGCTAGCTGGAGTACTAAAATACGGGGCTGGTGGCTCATCTCGTCGCCCTCCGCTGTAGGCTGTAGCTCGCTTAATTCTGGCAGGGGAATGGCAACCACCAGTATTAATAGAGAGCAATTGCAATGGCCAGGGAGGAGGCGACGCGCGCGATTGCATATGCATGCATCGCAACGTCGCAATTCTATTCAATGGCGGCGGCCCCTACTTACAGCCTGCGCCCTGCAGGCAGCCTCTTAATTCTCCACCCTGAACATCACGTACACCCACATTTTGCATTGCATTGGTACATTACATCCAGTGGACTGATGAGGTGTTAGGTGTGTACACCCCCAGCCAGCCAGCCAGCCAGAAGAGTAACGACCGCTGGCAGGAGGAGGCCACATCACAAAAAGCCTGTTCACAAATCTGGCTAGCTCATATATAACCGCAATCATGACAGATTCCACGAGCCAAATCATAATGGTAATAATAATAATCCCGCGCCCATCATATTGAAGGCCTTAACTGAAGCAGTGAGCAAGAGAGGGATGAATGAAAAGCAACAATCAACGACAGAGATATTTGCCTTAATTATCTTTACTAAAAAAATTGGGAGACAATTAATGATATCATTGAAGGCTTAACACCATTAGACAGAAGTCAATACCCGAACCATTCATCATCCTCTGCTGCAAGCTGCTACTACAAACTACAGAATGGGAGACTGCAAATGGGTGGAAATTAAAAACTATGGATGGATGGAGAGGTGGGGTGAGAGAGAAAGACACACAACCGAGCGTGACGGCAGCAAGAGGAATGAGGCGAGCATGGTGCGTTCTTGACTCCTCCGTTTGATGCAAAGCCTCGCGAGCAAGCAAGCTTGAAATCCTGTAACAGGGACGGGACACCTAGATAGAGGCAAGTGGAAAAGTTATCATGCATGCATGAGTGGCAGAGAGAGAAAGGGGAGAGAGCTGAATGATGATGATGATCATGCATGCATGGGTGAGGATCGGACGGCGCAGCAACAGCGGCAGGTGAACCCCAAGCGGGCGACACCATGGCAGCAGCCCCGCCTCCTTGAATGGGCAGCATTCAAGCCCCCAACCAACCAAGAACTCCGTCGCGAACCAACGCTTTGAAGGGAATTCACTCCTCGCAGCAGCCAGCAGCAGGCAAGCAGCAGCAGGCGGCCGGCCGAGGAGACCTACTGCGCATGCATGCATGCAGCGCACGCATCAATTCACCATCGCCCGGGCCGGGCCGGACCGGACCGGGCTCCATCAATGGCTGGCGCAATTCAAGGCCGCCTTAATTTGCTCCACAGTGGTGCTGATGAGACTGTTGACCGTGGCCACGGACTCGGCGTTCAGCTTCGACGACGGCAGGCTGCTCACCAGGATCTGGAACGCCACCGTCACCAGCGACCCGGTGGCCGCCGCCGGGGCGCCCAGTGGACCGGCAGCGCTCGTCGACGGCGCGCCGGGCCGCCCGTCGGGCAGGATGGTGAAGCCGGACGGCAGGAGCAGGATCGCCGACGGGTCCTCGCCGCTCATCACCACGTTGGCCGCCGGGATGTCGATCGGCGCGTACACCACCAGCGACCCCGACGCGTCGGTGCAGCTCTCCTGCAGGATCAGCATGCTGTTCTGGCTCGCGTTCAGGCCCTACACACACACACAAACACATGTGCATTGCCGCCACATTTCATCTCATCGATCGATCAGACACGTCAATGTACATAGAAAACACGTGCATCCGCAATGCCATTCGTTGCACGTACGTACTGGTGCACGGCACTAGCTATATATATATAGAAGCAAAAAATAAGTGAGATCAGATGCACGCGCGGACGCGAATGGCAATGCTTACTCTGAGCAAGGAGATGCAGTTTCCAGGGTGGGAGCCGTTGGGGATGCGCGACACCTCCTGCACCGGGTTGCCGTGCGATAGCACGTCCCACTGCAAGCAAAGCAAAAGGATCAGGAGACGCCAGTTTTAGATGTAAGAATCAGCAGAAGCATCCACGACGACGTGGCGTCGCGGCGGACCTGGGAGCGCGTGTGCTCGTCGCGGACGAAGGCGAACACCCGGTCGCACGGGACGGGCAGCCAGATGGACGTGGCCGCGCTGAGCACCACGCCGCTGGGCTGCCCCGGGTCCGTGCTGCGGTGCACCATGACGCGGACGCCCACGTCGTTGGGACCCGACAGCGTCGTCCACCTGTGGAGCTGCGACGCGCTCAGGCTCGCGCAGAAGCTGCTCACCATCCGCTGAGACAGCTTCATCATGCTCCGTTTCCCTTCCGGCGTCACTGCAATTTGAAGATTTTGATGAGATTTACACACTACCAGGAGCATATACATGCCGACCAATTCATCAGAAACAAATTAACACACCTCCTGCAGCTGCATTGTCACGGTGCGGCATGCCGGCCGTGGCGAGGCACGCGCAGCGCTCTCGCACGCCCTCTGCAGCGCGGCGAGCCACCGGTGCGCCCCGAACGCGGCGCCGCTGAGGATGAGGTCGCGGTAGAGCAGGTGGATGGGAACCCTGTCCTCGATCTCCATGTGCTCCACCCAGGTCACCTGAGGAACGAATAGGTAAGGTGCTCACGAAAATGTCACTAGATCGAGCCACGGACGACGACTCCGTACTATATTACGCGCACGTGCAGCGGCAACGCACAAACGCACATGACTGGAAATGGCAACGGCAAGGCGAAAATGCACTTTAACGAACAGTACTAGCTACTCACCTTGGAGGAGCCGTCGGCCATATCGGCGATGAGGCATCCCGACGGGAGGCGGCACGAGCGCGACGGCGGCGCGCCGTACCTCCCGTCGCGCTGCTGCAGGTCCACGGAGATGTCGGCGATCGCCCACAGCCCGTGCTCGATCTGCCGGCAGTAGCGGAGGAAGCAGAACTCGCGCGTCGGGACGACCGGCGACATCACGTGCAGCTCCTCGTACATCTGCATGCGGAATCAGTGCCGATCAATCATCGAGATCAAATGCCCGTGCGAGCGTGACAAGAGTACACGAGGGAGGGAGGGAAGGATCAACTGCCCTTACCAGAACCAAAGACTCGCTCCGCCCGGCCATGCCGTTCACGAGGACGTCGATCGTGCGCGCCTTGGACACGATGGCAGGGAAGAACTCCATCAACTTGCTCTGCAATGAACAACAATGACGACCGTGCACGTCACGCTTACGACATGGTAGGTGCGAACAGTAATACTAATACTAGACATGTCATGTTATCACGTAACGATTCTCATAAACAGCTATCCGGCCCATTAATTACTGTACATTACCGAGTCCATGAACATGTCGACGAGGCCGATGGCGCTCATGAAGACGAGGCCCGAGTCACGGGAGCCCTCGACGTGCACGTCGGGTCCGCGGAACGAGCCTCCGGGCTTGGCGAAGATGCTGTCGTACGTGTCGACGTTGAGCACCTCGCGCCCATCGGCGCCCGTCGTCTTGACCCACAGGTGCTCGCCGGCCTGCGCCATCCTGATGAGCTCGTCCATGGCGCGCGTCGCCATCTCGGCCATCATGGGCCGCTCCATCTCCGACACCGTCATCGTCGGGAGGTGGAACGGAGGGTACCCCGAGGAGCCGCCGCTGAGGAGGTCGAGGTCCAGTGACGGGCCCAGCGCCGGGCTGCCGAGCCCGCCGACGGACAGGTCCAGCGACGACGACATGGACAGCGGCTGCACCGGCGGCAGCTGCGTGATGGGGCGACCCAGGTACTTGGACGTCATGCTGGACACCCGGTCAAGCTGCACATCACATGAAACCCCGGACCGGCCGCCGTGTGAAAACGAGAGCGACTGGCTGGCAAGCGCAATGGTGAATGCGAAACGAAACGGGGCTTGCCTCTTCCTTGAGCCGCGCGTTCTCCATGCGCAGCTTCTGCTCGTCGAAGTAGTCGTCGGTGACGGGTGGGCCGCCGCCGCAGGTGGGGCAGATGACGTTGCGGAGCGCCTCCCTCATGGCGATATTCTCGCACCGGATCTTGTCGTTCTCCGCGCGGAGGAAGCAGTTGTCCTGCCGCTCGTGCTGCGCCTGCCCAATCCAGCGGCCAAACAAACAATCGACAGCGAAATTAAATGGCCGTCATCTCAAACAGGAGCGCGAATCAAACAGAGAACCAACACCAACAATGGCATCAAGTCTAGGTGCTATACCTTCATCTGCGTCCGGCGGTTCTGGAACCAGAACTTGATCTGCCGGGGCTCCAGCCCGAGTTCCCTGCTCAGCTGCATCCGCTGGTTCTCATCCGGGTGAGGGCACTCCTTTGAACATCCTGCGGGCGCGCAGTACAAACGCCGCCGCCATTTGAGCAATCAAAGCATCCAGAACGAATAGATAGAAAAGGAAGGAAGGAAAATTAATCGGCCGGTGTGCACGTACGCCTCGAGCTGCTGAATCTGGCGCGGGGTGTGGCGGTGGTATCTCTTCTTGCGGCGCTGGGCGTCGGAGCCGCCGCCGTCCATGACGTCGTCGCCGAAGTCCATCGTCGCGGCGCGCGCACGTCGTCGCCTCGGGTTGCCGCTTGCTTCGAGCGCAATCCGGGCCGGAAGGGCTGGGTGCTTGGACTTGGCAAAAGCTAGTGGACTAGCGGGCGGCTGTACTAGTACCACGAGGTCTATAGCTATAGGTAGCTCCTTCCTCCGAGGCGCTATATAGCCTCCTCTTGCTGCTACTACAACGCAGGAAATGTGGTGGTGGTGGTAGCGGAGGTACGCAGCAGTAATCTCGCTGGTCCTGACGAAGCAGAGCACACTACTACTACAGCTCAGGAGGGGATCGAAGGTAGTAGGCGAGAGAGAGAGAGGAGAACGAAGAAGAAATGAAGTGAGGTGGTGCAGTGGCATCGATCAGCAGGCCTCCTCCGCTTGTTCCTCCTGGGCTGGCGCCATTAATTCCTCTCCTCCCTTAACTCCCGCTCTCCCCTTCCCCTCTCCTCCCACCGGGGCGGCAGCAGAGCAGAGCAGCCAGCAGCAGGGTAGTCCTATGACCGGAGACCTCGCTCTCGATCGCTCGCTCCCTGGTTTTGCTTGCGTTGCTGCGCTGCGCGTCCGTCGGAATCGGAAGGGAGGGGGAGGAGGGGTAGGCGGGGCGGAGTAATAACCGATGCGAATTAAGAGCCGGAGGAGTATTTAAAAGGGCCCCACCACCTCGGTTCGAGGCCAGGGCCTACTGCTTGCTGCTCTGCTTTCTTGGGTTTGGGTGGGAACAGCTGGAGCCATTTAAGGCCCAAACGGGTCGGGCCTGTTGACTTTTCCAGCCACACCCGCAAGCAGGCAAGTACCATTCCAGCCCGCTTCTACTGTTTGCGTATGGTGCTTCACAGTATTCTTGAGGCCCAACCTCTCAGCTGTGTTAACGCGTTCATATGCTGGAGTATACGATACGATGCATGATGATAGACTAGTAGTTCTGACGTTCAGTTCCATGGTCCTGTGTAGTCACCACAAGTAGTCTGCACAAAAATATTTCTTACGACACCTGGAGCCAAGACACGGTAAAAACAGCAATTACATACCCACACTGTCATAATTAATTTACTTATTTGAACCTGCTTCCAATCCAATAAGTAAATTTATTGCTGTTAACTGGCTGGTATCCAAATCCTACCGAGATCCATGATTTTTTCTTTCACCTGGATCATTCGAAATTAGTACTGTTTAATTATTTTATTCTTGCAGATCTTTAATGCATGCCAAATAAAAAAAAAAAACACCACGCAACGCCTGTGGTTCCATTTCCTGCACCTTGCCTTGTTGGGCACATTTACAAACGGGCCGGATTCCGCCCCGCCCAGATCCGTCACTGCGCTGCACGCAACCCTCAAAAAAACAGAGAGCGAGCGAGAGAGACGAAGCGTCATTAAATCGTTGGTGGGATTCCCAAATGCGATAATGGTATCGGGATCGAAAACCAAAAGACTGAACTCAAGACTTCCTTGTATGGGGTTGGCTGGGCCGGGCTTGGATTGGATTGGATCCATCCACCGATTCCATCCCATTCCCATACAACCATGCATGCAAACCGGCATGTTGGCACTTCCATGGCCTCACCCCGATTTGGCGCACGATACTCCCTGCTATCACTGCATGCAGTTCATCGTCAAACCAGGCTTGAAGGTCCAAACTATCTTGGGGGGTGCATGTGCATCACCAATGCATGCATGCATGCATGCAGAATTCAGGTGCTTCGTTCCAACCCTAAGATTCTGAAATCTCGGCCCTAGAGTACTAAAAAACTGTGTGGCACACGATCACGATGCGCTTAACACATGAGTTTAAACCAGTTCCTTGACCATCTTTCTTGGGAGTCTGTTTCCTAAACCAGAGGCACTTGCTTCTCGCTTTGCTCCCCATGGGGAGGCGTGCCGGATTGACGACGCTTCTCAGCCTCTTTTATGACCCCCTACTAGGAGTGACACTGAAACATCGGAGGTGAAGACCGATGTGATGTGCATTGACTTTGAACGGGTGTGCATAAATATACACGTACGGCATATGCATGGCAACCTCCACTCTGGCTTGGTTTGATTCAAAATAAAAGGAAGTAATCATATGCATTGATATGATATATATACTCCGTGCGGCAGCCGGCCGGCAGGTAAATTCATGAAGTATTCATTCAAGTGTTTGAATGTCCTTTTCGAGTTTTCATTTCCGTAGATGGAAGCCGGATTGGATCAAGTTCCACCCCTTAATTAATTATTAATTGTTCTGCTGCTGGCCTCAGGTGGGAGAAAGCTCATTTTTACCAGAAAAGATGACGTCCTATAAAAGCGTAATACTACTACTAGTGTCAAGTGTTTATTGATACTCCTCGACCGGTCCCTCTCATTGTTGCCTTTTTAAAGAGTTTTTAAATAGATTCCAGATTTAATAACCGTGCTCGCTGGCAAGTGCCGCGCATGAACTGAACCAGATGTGAGTAGGTACACTACTGGTGGTACTAGTAGTGATGTCGATTGCGAAACAACAAAACCAGTGCATGCTGGTTCCCATTTTTTATGCTGGCAGTTCATCAGTAGCGTACAGTCTTTTCTTCAAGGCCCTTGAAACACAAATCTTCATCTACATGATGCGCCACGCTGCACGTAGTAGGACTATTAAAAACTTCTGAAGAGAGAGCAGGCCAGGGGGACGTACTGGGAGAGCGAGTGATCGAGGCCGGACACGGCGACGGCCCACGGGGGGAAAAAAAAAAAAACGGAGTCGTTGCTGGTGAGGAAGATACTCTACATTGAATAGCTATTTCTGGTTTCCATTTACTCCAATTCATAGCCCCTCTTTAATGTTCTTGCTCTCACATCCTGTGCCATATCGATTGAATTCATTTGGCCGAGTGCTTGGTGGATGGATGTATTTATCACGAATCATATCTCACTCTCATGTGTGCAGTCTTCTTTTACATGACGAATGAATGAAATCAAATCGATCGTCAAGCTATTTTTTAAACTGATTGATTCGTAGGACACTTGATTCGTCAACAATCGAGCTCGCGCGGCCATGCAATGTCTATGCATGGGGCGCGTGTGAAGGATTTGCAAGTAGTGACGACGATGCTACACGCGAGCTTACGTTTGGAGCTAGATAGGCTCAATAATTTTCTTGTCCATGTTTTGTACAATGGTGGTGCATGTCACAGCCAATGCAAAGACCCAAGGACGGTCTACGACTGATTGCATTATGATTCGCTTCGTTGTTCCAATTCATTTCCAGGGCTCATCCACCGGAGCGGACGGTACGTTACGTACCGCAGGAAAGGAACCCAAAACAGCAAGGCATAAATAAATGGCGAAACCCATCCATTGGACCTGGCGTCGTCTTCGCCATTTGCGGTGGTACGCGCCAGCGCCTCACCAAACACACGGTGCACGGACGGACGGACCGGGTTGCCTCCGCGTCGCCGTCACCCGCCTCGCCGTACGGCCGCGCGCGCGCGCCTGATGGATCGAGGAGAGGACAGGCCGGAGCACGCAGGACCGCCGCCGAGTGGGTGCCGTAGCGCTGGAAAACTTCTCGCCGGAATCGTGGGGCGCGCACTGGACTCGACTCGATCCATCGTACTTGGCCCCGCGGCGCTCCGGTTCCTCCGCGCACGGCCGTGCAAGGCAACGCAGGCGCGCCTGATCTCTGTCCCTCTCGGGTTGGGTTGGGGGTGAGTGATACGGAGATCGGACGGCAGCCGTCCGTCATCGGCTACACGTGTACGGTGCGTGTCCGGGTCGAAATGCGGCTGCTGCCGAGTGTTGACTCGTCACAGGATGGGGCCCACGCATGATAATGGTCGACGTATGGCGCCGTGGCCCGCTGGCAGCCGGCTTGGGTTTTTTTTTTTTTGAGAGGGTACAATATCGGGGACGCACACAACCACACGCACACCCACACTCACACCGCACGCACACACACGCGTGCGCGTCCTCCACACGCAGAGAGAGGAGAGATTGGGAAGCGCCAGCTTCCAGGTGCGGACGGCGGAAGCACTTAACTTAACGACGACGCGTGTATGTACCCTTAGTCTACCTAGACACCCTAGGCGCTACAGGAGAAAATCCCCAGGTGAGACACCCAAATGTCGATGCCAAGCATCGAACCTGGGCGGGCTGGTTGGCCACTGCCACACCTAGCCATCCGAGCGCAGCTCGGTTCTCAGCCGGCTTGGGTTGGTGGGTGGTGGGGCTGCAGAACAAATATGTGGTCGGGTGGGACGGGCTTGGGTTGCATCTGTGAACAGGCCCGCAGCCTTGGACCCTCGTGGGCCGGACGAATTAAACTTTTTTTAGTTTAGCTCCATGGATCCACCCATCCACAACAAGCAGCCCAACGAATTTCTGAAGATCCGATCCCCACCAAAAAAGACAGCAAATGCGCATCTGGTCAAGTTAGGAAGCTTCAACATTGGATCCATGTACTGTTCTTGAGCTCTTTGTTGTTGTGGCGCAACTGTATAGCTTGGACCGGTGGCTTGGGTTCCTTTCCTAGCTACAACAAGGAAACTAGACACAATAACGGTTGGTTCGATCACTGTTCAACCCAATAATAACAAAAATTAAACTTTAAAACCATGCGAGCTCTATAGTGCATCACTCCAGGCAAGCACGCGGGGTTGAGCCCATGGGCAAGCACGTCACTAGGCAAGCGTGGGCTGTGCGAAGGCACCAGGTCCCACTGCCCCAGATGTAAGCATACTCTACTCTCTCCCATTCTTTTCTACAAGTATACTTTATCTTTTTTTTGTTTAGAAAAGACCACAAAAGGTTTGCCACAACTTCTATTGGACGAAGAAAGAAATAAAAAAGACAACATCCTGCTCAGTTTTTTTAATAGAAACTGGGTCAATTAAACCATATAACTAAGAAGAGCCCACTCATCCTATACAACTTTGATACAACTCATACCATAACTTAGTCGAAACGTCAACCCCACCTAACCACTCAACTTATTAGCTCCAACTTGATTGAATCGACCCAACTAAAATAACTCAACACAACTAACAAGAACTTCGAATGTGAGAAAATAAACATGAAGCTCCTCTTGATTGGATTGGATCATCAACATGAGCCTCCATCCACAACGACCGGTCGTAATGGGACGTTGACACAAGCCACCAAGCATGGCCCCAACCCTTTTTTTTTTTTTTTTTTTTTTTTTTGGAGGGAGGGTGGAGGGAGAAGGCGAGAGGGAGGAGGGACACACAAGGCCCTACAAATTGCCCCGACATCGCCACCGGGAAGGACCACGACATTGAGGGACGCCTGCCGATGCTATCCCAGGTTGGGCAAGGTTTTCACCCGCACGCACGGCAAGGAAGGAAGGCGGGGCCGACCACCATACCAGCGAAAAGAGATGCTCGACGCCGCCTTCAAGAAGGACACGACGCCAAAGGCCGCCGTCAACGCCGTCCAAAAAGGATGGGATTTCACCCTCATCTCCCCAAAGGTGAAGGAGACCGCTCGTGCCACCCACACCCTTCCCCTACCATGATGGTGTAGGTGCAACACCTTACGGTCACAACCAACAACGCTGCCAAGATGACATTGGCGAGCGCCTGACCAAGCCGCCGTTAGCCACACCGCAAGACCGGCTGCAGAGCACACAGACCCAGGACACCACCACCCTGGACTACTGAGGAGCCCAGCTAGAGCCTCATCCAGCCACCATGCTATAGAGCAAGACGCGCGGGTAGGGCAGATTCGTCCGAGGGGACACTTGTTCTAGGCGCAGACCAGCAAAACCGGTCGTCGGTAGGCGATCCAAGCTCCTTGTGCAGTCCTGGGGCGGAAAAAGAAACCAATCGTGCCCAATCCCCCACACAAGGCTGAAGGGGAGAAGAAGGTGGGGAGAGTCGCGAGGGCACCTCGCCGTGTGTTGTCGATGCGCACATGCCATCACGTCGCGCGGCCCGCTCGCGCAGGGAACCACCTTGTCACGCCCGGACCACCGGGTGGCGCGGCAGCCACTAGATCTGGCGCGCTCGAAGATGCCTCGGTCCGGGAGGCAGATCCGCCCCCGGGACGCCGCGCCCGAACCCGTCGGCATGTTTGGTTGGGCCTCCTCGCCAACCAAACTTCGGCGGGGAAGCTGGGTGACCCCACCGCCTCCTCGCGTTCGGTCGCGTCCGGCGTCCCCGCTCGGTCGGCGGCGAGGCGGGGTGTTGGGGATCCGGGGGTGATGGCGCTAGGGTTTGGTGCCCGCCCGAAAGTGACCCCGGGGAGGAGGAGCGACGCGGGGGAAGGACCACAAGTAGTTTATCAAGTCAGGTTTATACTTGCTTTTAATCTTACATAAGTCAAGTTAACCCTTTAGAGCAAGGTTAATAACAGTCAAGTAAATGTTTTACTATAAGTCAAGTTGTATGATAATTATCTTCGGTTTATTTATATATTTATTTATTTATTCTTTTTATTAATATATGGTACCAGGTTTTTCACATTCCCTTTTTCTAGTCCTACATAGATTTATATCCGCCCCTATGAATTCTTGCTGATCTTATACAACCAGTTCTTAATAAAGCAAGATAGATGGACCTTCTGAACTTGTCAATTCCCCTCCAATGGGATTTCAAAATTTTTCTACTAATCCAATATGCCGATGACAATATGCAATCATCAATCAACATGGAAGAAAAGGCCAAAAAAAGCTACTGAACTACTCCTACTATATCTCACTGACGGTGATTGGTGGTGTCCACGAGCAGGAGCAGGAATAATTGATTGAAACCGATGGATCAGGAAAAGGGAACAAGCTAGCAAGCCAATTCGGGAATGCATTAACATGATGAATGTACGAATAGTTATGTAGGGCATGCATCATGCTTGTGATGATGTGAAATTATCGATGTGATGGATTTGCACTATGGGAAAAGGTACGGTGGAGAGCCCATGCTGTATCCATCCAACTTTTTCATGCAATGCAGGCAAGCATGCTGGCTGCAGTACACTGGAGTACCTGCTACTGTAGTTGCATGCATGCATGGTCACTCACGGATCATATCTGCCAGTGTGAGACCCAGTAGGACGACGGTGTAAATACAGCAATACGCCAATAGTCCAGTAATTCCGTGGAGTAATAATAAGTGATCAAATCGACACATACGACCACACACCAGTAGTAACAGCTAGATTAATGGTAGATATACGTACGGTGAATCCCAGCTCTGCAGATCCGTACGTATACTTATTACTCTATAGACTATACGGTATAGCCAATTATATCAGCAATCTACGGTAGCTAATCCATGCTCCAAACTCCTCTGGCTTGCTTAGTAGTATGTGCTTGATTGCATGCATGCTCTGCAGATCCCAATGCATGCAAGTCCGGCCGGCCGGACCACTAGACCTCTCCGTCGTCGTCGTGGCCGTGCTGCTCGCCCAGCTCCAGGAGGCGAGGAGAGCAGCAGCAGAGGACTGAGAGGAGGCCGCCGGCGAGCAGGTCCACGGTGAGACAAGCGGAGCCAAACACGACGTCGACGAAGATGTAGTTGTCCCCAGAGGTGGCGGCGAGGAAGATGCGGTCGGAGGCGACCTCCATGATGTGGGAGCCCGCCGTGGCCGCCAGCGCCACCCAGGCCAGGGCGTCGACCACGACGGCTCCCCAGCGGCTGGTGGTGGACCTCCTCGTCGTCAGCAGCATGTACAGCGGCGCCGCCAGCGCAGCAAGCCCGCTGCACAACAGCTCCCCGTACAGCAGGAAGCTCGCCTCCGCGGCCGCCGCGTGGGTCAGCGTCACGCACCGGAACAGCCACGTGGACTGCCATGGTGCAATTTGCATAGGCACGTATGAGGAGAAGAAGGCATGGACGACATGTATACGCACGTCTCGTGAATCTGGCAGAACCTAGTGTAGTACTGGTACGTTATTACCTTGGTGCAAGGGGTACGGTTGAGGATGAGTGTGGCGACGTCGGCGACGGCGAAGACGACGGCGTTGATGAGGGCCCACAGGCAGATCAAGAGCAGGAACGGATCAGCGGCAGGTGCAGTCGTCGTCCTCGTCGTCTTGTTGTTGTTGTTGTTGTTGTCCGACGGCATGACGACGGCTTGCGGCGGCGAGATGGACAACGAAGAAGCAGGCTTCGCGTCGACCTGCACGAGCACAGCGGGCATCTGCTTGACGACCTTGTCGTCAACCGGGGCAGGGACACGCACGACTGTCAGCGGAGGCGACACCTTCTCCTCGTCCACCGGCGGCAGCGAAGCAGCAGCCTGGTTGTCGACGGCCATGGTCACCGTCGTACCTTGTTGTCGTTCACCTGCAGCCGGGCGGACACGTTCAAAGGGATGGGGTGGGATGGAGATCGAACACGGAACATGATGCACGATCGGAAGCGGGAGCACGATGATGGACATGGACTCACCGGTGGCTAGCTGCGGGAGGATCGCCGGATACGACGAATGCCTGCTGCTGAGACGCTGACGATGAGATCTCGAGTGCACGCGCGCAGTTCGTAGGTTGGAGGTGCCAGGGTTCGAACTAGGATGACCCTCTATATAAAGGGAGATGTGGGTGGCCTGCGCTGCGCGTAAGCGTGAACCCCACCAAAGCTACCTGCTGCTGTGTCAAAAAAAAAAAAAAAAAACTACCTGCTGCTTAAGACTTGGCCTTACACTGCTCGACACGCGTACGCGTCGGTACGGTGCGACAAACGCCATGTATATGATCGAGCACTTTCCCTAGCTATATTTCCTCGCTAAGCCTAGCTGCTAGCTCATCGTTCACTTTTGTTGTGATTGCATATACATATACCTTTTCGTCTTTTTTCATTGCTCCATTCACTTCATCGTTCACTTGGCCGTCTGTGGAATCCTGACGGATGCTGCCGCTGTGGTCGCTTGGTTCGTTGGCGGACGCTTTGCCGCTGTGGTCGCTTGGGTCGTTGGCCGCTGTGGTCACTTGGGTCGTTGGCGGATGCTTTGCCCCGTAGCTACTGGTTATTGTTCTCTTGGTGGATACTTTGCCCCCGTGGCATGGTCCGTTGCGTGGCAAACCATTGTGTTGGCTTTATTTGCGGCGCGGTTGTAGGTTTGGGTGTTGAGGGCCGTCGCTCCTTCCGTTGTATCTTTCTCCTTTTGTTTGTTTACCGTGTGTGTGTGTGGGGTGGGGGGTGGGGGTGGGGGGCTCCCTTTCACCTTTCTTTCAGTTATGTTGTTTTTAATTTTCGTAACCACTTTCTCTGTGGTCCAAGTATTAATTTGTATTTGATTTTCCATCCTCTTAATGAAACAAGGTGAAGGGCCCGATCGAGAAAAAAAAACTTCAGTTAATTTGTACGGAGTAGAAGAAAAGCAAAAAGTTCGTGATGGTGCGCGTATTTACCTCTTTGCGTGTCTTGTACTAATTTGGTGTTTATATATGAAACACAAAGTATATATTAATCTAATCCATATTCAGCCAATTAAAGGTTAATTTCCTCGAACAAATTATAACTGCAGTACGTAAACTAGCACATCCAAATCTACCATAGATGTTACCATGCATTTTGCTCAGTAGTACTGCATACGTAGTAACATGCATCCATGTTACAACTCATGCTCTGTGCCCATCCATCTCCATCTTTGCCATAAGCTCTTGTTTAGATGTAAAAAACTTTACATTCCAAATGATTGTAAATTTTACATCCAAAACTCAAAAAATGGCCTTGGGTGAGGGGGTAAATGCCTCTGAACTTTACATCCAAGGCCTTGTTTAGTTGGGCAAATTTTTTCTCGGTAAATGTTAGAAAGTTAGAATTTGAACACTGTAGTATGTTTCGTTTGTTTGTGATAAACATTGTCTAATCATGGAGTAACTAGGCTCAAAAGATTTGTCTCGTCATGTACAACAAAACTATGTAATTAGTTAATTTTTTTACCTATACTCCGAACATACTACCTCCATCTCACAATAGCAGTCGATTTAGGCCCCTGCGTGAGTACCAATATCCATGGCTAATGACCTGTGTATCCCTACTTCAATTATGCATGTGTCAGTTCCTGTCACCCGCGTCTGCTCTCTCATGCTGCCTCCTCCCCTCCTCCCACAGCTTGTTTTCGTTTTTTTATTCGTTGTAGGGTGACAAGGGAGGCAGGAAGTGATGGCTGAATAGATGTTGTAGTACGGATGTAGAGGGAACAGGCTAGGAAGCTTTAAAACGACTTCCTTTCTGATAAAAATTTTAAATCCAAAATGACTACAATTACGAGATGGAGGGAGCATGTATTTTGGTGTATTTAATGTGATGTGATGGAGAGTGAATTTGAAAACTTGGAAGTTGGGCCTTGTTTAGATTGCTAAAATTTAGCACCGGATGTCATCATCATTACACTGTAGCACGTTTCGTTTGTTAGTGGTAAATATCATCCTACCATGGAGTAACTAGGCTCAAAAAAAGAATCGTCAAGAATGTACATCTAAACTGTGTAATTAGTTATTTTTTTACCTACATTTAATACTCAAAATATATGTCTTTTGGTGTATTTAATGTGATGTGATGGAGAGAAAGTGGGAAAAAGGTTAGAAACTTTAGCAATCTAAACAGGGCCTTGGAAGCAAAAAAACTTGCCCAACTAAACGAGGCCCAAATCTTTACATTCAAAATTTACAAGGCCGGTTTAGTTCCACAATTTCAAAAGGTGGTCCAATTTTTAAAAAGTTTTGGAATTTTGAAGCCATCTAAACAACAGTCGTCCTGTCTATCACTGTAGTCTCGCCATGATCACATCTCCCATCAGTAGTCCTGTCTATCACTCTCCTCTTCCTGCGGAAACCAACGAGCTGCAATGCAAACCTTTTTCCGTTGCACGGGAAGGGAAATCTATCATCATGTGAATGCACCAACTAGCTAGCTATGTATGCTTATCGAGACGCGAATCCTGTACCACACACACGTATTCACACTTAGGTATATATTCACACCTACGGGAAGTGACCAGCAATATGACAACACATTTTGAGGGATGAGAGCAAAAGGATTTTAAGATGTGTAACAAAAAGGAGTGAAAAAAGACGCCTCTAGAGCACTTAAAAGATCTTCAGCCATGATTGTATTTGAGAGAGGTTTCATGAAACCAAATCAGGTGTGAACATAAGTTCAAACTGTAGATACCGGCTTTAATCAAGTTTATGCGAACTTTATTTTTTTACACAAAAGCACAATTAGAATTGTATGGGGACAGAGGACGAACGGTGGATGTCACGAACAACTATTGATAAAAGGTATGAATCTAGAAACAAACTCCATGCAAGTTTGACATGTAATAAACCATAAAAAAATTCAAGGATACATTCAGATTGACATTCGATCAGAAAGAAGCCCCTGTGTCACTCCTCCTCCTGTGGGCGACTCGGGCGGACCTCCAACCCTAGCGTCGCCACTCCCAAGATCCACCTCCATCCCGCCTCGCCCGCCGCCCGAGCAGAATGCGGAAGCCCGCCCGAACACGACAAAGGTGGCAGCTGGGTCTCCTTCCCTCGTGCTCGAAGTTTGGTCGGCAAGGAGGCCCGGTCGAGACGGACAGCGAGCCGTGGCGGCGCCCCCGGGGCGGGCGGCCTTGGAGTGCCGGATCCGGTGGCTCCACCCTCTATTCCGACCATTGTTAGTATTTATTAAGTGCAAAAAAAGAATATAAAGGGGTTTACGCAGCCACGAGAATAAAAATACCATTGTAGCTTTTACCCGGGAGTATTCCAGAGTATCGTTATTTATATTTTCCACAGGGAAGCAAGGGTAAAGACTATGATAAATCAAAATCATGTATCTACTAACTTAATATACCAACTAAACTAAAGTGAGGGGGTAAATAATGTATATGATATGTATGATAATTAATAGCATTTAACCAGGAGAATATTATAATATAGAGTAGATAACTAGGTCGAGAGGACAACGGGAGAGATCTAGGTTCCTGAATACTTCTCTAGTACTTTGGTTCTATGATAACAATTATTCTAATACACTTTGGAGCAGCGGTACCGTCCCGATCCTCGAAAAAGACTGGGAAGGGGTGATCGGGAGAAAGGCCGCCAAAAAGCTCTACGAATCACCAACCCGAACGTGGTGGAATACAAAGACCTGACAGGGCTGTCACCCCTGGGGCTACCACAACTAACCGTGGGATTGGGCGCAACCTCAGGTAACCTATAGCCTAGACACCACGCCTACACTATAAATTACTACTCTAGCTACCTAGCATAACTAGAGCCCTCAATACGAGCGGAGATCCCATGCAATAGTATAATAACTATATCAATAACATGAAAGGCATAAAAGTACTAGAAAAGATATATCTAATTATGGCATAAAGTCTAATAGAGTTGAAATACAAAGATATACCAGAACGCTGAAGACTTCTCCAGAACCGGAACGCAGTTCCGCTCTCCCTAACTCTCTACTAGATCTATTCTATTACATTGTAGCTGTCTAATCTAATCCTCCAGGCGTCGTGCCTCCATCTGATGAGATATGATGTATGAGATGATCTGAGATAGGGGGTCTAGGGGTCTATATATATGGGTCTTCTTCTGTCCCTTCAGCTTCAGCAGGCAATGTGGTACTAATCTGGTGTTGGATCTTGATCCATCTCGTGCTTCTACCGACGCCCTCGGATCAAACCGTCATTAAACAACCGGTTTAGATTGCGTCTTAGAGGCGGTGGAGGAAGGTTCCGGAGACCGGGCTTGCGTGGCCGCCAAGCAGGGCCGATCGGCCCCATTATTGGGCCGATCGGCCCAGGGGGGGTTCCCCTCTGGGTCCCGTCGTTCGTCGTGGCTTCTGGAGTCTTCTAGATGATGTTTTCTTCGGTGTCAAGTTTGGTCCACGCCGGGATTAGTCCGGAGCCTTCTAGGGTCTTTCTCGGAGTTGGATTGCGTTGCGTCGCGTAGTCGTACGGCTCGCGAATTCTGGTGTTTTCCTGTTTAGTCCCTGCAATTCACAACTTTACCAAAACTAGTGGAAATATGTTAGTGACACCCTATTCTAGGTTGTTATTATGATTTATACCCCTTTCTCATGTTTATTTAATTAATAAATTTATATGATAACAAGTGTCAACAACCATCCTAGCTGGGACTGTGGCTTTGGGGACTCACGGTAGTGGTGGTCGTGAGGCAACGCTTCTAGCGGTGGGGCCTCGTGGCGAGGCAACACTCCAAAGGGGTGCAAGGTGGCGGCAATTTCCGTCCATGTCGGTCGTCTTTGGAGGGCGGTTGCACGTTCCGGCTCCCTCTTGGCCGGGGCGGGGCTCCCAGTGTGCCACCCCTTGGGCTGTCTAGTGCTGCGGTCGTTTCGCTATCGGACGGCGATGTTGTGGTGGCGTGGCGGGCCTTGGTGGGCTGGGCATGCTCTCGGGCGACGTCAAGGTGGCGGTTGTCGACAACGGCCCGATGCGGCGGAGGTGCCCGGCCGAGTGGGTGGCCGTCGGTCATGGCTCCCGTGGTCGGGCTGGGGGTTCCTCTGTTGGTTCCGGCGTGTTAGTGGCGACGGCTCGTTTCGGGGCTCTTTGGGGGCTCACGCGGTGGGTGATGTTGGGAATACATGTCGGGGAGGGGATAGTGGTGGGCTGGGCGTGTCTGATCCCTGCCCTTTTCTCCCTCGCCTTTTGCTTGCGCATGCTGGTTTCTCTTGTCAACTATCTTCGTGGGACTCCGGCGGCGTTGGTTTGTGGAAGAAGCACAATGTCGAGCGAAAGCTTGGGCGCCGGCGCCTGTGTGGACGCCGTATCCTTCCTGGAGGCGTCCTTTAGTACCTCCCTTCTTACCACGTTGGTTCGCACACGCTTACCTTCTTGGAGGCTCTGCCTGGCGTTCCAAACTCCTTTATGGGCCTCATGCGCCTCTCTTTGTGCTTCCTCTACGGTGTTGGTGCTCGGTGTGGGTGTTCGACGCTTCACGTGGTTCTTTGAGTTTAGTTCTGGTGGAGACTCGTGTTGACGACCCTCCAACCGAGTTGTTATTCATGCTTATTTTCTTCCAACTGTTTTTTGTTGGTAGTTGAGGGTTGGTGGCTCGTGTCGATGCCCGAATCCGACCGGGTGTAGTTGATGGAGGCTCGTGTTGATGACCCAATCCAACCGCGGGGGATTCCTGTTTATTCTCTTTCCATCCAGTCGTTGTTAGCGGAGTTGTTTTAGTGGTGTGAGTTGTTTGTATCGAGTGGTAGGTGGAGTAAAACACTCCCCTAAATTGTATGTTTTGGGCTTAGTTTCTATTTAAAAACTGGTGGGTGTTTGTCTTTTTTTCTTTTTATTCGTCTAATAGAAATTGTGTTTTGCCGTCCTTTGAAAAAAAAAACATTCAGATTGATAATTTCCCTTTAGAACTCCACCAAGACATGCTCATTAACAACTCTATATGACATAGGAATCCAAGGATAAAGAAGCATAAATGTACCATATCAATCGATGAAAGGCTTCGTCCCCCCTCACAATAGATGAAAGGGATGACTCAACTGTGCGGTCAAAATGTATTGGCACAGGATACCGTATAAGGTCGACATGCATAGTGGTGTCGAGTTTGGCATCAGATTCTTATCGTAACAGACGACAAGATGAAAGGGATGAACCTCCCTTGAAGATTGTGACAGCTGCGGCGCCCTTTGCTGCATCGCTCGTGACGGGTTGGATGGGGTTTGTGTATATATCTGCCGCGCGTATACCAGTTGCCGATATGTGGGCTCTCGTGCGGGTTATTGTGGGCTCGCGGCGCGCGATCTACTAGCCCAGCAGGCTGGCGGCGTGACCCGCGCCGTTTGCAAGTATATTCCACAGGATCGCTGGGTATACTGCCGAAAAGACGAATCAGACAAGTAAGAGACAGTGTCTTCTACCACCTCACTCGATGGCTCCGGTGCTCACCACGGCGAGGTCTCTCTCCCACGAGTGCCGTGCGTGACTCAACTCGTCGCCTATCAGAGGAAAGCAAACCACGGCACATCCACATCAGCGGGCTAGCTTTATTTGTCTTGGATGCACGCACAACAAACCGTGCGAGGGCCATGAGAGCGACGTCGTGTTCCTCACTCGGCTGGCACTCGCATGATCCTCCTGGCATGAAGAACGCTAATGATAACAAGCGTTACAGGTTCTTCTGTCGCGGGGCCGTCACCCCGTGCGTGATCTAGCTCACCTTCTTCACGCTCTGCATTGCCAGTTCTGCTACACATCATTTTGCATATACCCAGATGACACACCAAGCTCTCTAGAGTTCAGACCTATAAATACGTGCGTTGTCGATGTCATCAGGATCGATGAGCAGGCAGGATTGTGATGGGTCATACTGCATGACAGTGAGGTTTCTGTGACAGAGATGATGCCGAGGCAGGGCGCCGCCGAGGTCCTCCGGTGCTCGTTCGTCGGAGGCGACGAGCGCAGCGGCTTCACGGGCGAGCAGCTCAGGTACCCCTGCAAGCTGAGGCGGCACATCTGCGCCGAGTGCGGGATGCACCGCGGCGAGCACGGCAGACCCAACGCGGGCATCAGGGACAAGCACCTGCCGCCGCGCAAGCGGTCCGTGTTCAGGAGGCTGGGAGAGTTCCAGCTGCTGGACCTCGGCGGTGGCAAGGACGAGGACAACAGGGAGGGGCAGACTTGGACTTGGACTCCCGGCGACGCGATCGTCAAGGGAAGCGGGGCGCCAGGAGAAGGCGCGCGGCGTGGTGTGAGCTCTGAAGTTTGAATAAGTGGTATCTGCCCATGCTATTGTGTGTGTGTGCACTTACGTGCTTTGCATTGTTCTAGCTAGTTGCCTGGGTGGCATTTTCTTCTCGTGTGGTGTTTAGACCTGGTCACTATTCAGAAACTAGTCGAAAATTTTAATCGATTTTATATACTGAGTTGTGCTAATCATCGGCGTGGAAATTTGTTTAGTGCTCTGTTCATTACCTAAAAATAAGGAAAACTAGTTCGATGTTACTCTTCAGGGCCGTACCTAGAATTTTGGAGGCCCTGAACAAAATTCATGACAAGGCCCTAAATTTCAAAAAAATCAAACCATGCTTTCACTTAATTATAAAGATTCAAATTTATATGGGTTTCACACTACTAGGTATAAATCAAATCTTAATGTTAAAAGAGTAAAACTAATATGCAAACAATTAGCACCATAGCAGCTAGTATAGCAGACTGGTGGTAGGCTGTAAATTTGGAGACCCTCAATTTTGGAGGCCCCGAGCGGTCGCACACTTCGCACACCCTAATCGCCGGCCCTGTACTCTTTCTTAATCCTTTGACGACTCTAACCAAAACAGGAAGCGGACACTCTTCTTCTATCATCCTCGGTGGCTCCTCACCACGACAAGCAATCCACTTGTGCTGTGGCACCCTCATTTCACCCATTTCCAATCTCCGATGACTCTTTAGGATTATAGGTGGAAGTTGAATGTCAAATGGATACCCTCTAATTAAAAAAAAAAATAAACTAGCATGGTAAAAATTACAAAAATAAATAAATAAATTCTTAATTCATTTGTTGAAATCCATAGGCGTCTAACTTCTATCTTCCTTTCCACCTCTACTTACGACCTTACCACCACCACGGCGCCACCTCCGACTTTAGCCATGCGGTATGGGGCGGGCATGAGCATTGGATCTCGAACCAGTACCGCCTTGGATTTAGGCATGTTTTCGACTTGTTTAGGCTTGTTGTCTATCACAAAAGAGATTGTGATTTGTGGATGGGCCTTTTGAGGTACTCCCTCCGTTTCAAAAAGAGTGTTATTTTAAGTTTTTTAAACATCTCGTTTGACCATCCGTCTTATTCAAAAAAAAAATTGTAAAAATATTATTTATTTTGTTATGACTTTTTTTTTTATCACTAGAGATACTTTAATAATTGTTTATTTATTTTCTAATTTGTATAAGTTTTAAATAAGACGAACGGTCAAAACCTAAGTCCGAAAAACTTAAAACGACACTCTTTTTGGGGACGGAGCGAGTACTATACTAAGGAAAAAGTGCACTTTTCCTCCCTCAATTGTTGCGAAAAGTCTTGCTTTCCCTCCCTGAATGTCAAAACGGGTAAATCACCTCCCTCGACTTTTCAAACCATGCATTTTACCTCCCTCTAGTGGTTTTGTTGGTGGTTTTGTCTTTTTCTTTTCTACTTATTTTGGCGAATTCTTAAAAAAAAATCATAGTAAATCATAAAATAGAAAAACAATTTTATTGGACTCCACATAAGTAGATTTACACAATTGTATATAATATTATATCCTTCAGTACAAAAGTTTTGTTGTAGATTTAGATTTATGATTTTCTATAATTAATTGAAATAATTCATTAGTATAGTTTCTATAATCCAAATTTTCTGGATTTTTATGTGATCTAATTATTGAATGCATGAACTACAAAAAAAATCCATATTCATTGAATTATATATAACTTAATTATATATTTATTTAGGTTTATACTTGTTAATTCTAAATAAATCTATAACTAAGTTATACATGATCCAATGTGTATGAAATTTTACTACAGTTGATGCATACAACAACTAGCCGACTATAAAAAAAAAATCATCATAATTGGACATTAGAAACGGTAGCTATGAAGTATTCCAATTAACTACTAAAAAAGAATATATCTAAAGCTATAGCAAAAAACATTTTTACTAAACCATACCATATTATATATTCAATGTATTGATCTACTCATGTGAAGTCCAACAAATTTGAAATTTTCGTTTTATATTTTTTTTTCATGATTTATTATGATTTTTAAAGATTCAACCAAAATAAATAAAAATGAAAAAATGAAACCAACCTTAAAACCGCTCCGGGAGGTAAAACCCACTATTTGAAAAGTTGAGGGAGGTGGTGTACCGAGAAAAAAATAGACTTTTACAAAAGTGGAGGAGAAAAAGTAGACTATACTCTACTTTTTTTTTTTTTTTTTTAGAATTTACTATACTATACTACTTGTCTACCGACTCAGTACTGAGAGAAGTATATGTTGGCCTTTGGATGTCCACGGGGAAAGTCCGTCCAGTTCGTGCAGCTTCGGTAATGGGCATCGACAGGCTTTATCGAACTATATTTGGGCCGTGTGTGCTTAGCACCTTACCATAAGGGCGTCGGCGTGTCGTCAAGTTTTTGCTTCCCTGACCCTGCCGCAGAGCCGTTGATGTGTCACAGCAATCAGCACTCGGCAAGGTCGGCACCGTGCCAGGAGCAGGGATGGGATTCTTCGAGAAACGAAGTGAAACCAAGTTTTGAATGGAGCTGTGGAAATTTCGAGGAAACATCGAGGGTGCGTGCTTAGCCGTAGCGCGGACAAGACGTGTTGGCAACGGCATGGTCATCTCGTGTGCTCAAATCAAATCTCTCAACAGTTATCGACGAAAGCCATGCGGTCATGCGGAGCGGAGCGAGGTGCGAGTACTACAACCCTTTTTGCCCTTTATTATCTGAAAGAAGAACAGTCATCAACTACCCTGCAGCTATGATGCCGCTCGAGTGCTCGACACGGCCGGCGTTGTGCCGTATGCTATAGAGGTCGCTTTCCTGGGGGCGTTCCACGAAGGCGCGAACCCAAGCCAATAAGCCATCAATTCAACGTACGCATTCACTCCAGGACAACTAGCCCCATCGCTTTCGCCTTTCACCAACAAGTGACTTGCCCGGTTTAACGCATCGCATTTTCCAAGGTTCTTGCTCTATATAATCATCAAGATCTCCCATCAGCCTTGGCTCACAAGCCTAAATAAGGCTCCCTTTGCTTGTTGGACCTTCGCCGAGTCTGCGCCGTCCCAAATCGCGCTCACCGACCGTGGCACGTCCGATGGCTCGCCATGACGCTGGCAATGATGCCAACAAAGAGATTGTGGGCGCGGGCGGTCCGGAGCCAGAGCAAAATGCCGCCGTTGTCCCAGACGCCGGCGGCCGTGGGCAGCTGCTGCGCGTATCCGCCGCGCTCCATCTGATGCTCGTCGGGGCGGCGGTGATAATGGTAGAAGCCGCCGTGCCAGCGCCGGCGCCGTTGCCGCGCTTGTTTTTCGCGTTCCTGGCGTGGCTCGTCGGGGTCGGGTGCCTGTCATTGTTCGCGACACGGCCATGACGGCAACGCCTGCGGCACCCTGCAGATGATCCGCCAGTCTCCATCCAGCAATACACTACCACCTACCTTGTCTTTCGCGTCTGATCGAGTCAGCCAGCTAGCCCCCAGACCCCCGTTTCGTTTGCCTCACGAGTCACGATTCCCCGATGTGTCATGTCACTCATGCGTTTAAACATGTATTATTACGACTCTTTTGGTTTGTTTTGGGAAAAATAAGCGATTACTTCTAGCCTTCTACTACACTCCGTATACTGGTGTGGACCAGAAATTTGGATGGAGGAGACATGTTCACTTGTTTTCCTCCCTTTTGTATCATGGAGATCATTTGATGTCAGTTATTGTATAATTACTTTTTTTAAAACAAATATTACGTACTGTACTTCACTAGTTTTCCCCCTTCCCGCTCAGTTCTGTGTCGATGTTGAGAACAGTCTACTGTGCAATGAATTTGATGTTGGAGTATACTCTAGCTGACAAAGCGAAATGACATCACAGAACTGTTCAGGCGTGTGCGGATCTCCAAACAACACCCAATCAATTCATAATTACAAGAGGCCCAGCACAAGATTGAAGCATCACAAAATCCATGCTACCTGCTACTTGGCCGGCATCATAAAGTTGTCTCAAAGACTCATCGATCGTAGCAGGGCTGAATTGTCAAACCTCAAACTCAGAAAGTCAAAATCACGACGACACGCCGCTGTGTCGAATATGTATTTTTACTATCAGTTGTGTACATTTGGGAAAAATCACGACGTCGCTATATCAGTCCATCATTTTGTTCGCCGCAGTCGCGGCGCGGGCACACTCGTGGCAGCAGCGGCTCAGGCGGGAGCCAAACGAGCCTTGACATGATCAACCGATACCCCAATAATTGTAGCTAAAAATCATAAAATTAATCACATCAAGTCTCATTCTCCTTCCTGTTCGAAACCATTAAGTTTCAGTCTGTTCAGATATAAAAGGATCGAGATATTGATAAGATTACCAAACTACTCAGTCACTTCACAATATCATGGATAAGACTACGTTCAACAAGTCATCTACAGTTGAAACGGATCTCAGTTCATGTAATTCCTCCACCGATGTGATTCTTCCATTGAAATCGTTCTGCGATTTCTGCTCAAAAAAAACACCAAGAAGAAATACCGATCAAGTCAGTTTGTCGTCTACTTCAGGAAAGGCGTGACTATATAGAAAAAAAGGCCCCACACTATAATGTTTAAACAACATGCATCCAAATTTCCAAACAGTTTATCTCAGGTTCAGTTAAACCATCATAAAACCATGTAGGTTATTTCAGATTGAGCTAAAACCACCAAAGCATATAAGACTAGTATCTTACTTCCACAATGACTTCCATTATAAAATGCTTACATCTTTCAAGCACAGTTAAAATGATTCTAAACAAAGTATGCCACATGAAAGTATTTCGAAAAAATTACCACGTCAACATCTCCAGATCTTCGGGTCCTTTTCAAATTTTCTGTTGGGTCATAGTGAGAGGTTCCAGTGCAACAATCATCTTGACTTCTAGCACGCTTTATGCCTGTCCAAGAAGACTCTTAAAATAATATTGAAATGCAACACATATAGTATCATCAATTCAGTGTATTTTTTATATAACCACAAGTACTGGATGCATGAGCCACTTATACAAATCTAAATGATAAATAAAGATAAATAAAAAATATGCAAGTAAACAACAGAGCCTAATGGCACCAGCTGCAGTAGTTAATGTTGATGCTGGAATCCGGATGATCTGAATGCAGATTCGCCGATGGAGAATTCTATGGAAACTAGTGCTTAGGTTCATACGAATTAAACCAGTAAGGGAACAAAGATTGCAAACATTTTATGAGATTCAAGGTGTAAGGAATGAAATGAAGAGATAATGCTTCCAAGAAGCAACAAGAGGCACTCTTATGTATATTATATATGTGTGTGATGACTGACGGTCAAGCGACCTTCATCCAAGACTGTTCAAGTGGATATCTATGGTTGATAGAAGCCATGGCTCTAGGGAAGATCCTCTAAAATACTTAAATTTAGCAGGCAGTTAAATCCTTCTGATTGTTGTCCCTAAATAGAATTGCCTAATTTCAATTGTTTTCATGCATAAAGTCATGGATGACTTTCTCGAAACAAAGCTGAAATCTAAGCAAAGATGATGCAATTATTTGATGCAGAATCTTTATAGTAACGAATATCATCAGTAGTATGTGATTCAGAATATGAAGCAGTGACAGACTGACAGAGAGCAGAAGCAGAGGCGCTGGAATCTTACATCTTGCGGTGGTTAAAAAGCAATGGTTATTGGGAACCACAAGTAGTGTAGCTCACACGATGAGCATTATACATAAAAAAAAAGGGGTCAAATTAAGGAGAACAACGGACCTGAAAGGCTTCCTGTTATCTCTCATCTGTACATTTTAATGAATTCATGTAAATTTCAACAGGTAAAGAAAGAAATAAGCACAATAAACCATGCATTACTTACCTCTTTTCCTCAAATAAATAAGCAATGTCACGTGCTTTTTGATGATTCACTTTCTTTGTATAAGGCCTTTGAACTGGCCGCACCCTTTCAAGCCGCACCATGCAAATATTGAAAAGCGGTTATTTCTTCGAAAAGGAAAAGAAAAACACACTACTACAACAATAGGGCCAGGCAAGAACACGGAACCCACCCAGACAGACTAATTTGCCAACACTTGGGGGCATGATGTGGCAAGTGCAGCTTTTGTTTCAGTTCCGGGCACTTAAGGGCCAAATCCGTTAGCCTTTCTGCAGCCACCGCCCAAATCTGCATCCAATCAGACAAATTTCTACAAGAGAAGAATTTGATTACATCAGCAAGCTAGTGACACTGAAATATAAGAACACTGAAATCAGAGTGTTTGATTGAAGATTAAGAACTTTTTGGTTGTGAGACGCCACCGATGGCTTCCATTCTGCTAATTATTAAGGTGAAAAGCCGAACAAACAGTGGAAACAGTCCACTGGTACTCATCCACCGGATGGAGTAGAAAAGAAAATTATTGAAGGGAACTGTGATGATCTGACCTGGCCGGGTGTTGCAGAACGTGGTGGAAGAAGGCATTCAAAGCGGCGATCCCGGGATTGGCCCTGGTGGCGGAGGCATTGAGGAGCGGGTACATGGTGCTGACGTCTTCCGCATGCTTAAGCGATCTTGCCGAGCACTCGATAGACGTGGAGGCAGCGAATCAAGCTGGAGGCCTGACGAGACCGTGGCTTCGCGTGAACGGGCATGAAGCGGACGACGTAGGCGGTAAGCTCGTCCCAGCGCGCGGACCTGGCGAGGTACTGGAGGTGGGATACGTCGAAGAACACCGCCGTCTCCCTCTCCAGCCTTCAAATGCAACGAAATCAATCAATTTTCTTCGAGATTCGAGAAAGGGAACAGGGGCGTTCTGTCCATACATGTGGGCCGCGCGTTCGAGGCGGTGGCGCCTGAGGAAGCAAAGGATGCGGCGGGCGCAAAGCCTCCTACCGGGGCTGTTCCAAACCCACATCATGGCGGCGGCGGCGGCGGCTGGTGGTGGTGGTTCGGGAAGGGGAGACAAGCGAGGGGCACACCGCACGGACCTACTCTCTCTCTTTATATTATTTATTATTAACTAATTATTATTTATATTTATATAAATATTGTGTCTAAACGGATCGATACGTATAAGCGTGAGGCATGAGCCCCAATACGAGTTAGATTTAGATTTATATACTTGTTAGATTTAGACTCGATGGCTGCATACCAACTTAGTTAGAACTACAGCCCTAAACTAACTCTAGTTAAAGAGGTATTTTGATGAAAAGGTTAGATTGACATTAAATATATTTTTCTAATCATGTTGGCGGAAGCCAATGTCTTGTTAGGGCACTCACAATGCAGACTTCTATCATAGAGTCTAAGCTTATTTATTACCATCATATTTATTGCACTTTTGATGTGGCGTTTATGTGGCAAATATATTTATGAAAAGAGAGGAAGAAAAAGCAAGGCTCAAGTCTTATTTGGACTCCAAGTCCACGTTAACAAAGGTAATAAATAAGTTTAGACTCTATGATAGAGTCTGCGTTGTGAGTGCTCTTAGGAGTGAAGGAGAGAAAAGGCACTTTTTAGTGGATCCAATTTAAACTAGCTCTAATCAGCACCTCTTGGAAAAGATAGGTTTTTTCATCTCTTTGAAGGGATAATTTTTTTGTTAGATGCAACTAACCCCAATCTAATCCTCTTGTTTGGAGTCTTTTAGGCTAGTTGAGCTCGAGGTAGCTCGGACTAACTTCCCCAACGATATTGTGAGGGGTTTGGGATCTTCCCCGCGAAGTGCCGAATTGATACTCTAGTGGATTGCTTGTGTCGTTGAGTTACCACTCAATCGCATGTATCAAAAGGGCCTAGTGAGGCAAGGCGTGCGCGCCACCTTGATCCCCCGTTGAGACGGTTGACACAACCGTAAACGTAGCTTGAGGGTGCTCAAGTGAACTCTAGGTGAACAAATTATTGTCTCCGTTATTTGTGTTGATTGATTGTCTCCCGGGCCGGTTGTTGGGCTCGATTGGGAGGGCGAGCTGGGCTCGAGTGCGGCTGCGACCTGGTTTGGCTGGGCCGGTCTGAGGTAAGGGAGAAGCAACAGGGCAAGCTGGGCTGGCTCTGGTAGCTTGGGCCAAAATGGCCTTTTCCATTTTCCCTTTTACTCTTAAGTCTTTTCTAATTTCTTTCCTACTCTATTCAAGCCATAGTCCCTTATGTGGCATGATAAGCTTGCCAAGCTTGCATACCTCCTAAGTGGAGGTCACTAATGGTCATTAGGGATTAGGGATCCATGTCCAAGGGTTGGCAACACAACACTTATACAGTTATTTGATTTTATTAGTCAACACATAAAATCAAATAAAATTCCAAATCAATCATGGTTGATTATTACATGTAATATGCTTGGCAAAAATTAAATGGGTGCTACTTGTGCAACTAGGAAATGTTTTCCTACATGACATTCACCATTCATGGGCTATTTAAGAAAAAATTTTGTTGGTTGCAATTTTTAGGTTTCGAAATTTCCGGGTTGTTACACGTGGGGAGGGCGTGATTGATCGCACCTTCCAAGTTCACATGGGCATGGGGAGGGCGTGATTTATCGCACCTTCTTAATTCGCATAGGTGGAGAGGATCGAACCTTCTAAATTTACATGCGGGTTGAGAGGGCGTGATTGATGGCACCTTCCAAATTTGCATGCGCGTGGGGAGGGTGTGATTGATCGCACCTTCCAAATTCGCATGGTGGATAGGATCGCACCGTCCAAATTTGCGTGCAGGTGCGTAGGGCGTGATTGATCACACCTTCTAAATTCACTTGGGCATGGGGAGGGGTGCATGCGGATCTTTTTTTTATTTTAAGTTTCCTAATTTTTTTCTCATGGGAGCTCAAAAAAAAAAAAAGCCCCTTCAATCGAGAGGAGAATGAGCGCTGTGGGATTTTTTTTCTTTTCCTTCTAGATTTTCTCCTTCTATTTACGGACGAGTGGAAGAACACGAGTCACGGTTTCCTCCTATTTTTTTATCGCAACAACCAACTTGCATGGTTAATTCCTTCTTTTATTGTGTGGTTAATTCTTTCCTTTCTTTGCATGGTTAATTCTTTCCTTTATGAGGTAGCATGGACAATTCGTTTCCTTTTCCTTCCTTTATTGCATGGTTAATTCTTTTCCTTTATTACGTGGTTAATTCCTTCCTTTATTAGGTCGCATGGACGGTTCATTTTCTTTTCTCCCTTCGGGTTCGCATGGGGTGGCGGTTGGGCAGAATCAAAGCGAATGTCGCACTAAAAAAAATGTCTCCTCTTTTTATTCTTTTTATGTTGTAGAGAAGAGACTTTGCTCGTATTTAATAAATACGTTGTAGGGGTGCAAAACCCCTCAAGATTTTAAAAAAACAACTTCCGTGGCCGAAGTCGTGGCTTAGTGCGGCGGTGGCCAGGGCCGGCTTTGCTACCTACGCCGGCGTCACAAGCGCTTCTGCAACGGAGAGGAAGAAAACAAAAGAAAAGAAAAAAGCTGACATGTAGGGCCAGTACCCACCTATTGGAAATGTTATTGGTGATCTGCTACAACATCTTACCAATAAACACAAGAAACAATATTGATGATCACCAATACTATCTTATTAGTGATGAGTTATTAGGGAGACATTGAAGATGCTTTATAAATTATATATTGCTAAAACAAGTCCATTAAAAAGGGTCGTCCTCACCGACCTCTTCATCTTGCCCTATGACCATTGTCCCGTGTCTCAGTCTGACCGTCTTTGTGAACGTGCCCCATCCTACATTCAATGCAGAGGTTGTACCCTTGCGTCTACTCCTAGGCAACGGTGATGTAAGTTGCTAAAAAGAGCGGACCATTGATCATGAAATGAAATTAATCCATTAATTCGGCCGAGTGAACACGTGCGTGGCGTTCCACATATCAGTAGCAATTCGGCAAGTCACTATCTTTGGCATCGAGTATAAAGCCAAGTATGAGTACGCAATGTAGGAGTAGACCGTTCCTGCAGTAGTTGCGAAAGCTATCTACTAGGGGCACCCTGAGTTTTTGCCCGGTAATAAAACTATGATGTGAAAAAGACATGACTCTTCGCAAAGATTAGTCTCGAGGGATGAGGCCTACGCTGTGCTGTTCCACTGTCCAGGGGAGGAGGGGACGCCGCCGGAAAATCAGTCGCGAGGGATGAGGGCTAAGCGGTCCAAGGTGCACTGGAGGACGGCGGGGCAGCCGCCCTGGTGAGTGGAGCCGCCCTCCAGGTGCGTCCGTAAGCGGCCAGCGCCAGAGGACCGGAACACCTTGTGACAGGAAAAGCACCGGAAACCTCTCGTCCCGTTCTCCCACACCTTTTCACCGAAACTCCACACGCCGCTTTGTTGGTGACCACGGATTGGCTCAAGCGGAGGCCTGCAATGCACATAATATACAACTCCATATAGCGCCTAACTTCCGCGCAATGAGAGCGCTTTGACTACTGTTTCGTTACTGTAGACCAATCAGGCGCGGGCGCGTGGTGTCGTGCGTGTGTGAGCATCTATTTAGCGTCTTCTGATTAACTGAGGAAAGTAGTAATAACGCTCTGTGCCTCGCCATCTCCGTTCCATTCACTTCCTCCTCCCTGCGCTAGCTGCAGTGAAAGAAAAATGGGTACAATCGCACTCGCACCTCGGCCCCTCCGTCTTCGTCCTCCTCCTCTTCCTCTGCCCCAGCCACAGTGCGCGCAGATGTCACGCCGGCCGGCTCGCCGTCACCGCCTCTCACCCAGCCGCGATCCGCGTAGATGGTGCGCCTGGCCGCCTCGCCATCATCACCTCCTTGCATTCTTCCCTACAGCTGGTACAAGGTCTCCGGTCACCACAGCTCCTCCCGGCTCTCCGCTACCTTGGCCGCTCCACGCTCGACGGCTACATCTCGCCCGGCCTCGCCGTCGCCGCCTCCGCGCGTCCGATCCGCGGCCACGCCGGCTCTCGCCCGCCGCCATCGCTCCACCTCCACCTCTTTTTCCTATCCCTAGACGCAGCGCTCGTGAATGTCGCGCCCGGCCGCCTCGCCGTCCTCGCCTCCGCGCGTCCGATCCGCGGCCACACCGGCTCTCACCCGCCGCCACCGCTCTCCTGCCGAAACGGGGCCATCGCCCATCGCCCACTTTCTCTTCCTCTCCCTTCTTCTCGGTCTTCCTGTCATCGGTGTCGACGGGTGTTGTGGCCGTCCTGCTGGGCAGAGCTGTCGTGCAGCCTCTTTCTTCTCAGAACAATTATGAGACACGAATGGTGGATCATTGCAATCAGATCCTTCTGTCCTTTCTTCTTCAGATTGATTTGGAAATCCTCATCCTACACGTTTATATGATAGTGATTTTGCTACAGATCCTCGAGGTAGTCATGTCTACCAACAAACCCCACAACTAAAGGTTCTTGCTGCTGCTGCATTTGAAGGTATAAATTCTTTTCTTTTCTTTTGCAACGCCCTCGATTTTTTATTTAATCGGCATGACGGTGATGTAGGCAGCCACCCTCAGCATCGCCTCCCGTTGATCTGCGTCAGCATCAGCCTAGCACTCATGCCATGGGTCCACCCCTGCTTCCCCACCATAGCAGCTGCATCTGCAGCACTGCGGCTAACAGAGCACTTAACCTTTTCAAGTATTTTTTTTTTTCAAGTATTTTATTTCATATATGGATGAACGTCTCTTAAATTTTTTATTCCTATACATATATGAGGAACAAGCTGAAAATCATGTGCTTTCTCTTCTGAGTTTGCAAGTCTGAATATTAGTCGTAAATGTGATGCCTTCAATGGTCTAAACAAGTTATGCTATTCTGTATTCTGAAAATCATGTGCTTTCTCTTCTGAATTTGCAAGTCTGAATATTAGTCCTAAATGTGATGCCTTCAATGATCTAAACAAGTTATGTTGTTCTGTATTCAGATTCTATTAGTGCGATGTAGCCCTACATGTACAGCGTATTTAGTTACTAATGTTATGATGCATATATGATATACTCGACTACGTAATATATAATGTTCAGTTATTAATGTACGCATTTACACTGCAGGCGGCTCTATTGCGGCAGCATGCAGCAGAGGACTGCATTTTCACAGGGCAGCTCCAGGTGTAGAGGGACAAGCCCATGCTGAGGGGATGTTGTGAGGTCAATTTCAGCTGCAGCGATACCCACGACAGGTAAAAAGCTCATATAGCCCATGCTATGGAGATGATGCGAGGTCCTATGTTTCTACACCAACTAATACATTACAGTTGGTTTGCTTCACCATGCGGTTTTGTAGAACTGGCCATAGCAATATGTGAAACAATCTTGTGTAGAAAGGCTTTACCTAATGCTTTCGTAAGATAGCTATTATGCATTTTATTGCCTCTGTGCACCTTAATTGTCAACGGGTCCTCAAATTTGTTGAAAGTATGTGCCCATTTGCTAATCTTCATTCTTGATTATCAATCCACTTTGTAGTGACAGTGCATGGATTCAAAAAGGCTAACAGAAAATTTTTTGCTTCCTATTTTCATTTTTTGATGAAGAAAATGCAATGCCTATCCTAAATTAAAATCTTAGGTATTTGATCATGCAGCACATCAAAAAAAGTATTTTTTCAATCCAAACTAATCTGGACCAGACTCCAGCTTTGGAAGAACTATGGAAGAACACTCTCTTGAACTGTTCTTTCATGAAAGAACAAAGTTGGTGTAGAAATCATGTCCAACAGATTACCTATCTTGCCACCCCTAAAGCGCACAAATAGCATCCCCTATTATTAATAATGTGGTTAATATCAGTCAATTTTAATTTTGTTCTCTGTCACAGTTCCTCTATGATCTGAATGTCTGCGCAGAACATGAGATTATTTTACTTCCAGAATATAAAAAATAGTATTATCTCATTTGTCGATCTCGGTTTTAGGAGGTATTGAGGCATGGAAGGATGCTTGCAGAATAGTTCTGTAATGGATATCTGTTTGCAGGTTCCTATCTGACATGCAACTAAACTAAGAATACAATAGTTCCTTAGCTTCTTTCAATATTTTGTTTATTTAGCTTTTTTTAGGTTTTGCTTCTGGTGTTCATGCCATGTTGTATACTGAACTGGTCATATATTATAAACATATATGGCTATTACAGGTAAAAAACAAGTTTTGTTTGTGATTCAGTTAGTTGTTTTCTCTTTGGAGTCCTTGCATCTAATTATGCTTTTTTTGTTCTACTGTGTCATGTGTTGCTATTTTCTGTACACCACACATCTACCAAATGCATCCCGGATCATTTTATTTCCTTCCAGCCTTGTGATTTGGGTTTCTTCAATTCGAGATTTCTGAAATTTCTAGGTTTATTTTCTTCAGCTGAAGGCTTTTAAAGTTGCATATTTATGAACAACGCTCTAGGTTAGGCAGTCATTATGGTCATACTCTGTTGAAGGTCATTTGCACCACCAATTTTATAATTACATTACACTGCACAAAGACATCGGTTGCCCCATCATCCTGACTGCATGTGATAGTTAAAAATGCTCTTTTAAGTCAGACACCCCACAGTACCCCATTAACCATGGTCATTGCCACCACTGCATATGATGCTTTTGTACTGATATACCCGGCAGTAGCATAAATGACTACGATGCGTGACGTATAGTTCAAACATCTGGTTTATTGTGCTATTCTGTTCAATCTGATGTCATCCTATTCAATTCATCCTCATGGCCTCATGTTTTTCTCTATATGCATGACGATATCTTTTCCCCTTTTCAGACATGGGCATGACTACCAGTTTATACAACTCATCGCCTCATCAGGTGTTAAGGATCCTGAATTGATTTTTGTATACATTGTTTGTCCAGTTTGTATGTAAAAAGGAGCCTACAGTTAATCATTATTACTGCTACTCTGAAAACCTTCATGAAATTCTGTGTTTTTTTGTCTGAAGACATCTGAAACTTATTTTAACTCACGTTTTTATCCTTAATTAATTCTGTTGTACGAGGTGGTTTCTTGAGTTCCCTCTCCAACTCTGCCCTGAACTTGCAAAGAGTATGCATGCAGACTGTTATTTTCAAGGGAAAATTTGAAGACTGCCATTATAATTGTAGTGTTACCTTCTATGGCTTAGACTTTGTAGTCGTTGTTATCTCCAAATTTATTTTGTATCCTACAAGTCTGCTAACATGAGGTGGTGCGATAAAACCAATGCAGTTTCTTTTATCTACAAAATTACTTTACGTCTTGAAAGTCTGTAAACATGATGTGCTTTATGACCTACAAATACTACACAGGTGCAAGATCTATGCTCCCGTCGTGTACGCGTGGGCGCGCCCCTCCCTACGGGCGCGGCGAAGTGCGCCACCTGACCTAGTAATAAATATACTACTAGCTGATGTCGTGCTCCTACATAATAAGTAGTACAACATAACTTTAGTTGGGAAAATTTATGTGCATATCCAGCAATGTCGTGCTCCTACATAATAAGCAGTACTCCCTCCATCCCAATTTATAAGTCGTTTGACTTTTTTATTCCTAAGTTTGACCACTGCCTTATTCAAAAAATTTATGCAAATTTTTATTTCTTTTTCGTGGGTTGTTTTGTTAATATAAAATCTTCAAAAATAGCTTAAATTTAATGATATTTGCATAAATTTTTTGAATAAAACGAGTGGTCAAACTTATAGTTTAAAAAGTCAAACGACTTATAATTTGGAATGGAGGAGTACAACATAACTTTAGTTGGGAAAATTTATGTGCATATCCAGCAAATGCATGCGTGGACGTTCGGTCAGTATCTTAATATTATTAATGTGAATTTGAACTCTCCAATAAAGTCAAACATTAATCTTCGACGGTTATGATGGAGAGACTAGCTGATAGGATTGACTTAGCTAACTAATGTCCCAGCTAATTATGAAGTAGCACAATTACCTGAGCTCTGGGAAGTACAGGAAAATATAGTCCTTGACTTCGATCATAGTTTCTTGTGGACTTTCAGCCAGACTGGTCAATCAAGATCAAGAGTTATAAATTATTAGTTGATCAAAGACAAATCAACTTATACGTATATGAGATTGTAGGTTCCTACACTGGTTAATTGCACTAATGAAACTAATAGACAATTGCACTGCTAAATTAGACAAACTGAACTAAAGTATATTAATTGTGTATATAAACATTATGTACCATGGGAGTGGGATATCCCGATTCAAGATGCGATTTAGGCCATCAAAGCGCTGGCGTAGCCATTGACGGTTGGTTACTGGATAAGACTGCATGAGCTGCAAAAGCTGATTGTCAAAGTAGCGACGTGGAACTTGAGGCCTACTTGGGATGTGATATGCAATCAGGTCCAGGACTTGAGGTTTGTTGGCAGAGAAGAAGAGCTCTGCGTGGATGGTAATGAGTTCTTCAAGTGAGGCTCCAACTGGTGTAGGGATCACCGAATTTTCAGCATATAGGACCACAAATTTCCTAAGGTATTTCTCCAGCTGAGTCCACATTCTGCCATGTGCCAGGAAATCCACAAGCTCACTGACGAACTCTCCAGACATAAGGCTATCATGAAAGCTGTCAAGATCAGTTGGCAAGGAATGATTATTTTAGATCTTTAAGATGATAGATAAAGGGCACCTACTGCTGTAAAAACAGCATTAATGAGGAAACACTCACAGCAGCTTTTCGGTGTTATCGAGGGTATCAAGTCGGGAGAGCAAGTAATCATCAAGTATTTCATCTTGAGCAGCTGCATCAGCTTCTTGAGGTTCATCAACAATACCTTCACCAGCAGCTTCGGGTTCCTCAGCATCTTCATCCGCAGCTGGCAGCCTAATTGATAATTGATATCTTGAGCTTCAATCAGAGCTGCATTAGCTTCTTGAGGTTCTTCAACAATACCTTCACCAGCAGCTTCGGGTTCCTCAGCATCTTCATCCGCAGCTGGCAGCCTAATTGATAATTGATAATAGAAATAGTCATGTTGCTTGTTAGTACGGATTGCACCAGCACCAGGACGACAAAAACAGAGTAACATAAGCAGAGAATTTGCGTGTTGTCTACTTCCTCCGTCTCAAAATAACTACACATCTCACTTTTTGAGAAGTCAAACTCTTCTAATTTTGACCAAGTATATAGAAAATAATATCGATACTTAGATCTCTAAATAAATTTATTATAAAAGTACGTTCCAATATCAGTCTAATAATACTTATTACACATCACAAACATGATTATTTTGTTCTATACATGTGTGTTTAGAGTCTAAAAATTTCTTCCCAAATTCTACTATACAAAAAGAAGATTCCCCGTCACATCAAAAAAATGCCGGCACATATATCGAAAGTACTAAATATAGGTAAAAATAAAATAATTACACGGTTTAGATGTACATTGAGAGGCGATTCTTTTGAGCCTAGTTACTCCATGGTAGGATAATATTTACCACTAACAAACGAAACATCTTCTGGTGTCGGATGTGACATGCATGTCCCATCCGTTTAAAATTTTAGCCAATGTTTAGAGCCCAAAATTCCTTCCTAAATTTCACTATGCAAAAGAAGATTCCACATCAAATGAAAATGCCGGCACATGTATTGAGTATTAAATGTAGGTAAAAATAAAATAATTACACATTTTAGATGTACATTACGAGACGATTATTTTGAGCCTAGATACACCATGGTAGGATAATATTTATCACTAACAAACTAGACTACGTTATGCGATGTGACATACATGTCTCGTCCGTCCAAAAATTTAGCCAAAATTTGGGTGCTAAAAACGGGAAAACTGCATCGACTCGGTTTACGAAGCAGGAAATGCAGGCCATCGGTCCCAATACTGCTACTCTCTAGTATGATTCCTCGGGTAATGCAAATCGCCTAGTAAAATCGATTTCTCCGTCGCAGCTAGGGTGTGTTTAGATCCCAAAATTTTTGGGCCAAAATTTCGTAGTGGCCACGTCGCATCGTAACAATGTAAGACGTTTTCGTTTGTTAGTGGTAAATATTATCCTACCATGACGTAACTAGACTGGAAAAAAGAATCGCGTCTCGCAATGCATATACATCTAAACTGTAATTAGTTTTTTATTTATCTAAATTTTATCTTCTTTGGCATGGCGTTTTTAGGTGCGATTGAATGTTTTTTGATGTGATAGGATGTGATGGGAATGTAGGAAATTTTTGGGTAAAATTAGGCTCTAAACACACCCTAGCATTCTCTTTCCTCCTTTTACCCTACCACGTCAAATCATTGTCCTCGTCAAATCGCCGGCTCAAATCGAGAACGCCCTAATCAGTTCAGCGATACTCCATAGGGTTTCGAGGCAGACTTGCTCAGCAACCGCACCAGATTAGCATACGGAGTATATGACAATAAATGCCGATTGCCGATCGAACAAGTAAGAGGGCGGACGGGCAGTTCGTACGCTAGTACAGTACGAGTATGTGGTATGGTGCGGGCGTACCTGAATATCTGCTGCTCCTCGCTGTCGCGGGCGGCGCCCTTGCCGTTGCCGTCGGCCATGAACGCCGCTTGGTGACGTCTCGCACAGCACAGGGCCCTGAAAGAGAGAAATGGAGAGAGGAGAGAGAGAGCGAAAAGTGAAAAGAGATTCTGCGGCCGTTCGAGCGCTCCACGCTGGAAAAGTACAGAGGTGGCGTACTCGTCTGGTTCTCTGACAGGTGGGGCCGTACTCGTTATGTTTCGCCAGGAGAACGCACTGCCCAATCTCTTCCGTTCAGCCATCCTTCATCTCCTGCGCCACCATCCTCCTGCTCCTTGATGGCGATGAGGCAGAGGCAGACGTGCTCCTCCTCCTCCAGCTGCGCAGGTCCTCCTCGCACTCCGCCTCTTCCTTCGCCACTTCCTGCAGCAGCGGTTGCTCGCCGCGTCCCCGCACCACGATGCCCGCCACGTCGCGGACCGCACCATGCGGCTCACGGTGTCCAGGTCCTACCCCACGATGTAGACGCCGCACGCCGCCGCGTCCACCGCGGATCCCGCGCGCGTACCGCCGCTCGCTCACCCGCTGGGCGGCCCACCGCGCGACGATGGCCGCGCCGGCGCCCGCCGCGGCCCCGATGCCCACAACCGCGGCCACGACAGCGGCCGAGCACGCCACCACGGTGCCGCCGCGGCGGTGCCCCGCACCCCGCCCGGTCGTGGAGCACTTGGAACCGCGCAAGCCGCCCCGGCGACGCGGCGGCACCCCGCACCCCGCCCGGTCGTGGAGCACTTGGAACCGCGCAAGCCGCCCCGGCGACAGCGGGTTGTCGAGGCGGACGTGCGCCGCGGCGGCGGGGGAGCTGCCGCTGTTGCGCTGTCACCGCCATTGTCGTCCTCCTCCTCCTCCAGCCGGTAGAGCAGGCGGCGGAGCGTTAGCTTGTACCGCCGCGCCGCGCCGCGCTGACGCCTGATGGTGGCGAGGAGCACGCCTCGCAGGCCTCCTCGGTCACGTCGAAGTACTCGATCAGCAGCCTGTCGACGCGGCGCCTCCGCCTCCGCCGCCGCCGCTGACCCAGGCCCGCGCGAGCACCTCCGGGCTGTCGGACGCGTTGTCGCCGCCGCGCTCGCGCCAGGGCTCCAAGGCGCTATCACCGGCGGGGCCGAGGATGAGCCAAACGCCCGGGTTGCACCCGCGCCCGCAGCGGCAGCGCCCGCGGGCCGCGCGGCGGCGGCTCGCACGCCTGCCCGCGCGCACGCACGGCGGCTGTGGCGGTCCGCCAGCGCTCGCCTGCTCCCGCGGCCGCATGGGGGCATGATCGCGCTCGTCGTCGCCATGGCGTTCCTGGGTGGTGGCGCTTGTCGTCGCCATGACCGCTTTGTTTGGTTCTGTTTTACAGTAACCTTTGTTCTGTTGGCCTAATGCAACTTGTGTTTTCATTTTTTTTTTTTTTTTTCTTTTTTTGCATATTTCCTACCCTACAGGTGCCGGAAGTTGAAGATTAACTAGAAACCAGAGAGAGTGTAGGATCCTATGGTTAAGGATGAGTATTGATGGTTGGATTTAGATTGGATGGGTGATGTTTGTCGCCTGAAAAAAAAAAAAAAAAGAAAAAACCAGGCGCCTGTGATTTAGCAAATCCCTTTTTTTTGAAGAATTACATTTTCTGTTGTTAATTTTGGTTTTGGCAGATTGCCAGTACTGCAGCAGCAGTACGTATTGCTCCCGGTTAGTCAGCAGCAGTTGCTGCTTTTGCTACTTAATTTTAGCAACAGTACGTATTGCTGCAGTGCAATGCAGTGCAGAAACATGCATTAGCTAAAATAATATCTGCATTGACTATAATCACTTGTTGTCCTCGTACTTTTACTACCTTTCTCCTGGTCTCATGTCATTATGTACTTCAATTTCAGTAGGACATGCTGGTGGGTTCTTCTGATTGATCTGTTCCAGATTCTTGCTGATGAACAAGCAAGATGTATTGCTTACAGTTGTGTTGCTTACAGTTGTGTAGCTATACATGGTTAAATTGAGAAAAGACTAGATTGTCATAACCTTTGATTGGCTCTGTTTTAACGCAACTGATGACCTTGTTACCTTATTTTCAGTTGTCTGTTGTTGCTTATGTTTTATTTATTTTGAGTCTTTCTTTCTCTACAACCGTAGTTAGCTTCATTTACTCTATACTATTTCAAACTCAAAGCCATAGTGTGCACGCGTGCTTTTTTTTTTTTTTTTTTTTTTGTTGGTTGAGCATTTCAGTTGCGTTCTTTCCTTGTTGACTGAATCTCAATCCTTTTTAGTTCATCAGCATAAGGATGCCAGAGTTTCAGTAGGAACCAAAGGTAGACCTGGAATGATTAAGACTGCAACTTCCTGGCACATGAGAAGGGTGATAATGAGACCTAGTTTTAGAGTATTATTATTAAAAGATGGAATTAAGGGATACTTTTGAATCCCTTCCTCCACCATCCCGTTTATTTTGTTGGTCTAGACTATTCTGTTCTGAATTCTGATATAGCCGAGTTGATGCATTGCACTATTTTTTTTTTAATGTAACGTAAAGAATCTAACTAGAGAAGCAAAGATAGACATAATCTTATATATACTTTTTTTTGAAAGTAAAAGGCGGGAGCTCTGCCGCTCAATTAAGGAGGAAAAAAAGAGGTTTATGTACAAATGACCCCTTGGGGGGCACAGAGGTGGTCTTAGGACCTAAAGATTACACTCAAGTCACTACTAGTTCATCGCCCTTGCCAATTCATTGCCCTATGTCTTTGCATTATGTCTTCTTTTATCATGGAGGCTACCTGCTGCGCCGTCTTGTGAGCGTTTTCGAAGATCCTCCTATTCCTCTCCTTCCATAAATTCCAAACAATGTAGATGAAAACTCCATTGAAGCGCTGCGTTCTTGCTTTGGCACCTTTCCCGCCATAAGCACCCACCAAGTGCCAATTGAGGTTGGGTCTTCTGCGGGCAACCTGTAAGTCAAAATTTTCCCAAGATAGCACACGATCCCAAACCGCTCTCAAAGGGGCATGACAAGGAGAGATGTAGCCCCTGTCTCTAAAGGGCCATTACACAGGACACAATGGTCATGGTGCGGCCATCCCTTTTCTCAAGATTATCCGCCGTTAGGATTTTTCCATGCACAAGGATCCAGGCATGGATTTTGCATTTATTCTCCGCTTTCGCCTTCCATATGAGATCATGTTGGAACTTCCGATACGAGCCACTAAATTGTATCCTGTATGCTGAGCGAGTGGAGTAATTACCATCGGCCGTCCATTTCCATCTAATGGAGTCTTGTATCTCTGGCTGAAGCTGGACGTTTTTGTAATCTCGATCCATAGGCCAATGAATTCTCGGATTTGTGTCGATGTTGTGATAGATCTCTGCGCAGTGATTTAATCCAGTTGCCATTGTGTAACTCCCTGTTGGACCGTCCTATTTTTCTTGCGCACAAGCATGAACAGGTGTGTGGCGCTAAGTACCTAGGTGCCTCTCCGTCTAACCGGTTGTGGTGCCAAAATTGTGCTTTGTTGCCATTACCAATCGTTATCGTGGTGGAGGAGTTGAAAAGAAGTCGTCTGGCGTCATTGCACGGCACCCCAAACCTACCCAAGGTTTAGGATCCTGGCCCCACTCTTGCCAAAGCCATCTTAGGCGCAAAGCTCTCCCGAACCTTTCCAGGTCTGGCACCCCTAATCCGCCCAAGTCTTTTGGTCCGCTTCTGATCGGCCAGTTCACTAGAGGCGTGTCCCCCATTGGCGTTCTCTTCTCCCTTCCAAAGAAATGATCTTGATTTTGTCAATCTTTTTTCTTGCCCACCTTGCTAAAGGGAACACTGTGAGATGATACGTAGGCATAGAGGATAGAACTGAGGTCACTAATGCAAGCCTGCCCGCTCTATTCAGCAATTTCCCTTCCGGGTTGGCAACCTCCTGGCCAACGCGCTCAATAAAGGGGCTGAACGTGGACCTTTGCAACGATCTCGTATGCAACTGCAACCCCAAGTAGCGACACGGGAAAGTCTCTTTTTTCCCTGTAAAGGAAGCCAGGACATGATCGAGATTGATGTCTTGACATCTGATCGGGTGAACTGAACTCTTCTCGCAAATTTATATGAAGGCCCGATACATTGCCGAACTCCTGCAGAATGGTAGTGATGGCCTCAAGGTCTTCCTTCAAGGGGTTAATGAATATTGCCGCATCATCAGCATACATGGAAGTTCGCCATCTAGCTGTAGCTAAAGGAAGGTTAGTGAGGATGGCTTGCTGTGTTGCCAAGTCAAGCAAGCGTTGTAGCGGGTCCATGGCGAGGATGAATAGCATGGGTGAAAGCGGGTCTCCTTGACGTACCCCCCTGCTGTGATTGAATGCAATACCCTGCTGCCCATTAAGAAGAACCCTTGAGGAAGTGGTGCGGAAGAGGATTGACACCCACTCACGCCAACGTGGTCCAAAGCCAAGAGCCTGTAGAACCTCCAGAAGGTAGCTCCAGCTGACCGTGTCGAAGGCTTTGTGTATGTCCAATTTGAGGAATAAGGCTGGCATTTTTTGCTTTTGGAAGGTTCGCACTATGTTCTGGACATATAAGAAGTTGTCATGGATACTCCTTCTTTTGATGAACGCACTCTGGCATTTGGAGACCAAGGAATCCAACAATGGGGCCAATCTGTTTGCGAGCAGCTTGGTGAACAACTTAGCAAAACTGTGTATGAGACTAATGGGCCGAAAGTCCGTTACTCGCACTGCATCTGTTTTTTTTGGGAGTAGGATAATATTTGCTGAGTTTAGCAGCTCAAAACCTTGGGAGTTCAGCATAAACATGCTGTTTATTGCCGCTGTGATATCTTCTTTGATAATTTCCCAACACTTTTTGAAGAAGACGCCTGTGAACCCATCGGGTCCTGGTGCTTTGTCTGACGGCATGGAATGAATCGTGGCCTTGATTTCCTCCTGCGTGAATGGAGCCTCTAGTGCGGAGAGGTCTCTTGGGACATAGCCCAGCGCATTCCAGTTGAAAGTTCTTGACCTAGATGGAACTGAGCCCAGGTGACCTGAGAAGTAATCTGTCACCACCTTCTCCTTGTCATCATGAGTAACAGCCACCCCCTCATCTGTATGCAGGCTATATATAGTGTGAAACCAGCCAGGCCAAAAAACGTACGGATTCCCTGTTTCCGGTTGCTCAACCAGAAGCTGACTGCTGCACCGTTTCCAGTTGCACAACCAGTCGTATGTCTTACCAATCATTAGAGCATAGTGGCAGTACACTGCGAAAGAAGCGTTCCCTTTGATGTCTGTCAATGTACTGAATAAGTTAGTGGTTTCTATTGTGACGGGTCTGATTCTATGACTGAAGTTGAACTCAATAATAAGCAACAAATCCAACAGCGGCGACGGGATGACATATCAATATCACAGCAAACAAGTTGTACAGCGCGCGGCGATAACACATGTCAGAGAGGAACATCCAGAAAGCATCACCTAACAGCCGACCCGACGGTGAAAGTTACCTTTTGAACATCCAAATTACTCTTAGCACCGGAAGACATATATACAGAAACTAACGACGCCAATAGCCAACGGCAGTTTGAGCGACCAATTAAACTATGCTAAGTTAGATATGAACTAAGAATCTCTACTGTGCAGATTCTTCAAGCTGCCAATTTGCCCAGAATCGCCATGTCCACTATTTTCACATCTAAGCTACCTTCCACCTTCACGATGCCATCAGACCCATCAACTCCAATGAGTTTTCCAGTGGCTCCGCGCAAGGAGCCATTCATTATCTTGAGCTTCTCGTTTTTCTTCGGCCTGACCACCTCTAGCTCGTTTGCAGTGACGATCAGTTCATCTCCCTCACCCAATGGCCCAAGGGATACACGACATGATCCATCCTGCAAATTCAGATTCTCAGAGACATTAGCACTGCAAAGCAAATGAAAAACGTTGGGGAAACAAAGGTTCACATGCACTATAACCGATGTAACCACATACCAGGAGCACTTCCTTCACCACAGCATTGCTGACCTCATCACCTCCCCTGGAGACGTTCACCAAAACATCTGGCAGTAGCCAGCCTCCCTCAGCCTCGCCACCTGCAAGCATTTGGACAACAAGGATTCATTTAAGTGAGTCAAGCTGGCAACTTGATTCAGCTCAATATGATCCTGACTGTAGAATGTCTTTCACTGCAAAAGCAACAATGCAGAGAAGGGCAAGGTCGAACTTGAACCTATTACGGGAGACATTAGTTCCATTCCACCATAGCCTGGAGTCCCTGGAGTCATCGGCTGGCCACCAGGAGTACCAACCAAATAGGAGGCAGGATCTGGGGTCATCGGTTGACCAATAGGTGTTGAGGGAACATTCGTGCTTGGGGTGTTCACCGACACATCACCCCAACTTGCCCACCCTGACCCAGGAGTGGGAGCTTCGTATGGTCGAGGTCGTGGAGTTCCTGGCTGATTTTTTGTAATGAAAAACAGAGATGGAGAGACACAATCAGTTGCCAGCAAAAAGTTCATTGATCTCCAAGATAATTACAAGAAAGTGGCTCACTAAACCTGGTAGGCTGGACTGCTTGCCCAAGTGGAATCTCCATCTTCCTGGTTGTCCCTGTCAATAACAACAGTCAGCAACCAATAGTAGGCTATTACCAAAATTTAAATGAGATGATTTATGTTCTTGAGATGTTCTTAAGCTGATTTATTCAAAACTCAAGCTACCAGCTTATCATCTAGCAAATTTATATTAATTTGTATTCTGCAAAAGACATACAGACCTGTGAGGACTAAATGGCACCCAGGCTCGACTAGGCATAGGAGTTCTCATTACATCTCGAACTGGGGTCGCTGTAGAAATAATATAATAAATATGGTTACCAGAAAAATAAATGAATAAGTACATGATCCAAAAAAAAATGGCAGCAACTACACATATACGTCATTTTATCCGGTTTGTGGATTGAAAATAGAACCAAAATACCAGAGTGCTTATTGATATCAGTTCAACTGCAATACCAGAGTGCTTATTGATATCAGTTCAACTGCGAGGCAATAAACAAAAGTGGTTGCCTCCATAGAGATCGAATATTGAATAACACAAATACTCAAATCCTCTTCAAGTAATCAAAGTAGGTGCAGCAGAATTACAGTACTTCCCTATCAAACTAGGGATCATACCGTCCAGGTTTCCTAACTTTTAGGGAACAAAATACATGTGGAAGCCCATAAAAGGTGACTCTTGCATAATATGGTTAAATTCTAAGAGAAGATGAAATTAACAGTCAAAGCAAATCACAAAGCAGATCATGTGGACCATCATATATCCATTACCAAAATGTCAAATGTTTACTGAGTAAACTTTAGTAATCTACTCTTAAACAAAGCATAATAAAGGATGTAATACACACCTCCTGGATCCCGCATCGGAGTCTGAATAGGATGTAGTGGCGTTCGAGATGGATGCACAGGTGTTTCAAGACCCCTTGAATAACAAGTTTCACTGCTTATACAACTCGTCAGCAAATGAAACTAAACAGGTCAAAGAAATACAGAAATATGGATGATGAGCAAAAATGAAAAGTTACCGAAATGGAGTTGCAATAGCAGCTGTGTCGCCGATATCCTCCCTCTTAACTATATATTCGCACAATAAATATTAGAACTAAACATAAGAGAAACAAGTACACTTGCAACAGACTTACCTGTGACAATTTTCATCAACGACTCAAGCTCTACACGCACAAGCACACCAGTTACTTCTTTAACACGGCCACGATATCCCTTATATGGTCCAGATCTAATTTTGATACATCTGTTCACCAGGGTATCATGCCCTCTGCCACCACTGCCTCTCCCTCCAAACCTTCCACCAGCTGAATAACATAGAAGCCATGCATTATTATTGTATAACACAAGGGAACTGACTCGATTTGCTACAGACAAATAAAGAGGCTACTGGAACCCATAACAGCAGATATTGTTTTCAACTTAAATACGTTCATACAATTCATGTGAGGTCCTCTTGGGGGCAGCCTCCCTGGAGACTGCAAAATCCTTGCTTGAGAGCCAAAAGCGTGAAAATGTGGATCTGATTTATCCATGGCCTGTGTAAGATAACAAAAAGTATGGTCAGACACGGTATTCTAAATTCTAAAGTACATTAATACTCATCTCGGTCATAAATACTTGGCATATTTAACATTGACATGGTTTTTCGATGTGTATCTTGTGAACATTAATTTCTTCAGGAGTATACATATTCTTAAAATCCTTCGAATATGAGAGATTTTGCAAGTATTTTGAATACACACATACTACGTGTTTTCAAACTAAATAATGTATTATTGATGTTTGCAGTTTTTAAGGATTGACCAAGTCTTGAGTATAATATTAGCACATACATTCCCATAGTGGCTGCCAGTTGACCCCCAACAAGGAAACATGATTGTGCTTTTGCACAGATAAATCCTGAATGCTCAAGGTAGTGGCGATCATAGATAAAAAGTATCCCTCTGTGTATATGTTCCACGGGACCTTGCTTTCCCTGTCAAGACAAAAATAGATATATATAAAATATACTGAAAACAATCGCATCTTCTGATAGAAACCGAAACGTACAAGATCATGTGAAGTTAGACACACCTTACATGCTCCTTCAGCAACCCTCACAACATCCTTAGTTGACACAATGTTATTGTACCGATCTTTTCGCTGATGTGCGTCGATCGATCTTACATTTTATTTCTCTTAGTTTTACAAGGACCAATTCGGGTTTATCAGGCACACCTTTAAGAACCTAGTTATATATTAAGGTCAATATATTAGTACATAAATCATCAAAATCCATGAAACAAGATAGATGCAATCTGCTTGCCTGAAATGCCTCACTCTCCACCCTTACAATAATCCCAAAAGATAAATTGCTGAAAAGTTGAGTGGAATAGAGTTAGTTCATATCCATTCAGAAGAAATTGTTACCAGATTGTTTTTCAGTAGATATGATTGCTTTCCTTAACTACTATTGCACATATATATATGATTAGACAGGATCCTAGCATGAATGCCATAGAACCTCAATATCCAGATCTAGATATATGGTCACTAAAGATCCTAGCTAACCATAGACACATATAGTTAAGGAAAGCAATCATATCTACCAATCTACCAAAAGATATAATTCGCTAACACAAAACTGGAACAATAATGGTTCATTGAAAAACCAACTTACTTAAGAAGAACAAGGTCATGCAATTCATAATCACCAATCCTGGTAACCCCTGTGGTGACCTCAGAACTCTCCACAACATGGTCTGAAAACACACGGATCTATAATCACAGAGACAGTAAAAGGTCAAAGCATACCCCCAAAAATGGTGTTCCCTAAGCAGCTATTAACACAACGGGAAAGCAAAAAAATATCTCACATGTTCTTTGGTAGTGTCTGATAAAATGATCAACACATGCCCTTCCACTTTAACAACCATGCCTGTCGCACCGTCTTGAACTCCAGATATGACTTTTACATGGTCTCCAGGATTGAAATATTTACAGAGATCCGTCTCACTGAAGGCAAGTGTTCTCTGTGATTATGAAGGAAAGTATCCTACGTAAATATCGATCAAATATTGTAATTAAATCATGCTTAAAATAGTAAGTCTGCGAGTAACAACCGGAAGCCCAGCTAGTTTTGGTTGAATGTGCACGGTACTATCTTCCACCTTCTCAACAGAGCCTTTTTAAGTTCTTGAGCTCACCCTTAGTAACAATTACAGCATCACCTTTCATGAAGTGGCCCTTTTTCTGTTTATAAACAGAGTGGACAAGCTGGCCACATCCTCATTGAGGTCATCACCAGGTTTTTTGAATTTCTCCAATTCATCAAATGATGGCTTAATATCTTGAGTGCTGATCGATTTTACAGAGAATGTTTTGTGCAAAAAACCATCTTTGAACAGCATACCACCGACAACATCAAAGTATTCCCCAGAATCTCTATTCCTCCTTCTGTCAACACGGATGTGCAACTCCCTGTTTGATTCGAGTTAGCAAATAACAGCAAAAGCAAATAAATACAAATGCAAAATACCATTACAATGATAACACGGGTGAAAAGCACCTCGCCTCATCGACACTAAAGAACCTTGGTGGTGGAATGAATGACTTCTTTGGGGCCTCTTGCCCATCCTGAACAGAACAGAATATTCATTCATCAAGCAAAGTGAGTCGATGAGCAAGCACCAGAAGGAGCATGACAAAGAAAAGGCACAACTTTTTTCCCGTCAGATGGGATATAGAAAACTTCCTCTAGATCTGTAGGCCTCAGTAACGTTTTGAATTTCATTGCAAGAAAACTAATAAGAATCTAATGATAAAAGGAAACCCTGAGATCATGTGTTAAAATAACATATTAATCATGTAAAACCTATAAAAAGTTACCCAGTTCACAGAAGATACAATATGATACATTTTTATGTAAGTTTCGGCATTTCGCTGAACAATAAAACTCAGATATATTGCTTGTAAGAATAAACTTACCAGTTTATTTGCCAGCACTTGTAAATCAATTCTAGGAATGAGCTTAACAGTAACCTTTCGGCCCACATTGTCAACATCAACAACCTAAAGGTAGTCAAAACAAAATACAGAGAAAGCCTGTTAGGACAGGAAGTAGCTCCTTCGATTGTAACCCCGTTTATACATGGCTCTTGCGTGTATTCTAAGGGACTGGAGGCAGTAAAGATCACCCTTTATACCTTAGCAAGATCACCTTTATACATACCAAGCTTCATCCGAACCCATGAGTCCCTTGAAAGGTCAACAGATTTGTTCTTAATAGAAAGGACATCAGCCATTTCTCTTATAGGAACTAAAATTGGTTTTGCTGAAGCAATGATGTTCCGCAAACCTTTGCAGGCCTGAAATTAAGTTCAATTAAAGCACTGTACCAAAATGAATAAAAATGTCAAGTGAAGCACCACTTACCTCTTTGACATGGGCTTCTTTCTCTGCTTCAATGTAAATGAAATTCTTGAGGTGTTCTAACGCAACAACAGATTTTATCTGGAGATCTGGCCTATCAATGAACTTTTGCATTAGACAAACCGCTGTTTCCCGCTCATGTCCGATCTGAAGTCATAATAAGATATTAGTGATGGTCAAATGTACAAAGAATAAATGATTGAGCAGATCTTATTCTAGAGCTTGCAGCTAACCTACCGCACATTTCACCATCCAAAGCTTTGGATCCTTCACTGATGGTAAGAGAGCCTGCTGTTCAACCTCGGTAACATCCTCATCATAATCAAAATGGGATGGTTCTTTATATCTGTTTTGTATTCGCCTCACAATCTCATGCATATCCTCATCGTCTTCCAACATAGAGGTAGAATGAGGAATAGACCTCCTTCCCACATCATTGTGACGAATTTCAACCCCAGCATCAGTATCGTCAATAAAGCCTGATAAAAGGCAAAAGGTGCACAAGTCATGTCACTGACACAGATGTTTCCTTGCCTGTGCTTCTCTAATGGCGATTCAACACAAAAGTAGTCATGGTAAACTGCATCCTGGTTATGTTTAACCACAGGAATGTCATTGCAATTTAGCAATCAATTAAGTATAACATTCACATTGTCCAACTGAGCCATTGAGCACTATCTGTTGGAAACAGATCAATGCCAAAAAGCAACAACATAGTTAACCGATACAACTAATGTAGAAATCCTATATTTTCTTGGAAAACGATTCTCTCCACACTGGTATACACTGTTAACTGGGTGTACAAGCCCTTGAGTATTTCAGGGGTAGGTGTAAACATAATGTTGACAATTGATAAAATTTATGGAGCAGGAACTAGGTGCTCTCCAAATCAATATGAAATCCCCGAAATAAATGAAGTTCGGCTCTAAACTTTGAGGGTTGCAAAAGCTCTGCAGAAACCATCACTACCTAATACGATTAAACCAACACAACCTCGTTAAAAACCTAGCTGACGGGTCTTATAAAAACACAGAATCAAACCATAAACAGACAAGTGAACGATTCTGCATTTTTTCCCGACAACTCTCAAATGTAATCAATAATGCCCTTATGTCAACACATTATTAGTCCAGGGAAGAAACTAACAAAGCATTTGTCAGCTATGGGCCGATGCACGCACGGCATAAAAAAATGAAAGCAAACGGTGAAAAATCAGGTAATTTCACGAAAAATTCCGCAGATTAGGTTATGGTATGATCAACCGAGCGATTCTACACACAAGGTTGGAATTTGGAACTGGAACCGATCGATAGGGCAATCGGCGACTCACCGGGCTCGACATCCGAAGTATCGTCGTCAATGTCGTCGTCGTCGTCAACCTGGGCCATGTCATCGATCAGGATCGACGACCGCCTCCTCTTGGAAGCACGCCCACGGCCGCCGCCCCCGTAATCGTCATCATCGTCGTCGTCGTCGTCGTCGTCATCCTCGTCCGCGTCCTCGTCCTCGCTCGCCGCGTCGTCGATGAAGCTCTCTACCCGCGCGAGCGCTTCCCGCGGCCCCCGGCTCGCGATCTCTTCCCGCCCCTCTCCTCCTCCTCTTCCTCTTCCTCCTCCATGTCGTCGACCTCCTCCTCATCCTCCTCGCGGCTGCGGCGAGGCATTTTGGCGGCGGCGGCGGCGGAGGAGGCGGTACCTAGGGGTTTCGGGCCCTCCTGGATGATCGACAAATTCGGCGGCGTGGCTTGGGCGCGGTGAGAGGAACCGTCGACTCCCCGAGAGCGTGTGTTGCAGGCTCGACGGGCGAAGTTGGGTGCGCGGACGAACTGGGCGGAGCCGGAGGGGCGCTAATATTGCTGGACAGGGGTATTTAAGGGCTGTAAGCCAAGAACCGACTTCTAAGCTGCAGGTAGTCGTACAGTAATGGGCTGTGTTTTCTCCCGTAATGGGCCACTGTGATTTCTTTTGGCCCGTCTTTCCCGTAGCAGGAAACGGATTGGACTCTGTTGTTGACTGGTACGTGACGACGACTAGTAATGATGTGGCCGACGGCCCATCGATGAAGCGGGCCTTGCTTGCTCCAGCCCGATCTGGCCGTGTCGGTATATCCCCGCCGGATATGCTGACCCAGGAAAGGATACGCCATGTGGAGAATGCAGAGATAGGGCTCAATCAATTCCTCCTTTTTCGTAGGAGAGACAAAATACATGTCAGACCTTGATAAAGCCACTTGATCCTTTTGTTCTTTTTTTTGCAGGCATGATTAAGACAAGTGGAAGGCTCAATTATCCTATGTGCCACCACGGATACTTCAATCATGTTGCTGTTCTTTTCTTTCTTTCTCTCTTTTGGAGAATGTTCAGCCATATGCTATGCTACCACGAGTATAAAAATTCACACCCTTCGATACTGCACAGGACATGGGGGCTAAGGTTGTTTCTCGTGTCATGCCGGGTAAGGTTGCATAACGGATTCTGCGAAATCCTTGAAAATATGAAAACGTACTAGTTCTACTTCCTCCATTTTGTAACTAAATATTCGTTTTTCAAAATAATTGACAATTTCAAGTTCTATTATGCACACTTTCACCAAAAAAGTATACATTTAATTTTTTATTATTAGTAATTAAGTAAAGCAATAAACCTAGCTTTGGATTTGCTATCGTAATTTATTAAGTTTCTTGCGATTATTCCATTTAGTTGGCCATTACTCTGTTTTTAGATGAATGAATCATCAAGAATGGCGAATCTTATCTACGGTCTTCATCTCCATACCGTGTGAGCGGTACCGGGATAGGGATAGGCCCACGATCATTGACTAGCTTCTCTCATCAATTCTACTACTACTGCCTCCGTAGTAGGAGTAGGCATGCCAATAATTAATTTCGCCAGCAAAGCAACAATCCCGTTGCCCGTCGCTCGTCTCGAGCCACGAGGCGTCACGCCCACGCCGTTCGTTCGCTTGCGTGTCCCCATGGTATTCCGCTCCTCCGTCCGTGGGTGCATCTACCCGAACACCACACACCTCACGCACTCGCGCAGAAACGCCATCTCGAAGGCCCGTCCCTCGGCGCACGTCAGAACTCCAGCGGCGAAGCACAACGACGCAGACGATCCCAGCCTGATCACACGCATCACATCTCTACTAGTAGCTCCTTCCACTGACGCGTGGTCCCGTGGACCCGAACCCCACGCGTCAGCAAGAAACCGGCAGGCGCTCGGTGGTGCTCCCTTTGCTTCGACGCGCGGCAAGCAGAAGTCCCAAAGGAGATGACGACAGCCGCCAAGGCGCATCACGCTGCCTTGTGGGGCAAGCACACAAACCGCCGGCTGGGCCCCACCGGCCGTAACGCGGTGCCGGTGCGTCGACGTTTGTGCCCGTCAGCTATCGCCCCGCGCCGAACGCGCTCGCCACCGCGTTAAACAAAGTGGGATGCCTGACGCGTGGGGTCCGCGGAAGCATCGCCCCCACATGTCATCAGCAGCTAAATAATCCGAACTGTCTCGGTCGCACGCAGAACAAGTTTACCCAAAGCAAAAGGGTAGGCTGCCACGGCCCGCACCCCTGCGCCCGCCGCGCGCGTCCGGTTGGCTGCCTGCCTGCCTGCCTTCTCCCGCTGGGGAAGCCGCGCCGCGGCTCGCCTCGCCGCGATCCGGTCACCGCCCCCTCCCCTGCCGCGGGCGGAGCTCCAGATTGCGTGGCAGCCGCTTGGAGGCGGCGGCGGCGTGTTGGAACACGCAGGCCATTGACGATCTGGTGCCGCGTGGGGAAACAGGAGGCGGGCTGGCGGTGTCTTTACCGCCCGCGCACGGGCATTAACTCCGGGCTCCGGTTTGGTACCTCACCACCTTGGCACGCGGATAAGCACGACGCCATGGTAGCACAGAGCTGACCTCGAGGCTCGAGGAAGGTTCTTCGAGGAGGAAGTCTCTCCGATTCCGCTATACTCGCCTCCGGATTTGGGGTCTCCAGCGTCTGATCTGCCGCTTGATGCAAGAACCAGCAGGCGTTCCTCAGCGGTGAAGGAGGAGGAAGCTCCGGCGGCGAGATGGAGCCGGCCGGCGAGAAGCGGCATTTCTTCCCGCTCACCAGCTTGCAAATCGGGTACGTGTTTCTGGGGATTTTCTCTCGTGTGCTCGGAATTTGTCGTGCGATTGTTGCTCGTTTGCCTGCAATAAGACTGCCGGCCGCCGGTTGCCGGCTTGCCGGCGAGGTGTTGGTGCTCATTGGAGTAATGGAGTGGAATGCCTTTTGGCGCACTTTCTTTTCCTCTTGCGAATTCCGTTGTTTTACTGCTTATACATAAGGTCGTTAAGATTGCAATGTGGTCTGGTTTTAATGTTGATTTCTTGTTTTTATGCTGATGTGAGATGTTCGACGAGTGACATATGTAGGCACAATTGAAATTGTTTTTCCTTTTTTCTTTGAGTAGTTCAATTTACCATTAGTTCTTGCAGTGAAGCTAGCATGAACCCATTTACCCGAAAGAATTGACCTGGTTCCTAGTGCCGCCTGCAGAAGATAATTCCAACATACTGTTTTTGGAAAACGGACAGGAATTGTCACAAAACGGGGAATGGGTAGTTTTATTCGCTTCTGTAGATGTTTCGGGAGGTACAATAGCGTGCCTGCCAAATGGAAAGGAAACCCACTGTTGGAAATATTACTAGTTGAAGCGACAGATGGACAGAATTGCCGTGCACTGGAGCCTTATATCTTTTTTTTTTCCTTTCACAGCGTTTCTTCCAACTGTGTTCGACTGCTGGTAGAGTAGTAGTAAAATTTGCATTCTATCCGGATCCAGTGGTCCCAGCAAAAATTGCCCAGGCTTCTGTTGCGTGTGTGCATATATTGGTTTCTGATGAAGTACTGTGTTTTCAGTTTTTCGCTCATATTTGAACTTGAGCGTCCACAGACCAAATGAAAGAAAAGCTAAAAAAGAAGCAATTCAATATATGCCCACAGCTCAGTGTCTGATACGTTTTTCCCGGTGCTGGTACTTGCAAACGAGAATTTGTGCTATGCTGGTGGGTATTTTGCACTTTCAGTTCCATGGTTGCATCTATTTAGTTTCTGGGTTGACATCTCAATGTTTGTTTCTGATGTGTTACTGTTTTCTCGTAGTTCATGTAAGTTGGATTATGCTTTTTTATGGTGGGGCGTGACTTTTACATTGATGTGACAACCTGATATTATTTGTAAATTGTAGTAAATTTTCATTTCTATCTATTATGGATGGGGAACTAAACAAGGTATCCTTTAATTTTAAATGCAGGGATTTACAGTCATATCTTGCAGAACTGACAATATTTCTGTGCCCTGAAACCAAGAAGTTCCTTATATTGCTTGACAACCGCCCATGGTTGCTAGATCAGGATACAAAACCTGCTCATCTATGGCAATTGATGGTTACCAAGGTCTGTTATTTTCTTGGTACTTTTGCACACCTAGCAGTATCACTGCATTGCTAACAATCAGTTTTTTTATTGTTCCAGTCAAGGTTTTCCCCTTTCGCCAACTCTAGGACTAGGAGAAAGAGAGATGAAACTGATGGAAAGGTTGTATTCTCAACAAGCTCGGTATCTGCTCCCCATTTCCAGAATAAATCTTCCAGATGGTATTCCTTAATTGATGAGGCTATGCGGGAAAAAAAGCTTCAAGTAAACAAGTTGAAGGATGCCCGCATACTGAACAGGGGAGCTTCATCAGACCTTATATGGTTTTATCGTGTTTGAGGTAGATTGGGCTGATGTGCGTGGTATCAATTATTTGAATGAACTTCAGGTACTCTCTATTAATGTTGATAGTCTTACTATTAGGGATCATATTGATGACTTTAAACTGATGCCACAAATCCATAAACTTATTTATTTTAGTATCATTGTAGACGGATACATCAATGGTTGTGGAGTCTAAAACAATGAAGAGATGGGAATTTGATAGTATCAATCAAGCTTCAACATTGATCACTTCTTGGTTCTCAGGAAATCCCTCTGAATGTCAGCTCCTACAGGATTATTTGAACAACATCTCTTCTAACGGTGAAAGCACTAATGGTAAGTCTTTTCCCTTTCTCTCAATTGCTGGTAGTACAAAACACTTATACGCTTGTTGTACAGGTGATATATTTTATGATGCTCAGAATAATTTCTTAACACCTAAATGGGACAGAGAGAATTATTCAAGTGATAGTGATGATTCTAGCCATGTTCAAATCATCAAAGAGTCATCAGGTTTCACAAACTCATCTTACATTACACCTCCTTGCTCTGGACCTTACAAGAGAAGAAAAATAACAAAATCAGATGGTGGAAGTAGTTCGACTGAAGAATCATACACAGAAATTGTCGCCTCGCCAACACATTCGTCATCTTTGTGTTCATCGTGTGACAGTGACAGTGATAATGAGAATGCTAAGCCGCTGTTGGAGCCTAGCACATATAAGGATGTATTGATCTGCTTCGCTTTGATGATCATGACCTTCCATTCAGACTGAAAGAAGTCATACTATCTGATGTCAGACTGTTAACACTACTTGAGTATGGCCTTCCTTCGTGGGTTATATTTCTTCAGTCATATCCAGTGTTTTGCAAGATATATCGCCCATGGATGTGCCCTCTTGCCAGAGCATTGTATGTCTTGATGTCATTAATCACTGTTCTTATAGGATTTTATGACCTCTACAAGAATGTGCCTATGTTGAAGGCAACTGCCTCAAGATTGTTTGGCCCTTTCTTTGATTGGATAGAAACGTGGGAAATGATATCAAGGCTTAAGTATCTTGGAACAATGCTTTTCCTGCATAACTTTCAGCAGGCTTTTACATGGTCTCTTAAGATTGTGGGTGCTGCTAAATCTGTTCTTAGTGTTTTGACAAAGCCAATTCTTGGGACCAATTTTGGAGGTTTTCGAACTTACCATGCCAATGTGGAACCTTTGTGCTGAGACAGTAGGATATCTGAGTTCAGTTGTCATGGTATCACTGGAGACATCTTGGAGTGTTGTTATCGGTACAGTGGAGATGATTATCTGGCCATTTTGGTTTGTATTCAGTACTATGGTTAGCATTGGTATGGTTGCTGTAACTTCTTACATCGTCTATTTTATTTTCTTTCCATGTTTTGATTCTTACTCAATACTAATTTTGTTTCTGTCACCAGCAAATTCAATTCTGTACCCTATCATTTGGCTACTTGGAGAGATACTAGCTGCACCGTTCCGACTAGTCATTGGGCTATCAAGTTTTGTTGTCGACCTTTTTTGTTGATATTATCAGTGTTCTAAGGGAGAGCTGGTCAACACTAAGTGCCTTATATCAAGTTGGATCTGTTTCCACCTCACCTGTTCTTACATCTGATAATAGCATCTGGGGCTCACTCTGGAAAGATCTTCTGTATCAGGTATCAGAAGTTCATTGGCACAGCCAAAGCATACATCAAAATATCTATAAAACTTACTTTGACCCTCTTTTTTCTTTTCAGATTTTTCCGAGCACTGCGGAGCATTTTGTATGGTTTTGTTGCCTTCTTTTTCAACATGTAATAGGCACCGGCTGAGGTATTTTTTTTTTCTTTCTTCAGTAAGATCTGAAGGACATTAAATGAAAAATCACAATGATACCTTGGTTTACGAGTTCAGAAATCTGAAGTATTGATACTTTTAAGTACTCGACAGCCAGGCCAACAGAATATACACCGAACCAAGCCGGCTCTGTCCATTACCCTTCGCGAGCCAAGCTTTTTCCGTTGCCTGATCTTATCAAGATACGTACCTTGAATATCATGACTGCTAGTTAGTATGAACAGGCCAGGCACTGCAAGCCAGAAAGCTCCCCACAATTTCTTGATTTGAAGCAGTTTGGAGGTAGTCTCCTTCTTCTAGTTACGATTCGCCCTCGTCTGTCACTATAGATGTTCTAGCTTGGCCAACCTTTCCTTTCTCATAGGAATGGAGAGAGCAGAGCAACCAAGATCAGCACCGAAAAGCTATTGTTTCATGCTGCATGATGATAAGCCGGATATCCTGACAAGGGTGCTGCAAAACAACATGTTACTTTAGAGTAGTATATCGAGCAATACAACGAGAGGTTATTAGTTCAAAAGGTAAGAGTTACCAATCCTTTCAGTGTGTCAATGAAATCCATGACCATCAAGGAGAAGTCAACCGATTATCTGTTAGCGCTACCAGTGTCCTTCAAAATGGCCTTTATTTTCCCCGACTGTTTAAGTGACTTTTTTCCTCCTCTCTTACACAGATAGGGCTTGTTTAGTCAATCCCCAATCCAAGGGGACTGAGGGTGATTTTATCCTAAGTCAAAATCCCCATCAACCCCTGCAATCCCCTCTAATCCCCCATCAAACTAAACAAGGCCTTAAGTGGCCCAAAACGAATTTTCCAGCCTTTTTCCCAAAGTTAGGTTACATTATAACTTCGAGTGTGCTAGGTGTTTAACTGCTACTGTTTCCTGCAGCATTTACAATCACATTCAAGTGTTTCTCCGGCGCATATCTCATGTTTCACCTGGTGCACGTTATACCGCTTACGTGATGGGACTCGGAAGTATAGCAGCCAGAATCATGTAAGTACTTGTGCATCCAATACTTCAGCAGACCGTTGCTCGTGTTAACTCAAGGATTCTTATGAAATTATAGAACAAGTTTTCTCTTGTGTTCATATTTGTTATGTTAGCCTAAGATACTTGCTAATCAAACCTATACTTTCATTTTTCAAGTTAATTTAAAAATTGCTCGGAATCACAATATGGCTATATTAGGAAGAGGACATGCACTGAGAACTATGTGATAAGTCAGTTTCCTACTCTGAAGTAACTTCTCAAAAAAAAAAAAAAAAAAAAAAAAAAAAAAAAACCCTCAAGTAACTTGGAATGTTACCTTGATGTTTGTTATCCTAACATCTGCATTATACATTAATTTTAGACATGGATTGTTCAATTTTTTTCTTTGTTATTATCCTAACTCCACTGGTACGTTGTGCAGAGAAGGAAAGCCAAGACGAGATAACAGTCAGTTGGTAGTTAATTGAGCAATTAACAAGATAACACAGCGCAAATCCTGGCTCATAAGGCAAGAAACAAAACAATGTAAGCCGAACAAAATATGGATAGTGAACAATCAATAACAAGAGTTGATTGTGTCCTTCGGAAAACATAAAAACCAAGCAAGAGTCTAGTACAGGAGTTGTACATCAACGCTGAAAGTTCGGTTACATAGCTCTAACCAGTAACCAGCAGTTTCCTTGTGTACCAAGTACCTGGCAAGCAGTGAAGCAAAACCTGCAACTGTACATACGGATCTTCTAGCTGCTGTCTGTTGTAAAATAGTTAGCTTGTATAGTAGGCCTGTGCATATATCCTGATGTCTGCATGTAATGTTCCCTCTGGACAGCAATTTTGCAATGCATGTCTCAGTATATGTTCAATGTTCAGTTTTCTGCGCATATAAGTGACATTCTTTCGTCTTACTGATCTCATTTCAGCAGTTATTGTACATGTGAAATTGGCATTCACAGAGTACGTGCATAAACCTAGTGCACTTTTACACATTGTTCTCCTTGACAGCAGACATGCGTGCATATCCCAGGAACCCCTTTCTGTTCTTTGTTGGTAGTATGTCAGTATGCATCTGCATTGCAGATGATCTCTACAATTGAGCCTGTGCAACTTTTGCCCTTCGTCTTGTGTTCCCATTGTAGATTTGTAGTATCTCAGAATAATAATAAAAAAGTGTTCCAATTTGTAGTTTGAGATCGATTTTTTTTTCGTTGCCTCAATTGGAGAGAGGAGAATCTGGAAGAGTAAGTTGCTTAAATAAGTTCTGCTTGATCTCCCTTTACCCAGATATCGTCTATATTCTTCTTCTGTGTCATGTACTGCCCAGCTGCACATGGAGAAGAGGAGGAGGTGCAGCCTGCGTGCATGCTGCATGATGCTGCCTCATCCATCACCCACGGGCATGTCCACATGTGGGTTTGGTAGACGCATCCATGTGTGCAACAGTGTCAGATCTGGTCGGTTTAATTACTGGTTTAGCCTGACGGTGAACAAGCTGCTATCTGTCCTGAGACATTTAGCCCCTGACTGAATACACACTAATTTTACAGACAGATCCCGTGTGTATCTGTTGTCGTCAATTTTTCGATGCTCTGAACCAAGGCATTAGCAGTATGAACCATCAGTGTTTTATGTATCGAGTATCAACATTGTGATACACTTTTTTTCCGTCTGAATAGCTGACTGAATACGGCGCCGTGATCTCGTTTCTCAAGTTCAGTAGCAGTGTGTAGCACCGAGGCAAATGGTCTACGGAGTAAAGTCCAAGCAGGTCATGAGTGACAGACAGAGTGTCACATGAGCACACTGCGGTTTCGACCTCTCATGGTTGTCGATGCACTGCGACGGGATCCGGTGGCAGGCGCGGTTCATATAATCCAAGCTCCAATCATCCACCAGGCTGTGGCCCCAGGATGACGCCGCCGTGACGCCGAGTGTCGGAGCGTGCTCGTCATTTTGCTCTCGCGGACCCGGTTTCTCACAAGCCGGTGAGTTCTTCAATCACACCGACAGAAAAATGCCTCCGGGGCCGGGAGATGAAGAAATCATGAAACGCTCAGGATCCACATGGGAGACAGTCACGCTGACAGCCTGATGATAACCAGAATCCCCGTGCCACGTACGTACATTCGGAGCAAAGAGATCATGAAGTTGCCGGTGCTTTGTTCTGACGACGAGAGAGAGATCATGGGTAATTCAATTTCAAACATGGAACTCCAACACGCCGACTGTCGTGCAATGATGGATGCATAACCCCTGAGTTTATTTTATCCAGGGTTTATTGGCGTCACTGAGTGAAATGGAAGGGAGGACGCCAACTTGCCAAGCCGCCATTGCCACGGTCCACATGCTTGAAAGAAGAAGGAAACTCCAAAGAAGAATAATGAAGCGAGGCCGCGTGGCGAGGAAGGGAACGGTGAGATCTATGAATAGCGGGTAGCGGCTCTGCTAGTGCTATCATGTGAAAATTGTGATGATCGACTAAAAAAAGTATACTGGAGGCTGGAAATCTCAACAAACCCATCTCGGGCGGGCGCGCTCCTCCGGCATTTCTGCCTGAACTCGACAGAAGCAGACGCTGGCGGGGCGACCCTCCTCCTCCTCCCCGACGACGACGAAGACGACTCGCTCGGACAAATTAAACGTGCCCGCCCGATCGAGGGAGCGAACAATCTGGACCTCCATAATTGCTTGCCCACTTGCCCCCACATGAGCTCCGACGCGCTAGCAGCCACCAGCCAGCGATGGATTCATGGGCGTCCCCTAGCAAGCACCGCGAGACCGACCGAGTCGTCTTACCGCGTGATCGGCTGATCGCGCCGCGGACGGGGCGGGGCGGAGCGCGGGCGTCACGGCGCACATGGCGCGGCCGGGTGCAGGACAAGCCCGCTTTCCCGTTGCCAAGCTGTCCTCACTTTTTCCACCCTGCTTTCCCCACATCGTTTCGTTTCGTTTCGTGCCCACGCACGGAGCCCCGCGTCGCGCCTACCCGGTGAAATTGCTCCGCTGCTCAAAGTTCCTTTACTAGTTCGCAGTCGCCGCAAACTTGTCCTCCACGAAGCCGTCTCATGCGGCGTGATTGTTTCCGGCGACTTTCCATGGACGGAACGGGCATGATATGCACGGCGAATCATGCTTTGGGCTGTGTCTGAGTCTACTCATCACCTCGACCTCGAGTGCATGCATGGTTTTGCTTGCAGCTGGGAATGGGAAAATGTAGCTAGAGTGGAGAGCAAGCAAGACGAACGCGACGGAGCATGATGCTCCGTAGCAGCTACGTTACTCGCCACGTCCAAACAACCCACAACACAAAGGCGCGCCTACGCAGCGTGTATGAATCATGGGGACGGCGGGAGATTTTTTTTTTCCCCTTGTGTGTAAAGCTGTGTCACAGTATATGCCGTTGTGGCATACAAAAACTCGACCTGTTGTTTGGACTTTGGACAGCCTCCAGTCTCCACTGAACCGCGTTGTCCTGTTCCTGTTCTTAGTCTCACCCATTGATGTCAACACTACAAAACCGCACTGTGCACCGTCTTAACCACTCTCCGACCCTTGCACGGCTGTCGACCTGCCCCCATTGTTAAGATCGAGCCGCCGCTCCACCGCATCACCTAAAAGGCGTTCCCTTTTTTCCTCGCAACGCAACACACGCATTCAGGCTCGGTCGATCCCACAGTACACAACACAACGACGCGACAGCGGCCAAGCAAAACAGGAAAACGAAGTTGGAACGATGCGTGCTCTTTTAATTTGGACCATGTCGCTTTGTCAATTGCCCTTTCCTAAATCCTAACCTGCCATTGCCTTGCCTCATCAATCACACCAACTTTCCGGTGCACGCACACACACAGCAGTGCAAAGCCAAGCCTTCGGCTACCTGCTCTTGTGGTAATAAATCCCGGTCGGTCCATGCATGCATGTTGCCGCTGTGCTGGAGGTCGGCAACCGGAGGCTGGGCTGGGGCATCTGTCGTGCGTGTTTGTACAATTGTACTACTCGATCGCTTGCTTTGCTTTGCCTTCACTAAGCACGCGATTTAAGTCGGCGGATACAGGCTGTTACCACACGTCGTTCGGGAGGACCACGTACGCGTCCAAGTCGCTGTCGCCTTGCCGAGCCCGGCGGGGGCGACCGCTGTCGGTGTCACGCGTTTGTTGCACTGAGATTCTCCGCGATGGCAGCAGACCGAACAAGAACAGCAGGGTGGTTTGTTTGCGAGATGAGGACTGGATAGATTACGGTCAGCGTAAGTCGCCGGGGACAGTACGTAGCGTGGGAGACCTTTGTCGACTACCCAAGTCCCCAGCGGCCAGCCAGCCTGGATCGTCCGTTGAAAACACGCAAGTACTGCAACCAGTACAGTGGGCTGTGGGCGGCCAGTGTTTGACAGCTATTGTTTCGTGTTAATCTGCACCAACCAAAACGATAACGATATCTCCCCTTTGTGTTGGAGAGATTCAGAAACCAACCGAACATACCACACCTTATCCAGTTATTCTGTTCTTGTTACCCTGTGAAATAAAAATCACTCCTGTGATAATGCTGCACCAGTGACATTTGGCACACCACACACTGGACTGCTCAGGTCTGCTTGAACACTCACGTATCTGTTGCTTAACATCAAGAAGAAGAAAAACAGTGTGTTAATGCCGCCTGCATCAGTCTTATTCATTCATTCATCAGGAACACTACATAAAAGACACACGGAAAAGATTTTTGTTCAACGGCACTACAACAGGACAGGACCATACAAGATTTTCGAGCCGTTGAGACGTGCCACAACTGGCATCATCACCAGTCTCATTCATCGCACTACACAGGCGTCCACATTGATTATCCACTAACCACCAGACGCCCCCAGCCGAAACGGCCGTACGTTGGGGCCCGTCGCGCAGCGAAACAACGGTCGCCGCGAGCGGGGCCACGCATCCAGACTGCGCTCCTGCCCGGCTGCCCCGGCTCCCTCGCTTTCCATCGCCACTGCGACGTCTGGATCCCAATCCCACGCGCACCACCACCCAGGCAACACCCGCGCACACAGCCACATGCCGGTCTCCACGTCGCCCCACCACCACACCACCCCGCGCACGAGCCCACGAGCCGAGCCTGCCGCGACGTGCGTGCCCCACCACCACAGCACCCGCCACTTTTCCCTGACCGCCCCGAACGGGCTAGCGTCGTGGGCCCCGACTGGCAGCGTGACGAGGTCGCCGGCCATAAAATTCCCCAGCCTCTTCGCTTTCCCTCCGCCCCACACTCTCGCCCACTCATCCCCGCGCGCGCCGTCTTGCTCGGTCTGCCTCTCCGCGAAGCACCAGAGCATGGCGCCCCCACGCCGCCTCCTCGTCGCCGCCCCTCCTCCTCGCCACGGCGGCGGTTGCGCTCCTCTCCGTTTCCCCGGCAGGTAAACTTCACCGGAACGCACAAAAATCAACTTCTTTTTGTGACAATGCGGCAATGCAGGTGGCGGTTTGGTGACTGATAGGTGTGTGTGCGTGGTTTGTTCTGGTCTTTCAGAGGCGGGGACGGTGGGCGTGAACTACGGCCGCGTGGCGAACGATCTGCCGAACCCGGCGGCGGTGGTGCAGCTGCTGAAGCAGCAGGGCGTCGCGCAGGTGAAGCTGTACGACGCCGACCCCACGGTGCTGCGCGCGCTCGCCAACACCGGCATCAAGGTGGTGGTGGCGCTGCCCAACGAGCAGCTCGCCGCGGCGGCGTCGCGCGCCTCCTACGCGCTCCTGTGGGTGCGCCGTAACGTGGCGGCGTACTACCCGGCCACGCAGATCCACGGCATCGCCGTGGGCAACGAGGTGTTCGCGACGGCCAAGAACGTCACGACGCAGCTGGTCCCGGCCATGACCAACGTGCACGCCGCGCTGGCCAGGCTCGGCCTCGACAACGACGTCAAGGTGTCGTCGCCCATCGCGCTCACCGCGCTCGCGTCGTCGTACCCGTCGTCGGCGGGCGCGTTCCGGGAGGACCTCGCGCAGGCCGTCATGAAGCCCATGCTCGACTTCCTGGCGCAGACCGGGTCGTACCTCATGGTGAACGCCTACCCGTTCTTCGCCTACTCCGGCAATGCCGGCGACATCTCCCTCGACTACGCGCTGTTCCGCCCCAACGCCGGCGTGCTCGACACCGGGAACGGACTCAAGTACTACAGCCTCCTCGACGCGCAGCTCGACGCCGTGTTCGCCGCGGTCAGCAAGCTCGGGAACTACAATGGCGTGCGCATGGTGGTCTCCGAGACGGGCTGGCCGTCCAAGGGCGACTCCAACGAGGTGGGCGCTTCGGCGGCCAACGCCGCGGCGTACAACGGCAACCTGGCGCGCCGCGTGCTCTCCGGCAACGCCGGCACACCTCGCCGCCCGGACGCCGACATCGACGTCTACCTCTTCGCGCTCTTCAACGAGAACCAGAAGCCCGGGCCCACCTCCGAACGCAACTACGGCGTCTTCTACCCCAACCAGCAGAAGGTGTACGAGGTCGACTTCGTCCTCGGTGGCGGTGGGAACCCTTCAGGTGGCGGCAGCCAGGGCAACGGCGGCCTCGGATGGCAGGAGAACGGCGGGCCCGGCAGCGGCAGCGGCAGTACGACCGTGAACCCACCGAGCGGGGTGAAGGTGACGACCGGGGAGGCGTGGTGCGTGGCGAACGCGATGGCCGGTGAGCAGCGGCTCAAGGCGGCGCTGGACTACGCGTGCGGCCCCGGCGGCGCGGACTGCAAGGCCATCCAGCCCGGCGCGGCGTGCTTCGAGCCCAACACCATGGTGGCGCACGCCTCCTACGCCTTCAACGACTACTACCAGCGCAAGGGCCGGTCCATCGGAACCTGCGACTTCGCCGGCGCCGCCTACGTCGTCAACCAGGCACCAAGTAAGCATCTGCCGCCATTCAGCTTCCTCTCCTCGTGCCATTTTCGACCCAGCTAAATATCGCCCAATCCATTGGATCCTGGTACCGTTTGTTCGTGCAAACGTTAGTGATAGTCCATGAATTCGTTCGTTCAATCACGTACGTACGCGACCAAAGCTACACAGTATCGGTTAAAGTGACGATGATCACGGGAACCTAGGAATGAAACATCCCGTAGGACCCATGTTTTATCGCTGGGCCTCGTTGATTTTTACTGATACTTGTTCAAATCAAAGTTGCTTTGCCATTGTACGCGAATGATTCCCCGTTCTTTTACGAGTACAGTAAGCCCAGGTCTGAAGCACGCCGCACAGTACATACCACACTCCGCATTTGCACGTCTGCAGCTGCCGTTACTGCTGCACGGTCACCAAATCTGGACTGCGATTTTAAGCAGTCAGTTACGGCCGTGTTAAATCGAGCTGTTGTCACTGGGACGGATTTATTACGAGTGACCTGATCACTTCCTCAGGTCCATGTACAGTAGCAGTAGGAGCAATAATGACTGAAACGGGGCTGTTGCGGCTCGCAGACCGACGTGATATGACCCGTCCTCTCCTGTGTCCTTCGCTGGGCCGCGTGCATGTCTGGACATCAGACCGCGTTGTGCCTGATTGGCACTTCCGGTACTCTCTGTACCCTACTGTAATTTCTCATTACTCCTACTTTACTGTTCGTACGTATACGTGCCTCCCTGGACCAGTCATTGGTCGTCTCGAGAGGAGTCCTCATGTGCGCTTTGACAGGGGTGTGATAATCCGCCGTTAGATGGGAGAATGTGCTGTTTTTAAGAGTTGATTGTGATCTAGCCTGCGATCTCACTGGGTGCATTGTTTACAGAGATGGGCAAGTGCGACCTCCCATCGACGGTCTGAACTGAAGCAACAGTGGCGAAGACTGCTGTAACGCCAGCGGCTATCTCGAGGAACAAAAGGATCGATGGCAGCGGCTCATCAGACGAGAGGGTGCCGGAGAATCTTTTGCAGCTTTGCTTTGCAGCCTTGACTCCTGCAGCGACGCATAGAGCGAACATCACTGTAGCTGTACGCCGTCCTTTTGCAGCTTTGGCTAATGGTGGATACCTTTGTTTAGTCCATGTAACTAGAACTCCTACTGTTACTACTAGCATGCAGCATGCTAATGCTACTAGCTATTATAATCTGATGATCAGTATAGATTAATCAATTAATGGGTTTAGCCTTTTCGCGCCATGTGATGTGACCCACCCACTATGGTTTGTCTCGACTCGAGTGAGCTGTTTGACTCTTGTTCCATCATCGCCTCAAATTTGCGTGCGTGCCGGAAATGGAGCTTAGCGTGGACGACAATGTACACTTGAGTTTACTCATGCTGCGTCCGTGTTTGTCTCGGTGTCTGGCCTTTTCCGCTCCCTACTCCCTAAAACGTTCTATGGGGTTTGGCGAGCATTTTGACTATACACAAACCATGGTTGGCATCGAGGATTTGTGCCGAATTGCTTTGGAAAGTCTCGGATCGCAAAGCAACGCTGCCTTTTCGATTTTTGTAGTACTAAATAAATAAAAACGTCTGGAAGCCTAGTACTATCTGATCGCTCTAGAAATGGGGCAGTCGCTGGTCCCTGGAAATTGGAAAGCACCGCTTTCAGATGTTGTCGTGCAGCACCACTGCTCAACTGGAAATGGTGTTGGCAGTGGCACGCATGGTAGTGGGCAGACATGGGCACGGATCCAAAACTTTCCCAAAGTCTCTGGTTCTCCTAACCTTTCGACAACTACGCTGCGTACCATACGAGTGCTACCATACGAGTGCGGCGTGCCGTGGGAGGTCGTGGCGACAGACATGGGAACGGGTACATGAGCCACCACGACCACGAGCGCGCGGAGCGGCGGAAGAGGCCGATCATCCCCAGCCCGCGGTAGGTGACTTGCGGCCGTGCGCGAGCGACATGTGAAGGAGGAAGGTGCCAATTGGAGTCGGCAGGCTGTGGACCACCGGAGGGGGGTGAAAGCCGAGAAGAGAATATTGGGCCTGCATTCACCGATCGAGACGAGAGATCTGCCGTCGTCATGAGCGGGTGATTTCCGTGCCCGACCGGCACCTGGGTGCGGTGGATTGGTGGATCCAGTGCGCACACTTTTGACTGTGGACTGTTGCCTGTTTTTTTTTTAAATTACACAGTATAACGCAGACGCTTCACAAACACGCACGCACACTCACCCTAAGAACAGCGCGTGCGCAAAACCCTCCCCTATGAAGCACCTCCTCGGGGGATTTAAGACGCCTGGCGGTCTAGAGATTCGAAGTCACCGTAGGCGTCCTCGTCGTCGGACGGAACGTCATTTCTACCACTTAATGCATAACGCCGGAAAATCGCGAGAAAATCCCAGGGAAAAGGTCGCGGCAGCGAGTTTGAAGCTACGGTGTGTAGCGTCATTTGGATCGTCCTACCATTTGGATTTACAAGCCAATTCGCTGGACTGTTGCCTGTTGAGGATTGGATGATGCCATGTTGGGCCCGAGGCAGCTCGTGACAATAGTGGGCCGTGTTGGGTCGCTCATCATCTTTTCGAGGGCACGTCTTTGGTTCGCACAACGGAATTGGTCTAGTTTGCCTCAAAAAAAACTTTTACTAGTGATATGGGCTATTGGGCTTGGGTGATGACAAGTAAGGCTGATTCTGAGCCTTATCGGCCTATTTGATTCTTTGGAATTTTGATTCGGCCAGGATAGTTGCCACACGTTCGATTTTAGATTTTTGGGGCTAGAATTGTTTACATGGACCGTATTTGCTCGACAGACCACAATCAAAACAGGCCCATGCATTTCGATCCTGCAGTTTAACAGTGTTGCCTCCCCTCAAAAAAAAAAAAAAAAAAGTGTTGCCATGTAAAACGGCAAGACGTTAAAGAAAACGAAAAAGAAAACCAAGAGCTGAAAATTCTGGGCCAGTGCAGGAGATCAAGACGAGGAGAGCAATCTTCCGCCACATGGAGTTCGTCCATGAATAAAATATCGAACGTATATGCACGTAGATTAGCTTGGAGCTCTCAAGTCTCTTGGTAAACATGTCTGGTTTTCACATTCTAAACGGCCTCTCTTTCGGATAGATGCTTCTCCAATGGCGACCATTCAGCGTCGCGATGCACACTAGCAACCCGGTAACACGAGTCAGCGGCATATCCATCGCCGGATCGATCCACATTCGGTTTTTAGATCAAGCGTGGGCGGTTTGCCCATTTGCGATGGGGGATGTCTGGAGGCGACATACCACTTATCTTCAATTCTTCGACGGCGCGTTAAGGTGGGGTGTCCATAGGTTCAATTCTTCGACGCTATGGATGCGGTTAATCTTTAGTATACATATCTTCATGTACTAAAGTTTTTTTTATTCTTAGATTCTATATTAAGTTTTGGTGTGTGGTGTGCAGGGCTTTAGAGGCTTTTGGCTGTGTATGCGTTGCCGTAGAGGCGGAATGTAATTCCGTTATCTAAAAAAAACATGTCTGGTTTTTGTCAAATTATATACTGGACTTAACTATTGCATAACTCTCTATATGAAACACACAATTTCCGGTCAAGCTGGTGTTATGTTCATTTGAGGATTCAGGCACGAGGAAACTGTCTAGGATGACTCAGACTATGTGTAATACAAGTTATAGGAGTTGTATTTTGGCTAAAAAAATGTAACAGTTCAAAGGTCTAACGGGGCAATATCTCTCCATCCTACAAATACAAAAGGACCACATATAGCTGATTGAGGTTATTTAGGCAAAACAAAAAAATGTTGTTCACTTTCTGATCTCGACGACCAGAGATGTGCTCTATATTTTCTTGGATAGGCCTACGGGTGAAAACTATTGGAATAAATCACATTTCGCCCCCATCCAAATATAGGTTTAACCAGATCCCATTCCTATCATTTTTGTTTTTGTATATTTTTATCAAATTAATTAGAAGATGGAGTGGAAACAATGTGACAATTTTTTGGGATGATATTCACTTTTCCGTTTTGGGCCCTCTCTTTTTATATGAAGACAGATTGCATGATCATCCATTGTTATTCTACCAGAGAAATTATCGTACTGCTTTCATTTTTTTTGTTTTAATGGTTCTAACTAACTAACTTTCAACAAGATTTAGTAGGGGTGTGCCAAGCCCAAGCAATAGTGCAACGCCAGGCGACACAAGAACCTTAGTAGCAAGCTACCATATTAGATTCTCCCCAAAAAAATTAATTTAATATCATTGTGGGCGCGTGTCCCACATATCGGATATTAAAGCGATAAGAACAGAGAATACTACACTTGATCTTAGCCAAAAGGCCGAGAAAGGTATTGCCATGTCTCTTAATTTGTACACGCCTCACCAGCCATATGTCTGTCACCGTGCGATGTGGTACTAATTGACTTTCCTCACCTGATGTTTACCTAACTAAGGTTTGTTAGGAAAAAGGAAAAGGGCGGGTTATGACGCCAGGCTCCGCAACCGGCCCATTAATTATCTTGGCTTGGGCTTCCCGCGTAGGCCCGTCGGGTTGTCAGCCATGGTAGATGCCCACACCACGAACTGACGTTGGTGATGCCTGACATGACAGAACTCCCTGGATCAGCTTTGCGTACGTACGAGTTCTCAATTCTAGCCAAACCGCCGAACAACCATGGAATGTTTGGGTAGACTTTGATCATTGTCTGCCCAACAATCACAATCACACGAGGGATGAGATGGACTGAAAAGAGCCGGAAACGGCGGCCGTGGGAGTAAATTCAGAGCAAAAGCTTCATATCAAACCTCTAGGTACAATACTTTTTATTATTTTCCACAGTAACTTTTTCTTTGAGAGTGGTTCTTTTTCAACATCTCTAGCTTATGCCTCGTCGATAAATAATAAAACTATGGTCACATGATATTACTGGCTAATAAAATTCACGTTTCCTGTCGTGCATCGTTTGGAGGAAAAACTAACACCACCGATGCAGGTTTAAAAACAAAACACCCTTTTAGTATATTATTTTTACTATATATGCATTTTATGAATATAAGTTTGATGTAACCATACCAATTCATGTTTGGGAGGGACGATGCTAGAGGATGCAAGAGGAAAACGGGGCCGATGACAAGCAATGTCTAAGGAGAACCCCAAGGAGAAAAGGGATGAGCCAGAGACGAAGTTATTTTCAGAGGAGCCAGAGGTCCTATTTAGATAATAATACTATAAAATTAGTTTCAAATTTTCATTGTAGTTAGACACACGTAAATACGTGACCTCCATATAACGCACGGGCGGTAGCAATAGATATATCTTTTTTTTTTTTTTCTCGATCGGGCCATTCACCCGTATTTCATTAAGAGGAGGAAAAATCCAAAGATACAAAAAGGATCGGGATGCTGAGTGGACATCAGGGCTGGAAAAGAGAGAAACAAAACAAACCACAACAAAGCAAAACAACTCAACGCAAAGCAAGCAACCTAACTACTGTATAAAAGCAATAGATATATCTCATCTAAATTTTTAATCTCATCTCATCACTGTATAAAAGGCTGCACGCACGTATATGCCGCAAAAGCACGGCAACTCCTATCTGCGTGCGGTGTCGATGGAGCCGCCCGCACTCCTTACATCCTGTTTTCATAGACTAAAAGGTTCGTTTGGGGTTCCATATAACTCACATAAGTATATGTATATGCATTGCTAATAATTCGTGTTCCCTTACTTGATGTGGTAGTAATATACCATCACACCAGGCGCTGGTCTCACATACACACAGCCCATACAGTGATCAGACGCTACACACTTTTATACAATACACAATATATACGTACACATAGATCTGAGACAAACAAAATACAGTACATTACACGATAGATACACACACATAACCGTACGTGCCAATATATATAAGCACATGATGGACGTTGCTCGTTCAAGCGTGAAGGCTTCGAACTCAAGCATACTTGCTGACCACGCAGGGACGCAGAAGGCAGCAGGAGTGTTTGTTCACGCGGTGGCGATGGGAGACTTCATGGCCTCGAACCGGGGCTCCTTGGCCTCAAACTTGTGGCGCTGGTACAAGTTCATGTAGTCCTCGAACACGAAGCTCGGGTACGTGGCCTCGGCGCGCTCCTCCTCGGCGCCGGCGGCGCCGACGAGCGTGGGTGCCGGGAAGATGACGGCGTCGGCGCCCGGGTTGTAGAAGGACGCGATGGACATGCGGTTGCCGTCGGGGCGCGTGAGCACGCGGTGCATCACGCTCTTGTAGCGCCCGTTGGTGATCACCTCCAGCTGGTCGCCGATGTTGACGACGATGGCGTGGCGGATGGGCGGCACGTCCACCCACTCGCCGTCCTTGAGCAGCTGGAGGCCGCTCACCTGGTCGTCCTGGAACAGCAGGATGATGCCGCCGGCGTCGGTGTGCGCGCGGAGGCCGTCGACGAGGTCCGGGCGCGGGCACGGCGGGTACGCGCTCACCTTGGTGCCGAACGTTGGGCCGTTGGAGCCCGCGAAGGCCGCCTTCAGGTACCCGGGCTCCAGGCCCAGGTTCTCGCACAGCAGGTCCAGCAGCTTCTCCGACAGCTTCTGTATCTCCGATGCAAATTGCTTCATCACCTGCCTGCAGCGACACGGAACGGAAGAAGATGGCTGGCTTTTTAAACACGGGTGGAATATTCCACCAAACAAACAAAAGCGCGTCGATCGATCGCATTGTCTGACTGTCACCTGCTAAAAGTGATTCGACTTGTGATGGTTACTGGACTAACATAGCATTCCATCTGATAAACACTTGTCAAGCATCAAAATGCATGATCGGATAACTATTCGCGTCGCTGTCAGGCAAAATTCTGATACTATAGAAGGAACACGCGCTAGTACTGCTGCCAAACCTAATTATACATGTTTGGACAAAATTTGTTGAAACATTCATTACTTAATTCGTTAATAGGAGCAGGTCAGGACAGGTAGTACAGTTTTTTTTTTTTTTTTTTTGAAAAAAAAGGTAGTACAGTATTTAGAGCCTTTCTGATCCAAGACGTGTAAAAGTGTCTGATTGGGCCTATAGCACGATAGGTGGCGTCGTCAGCTATCTTTTGTAGGCTTGCATCAAAGGCACTAATCTATCTCAGCCTGATAGACCAAAGTCTCCCAAGCTGAGAATAAAAAAACTGGTTCAGAGACAAGAGTCAAAAGCTGGTGATATGGCACTTTGAACTTTCCGACAGAAGCCAACAAAAAACTTTAACAAAAGACTGATTGGGTCGGGTCGAATGTTGGCAGCCACTAATATTAATACTATGCTGCAAACGTCGTTAATTTAGTGACACACACGTAGTGTTTAAGTGTTTGAAGTTTGAACACACACACACACGCACGCACCTGTAGTGGTCGTCGACGTCGGGGAGGTCGGCGAGGTTGGAGGCCGGGAGGTGGCGGGCGAAGAAGGTGCTCTCCCAATCCACGTCCTTGACGTCAGCGCCCTTGTCGCCGGCCTCCAGCGTCCGCGCCGCGAACTCGTGGAACTTGGCCTCCCGGAACGTGGCGTAGTGCGCCTTGGTCAGCCGCTCCACCTCGTCCATGAGCTCGTGCGAGATGCCATGGTTCAGCATCTGCATCAAGCATGTGGATTGCATCAACGAAACCAATAAGATACTCATTAGCGAATGGTCAGGACTCAGCCAGGCGTGAGCGGTGATCGAGGTGGTGAGTGTTGCCATCGACCGGCTGGGCTGGCCGGGCGACGCAAGTGAGGTGGTAGAATCAATTTGGTCGGCCGGTCCATGGCATGGAGAATAGGAATCTGTACGTTCGATCGTGGAGGCTGTTTGGTAGGTAAAGCTAGCTACTGGAATGCTATGCTTTCCTCATTAGCTTTGTTTTCTGGAACGGCGCCGCAATAAGCAAAGATATATATACACTGACAGAATGAGCTTATGCTGAAGATTGAAGCTAGAGGCCGGCGAAGGCAAACAACAAGTGATCAGTTAAGTTCTTCCTACTGTGTAGTTAATTGTTATGTGCTTTGTGTTAGCGAAGTGTAGTGTATATATATGCACACCTCGAAGAAGCCCCAGTTCTCGCAGGCGTCGCGGATGATCTCCATGGCCGTGGCCTTCTCCTCGGTCTCCAGCTTCTCCATGTTCACCACCGGGAACGAAACCGTGGCTGCAGCCATCTCTCTCGCTCGCTCTCGTCTCACACTAGCTCGCTCGGTTGCTCAATGGGTTGTTGCTTAACAGTCAGGCAGGCTGAGTGAGTTTGTGTGGAGAAAGAGGCGGTGGGTGCGGCCCAATTTATAGGCTGAGCGACCATGCTAGATTACCAGAATGACTTTTTTTTTTTTTTTTTTTTTTAGACCACGCCGTTGCGTGTTTTTATTACCAGAATGACCTCGTGACATTACGTTATTACTTGTATAATTGGGTCAAATGGGGGATTAGGAAGCCAAGTACGCATTTGCAAATAAAAGCAGTCTGGACGTATATAGCCCGCGATGCGCTCATCTCGGCTGGATGGATGGCTTGCTGGACGTGTGTGTGCACGGCGATTATGCAGCAGGCTAGCTACTACCCGATGGAGACAAAGACAAGTCCTCTGATCTGAGGATTATTGCAACTGACCACCAGCTAATTATGCTGGATATGATGTACTAGTATAATATTGTACGGTATCACGGCTGTGGTGCTATTCTATGACCTACCTAGCTATCAACCAGTCTAATCCTATACTTTACAGGTTGATTTATAGTGGTCAAGACATTAGAGATTTATAGTGGCACATGTAAGTACAACAATTCCAATAGTGTACGTGGACTTTTAAACACGGACACACGGGTTTGAATACGTACAGCTTTGCATCTTCTTTTTTCTGGTCACCGCCGCACCTACCAAAATTCGCGAATTCATGTTTAGGCATATATATGTCGTGTATATATGACTAGCATACATGTCATATTTAATGTCAAATTCACTTATGAATCAGTTTATAGGCGTGCTGAAATTTGAGTCGTTGATGATTCTCATGAATGAAACCGGCCGGCCGGTCCTCCAGTTTATGAGTCAAAATTTAACATTTTAATCCTAAAATACATTAATTCTACCCGATCGCGTGTTGTTGCTAGTCGGTTAAATGCAAATTGACCCCACCTTCCTTGGATATCTAAAATGCTGAGTCTACTACATTGATTTACTACAAACACACACGTGATATGACCAGTGTTGGAACAGTGACAACTGTGCTCTTCGAGTTCGAGTTTGCATCAACAACAAATCCATCTGCTCAATAATCCCGGTGGGCGAGCTTGCAGCTGGACCATGGACCCCAAATCTGAATCGGTCTGCAGAGTGTATCGTCATCTCTGATCGGCGTGTCCCCTGTTCCTGATCTCTCCTTCGCCCATCACGCTATCACGTACGGGTAGGGGCCGGACTGAACTCATCGCTGCATCTCTCCGATCTATAAACAATCTTTCAAGCGCGTTCAATTCCTTTTCTGACCCAATCGTCCTCGAGACAGCGTGTGAGTGGGCGAAGCTTTTGCCTATTCCCCTGCCGCGCCAATTTCGGTGTTGCAGAGCTCTCTGGTTGCGGAAAGCAGACAAAAGCATGGGACGACCGGACGAGTCGTCGACAATTGTACTATGTTGACACGATAAAAAATCATCACTACTACTCCTACTACATACTAGGCCACTTTTTGGCCAGATTGCTTTGGAAACGCACCGTAGCGGGACTGAAAGGAGCAGTTTTTAACTCGAACAACGCAGCTCCGTAGTCTCCGTCTATTCGGTAGGAAATAACAATAAATTTTAAATACTAAAATAGAATTTGAAATCACTAGAATAATTAAAATAAAAATGTTGTGGCTATGTATTTTTTTTAAAAAAAACGAGTATTACTCTGCGTATTAGAAAGCAACACGAGTTCTTACAAGACTGGGGATGCCAGTTTCAAAAGAAAGGCAAACAAACATAAAGTAAAAACCTAAGACAATCACTAGAGCTCGAAAATGTCTGATAACAAGATTGTCGAAGGCTTGAACGCTTGTAGCTGCACCAGAATGTTGTCCTTCACCATGCCAAAGCGCTTCAAATCTTTGTCCTTAAGGTTGAGGCTCCATTTCTGCATCAGAGATAAGGCGTTATAGATTACATCAAATGCAGCTTTAGGCACAGCTTTCTCAATAACTATCTTGTTCCTTGTTATCCATAAGCCCCAAGCAAAAAGCCTGAGAACAGGAATGTTGTGGCAATGTATATTGACACAAAGAGCCAGAGCCTTCGGAGCTGTGGCTTCTATTGTCGACAACAATATGATTCCTGCAACAGTGGTTGCAAGTTGCATGGCCGAGAGTGGTAGCGAATAATGATCTTTAATCAATCATGTACTACACAAATGCTGTTACTGTAATATTGACGACGGCCTATGCCTAGCTAGGCCCTTGCCTATCTATCCTACATGACACATTCACACATGCGCAGGTGCGTGCATCGCCCCCGGCCCAGTTCCACAGTTTTCACAGTACTTGAGATCGATTTGATCGAAAAGGTGGTGCACTGTTGACGTGTCGCGGGCCATGGTCCATAGATCCCTGGACACAGACCATCTATCTATCTATCTCATCATCAAGCGGCGATCGATCGGGCCATGTTCCCACGGCACGGCGCTACGAGAAGATCGAGCCGGCGCCTGGGCTTGCCGTCGGGTCAGATCTCAGAGCCGTCGCCATCTCTCCTCCGTCACGGAAGCAGCGGCGGCGGACACAACATGCACGTCACACTCCCGGCGGCCCACTGCCCACGGGTGGCCGTGTGGGTGAGGTGAGGCGAGCGAGCTGGCTCGGCATGGCCGTGTCGACCGATCGATCGATCGCCACTGATTTGAAGGTCTATCAAGACGACACGGCGCCAGACGCCAGCCGAGATTTGCTTACGCGGCAGCAGCCCAGATCATTCGCGCGTGTGTGCCGTTGGTTGCATGCGTCGGCGCCGGCGTCACGGATAAATTCAAAGGATTGCGGCATTCACATTTGGATT